>CM034542.1:49018786-49256286 GCA_020002185.1 Paraescarpia echinospica
GCCGAAAGTAAGTTGATCTTTCAGTTACCATTAAACTGATATGTATATCTACGCACGAACGCACAAACACACACACACAAACGCACGCATACGTACACGCACACGCACAAACACACGTTGATGGGAAATACCTGTTTCGTTAACATGATTGTTACGTTAACACGGGAACAATGTAATATACAGGAGAATTGCAAACTGGTGGATTTGAGTAGCCCCAAATTTTAAAAGTTTGTCTTCAAACCATAAACATAATTTACTAACCAGTACTTTAAATAGGTTGGTGGTCCGTGTATAAAAATAGTAATTTCGAGGTTCATTTTAAAAGTCGCTCATCAATTCGATTTTCTCGTTCGTCTCGTTCCAAATAAATGTTTCCAAAAAAACAAATATACATAGTATTACATAATGATAGCTTGTTGGTGCAACAGTAGTATGCAATTTTGATGAGAGTATCAGACAAATTATTTACGTTTTTAAGTAATGTCTCTTATGAAACAAACGTATTGATTATTTAAGTCCTGTCCAGTATCAGACTTATCTACGTCCTGCCCAAGAATCAATTATATGTTTCTGTGTTGATGTTGACGACTTTCATTGCTCTTCCAAAAACATGTCACCAACCAATTCAGTGGGTTGCAGTCTAAATGTTCTCTTTCAATCTAAAATAAAAAATAGTATACATTGTTTCTTTGCAGTTATGTTAGCATATTATGCGCACGTTTCAGTCATCCCGTCGTGCTCCGATGACCTTCTGTTGTATTTCCCCTATGATGATCACTACAATGACGTCACTTGTCATCACGCCATCGCCACGCAATACGGCGATAATGTCGGCCTACGCTATGACCCAGACCGCTTGAGCAATGTCGCCTGCTTCGGTGGAGACACACATTTCGAGGTGCATAGGTCACACTGAACTAAACTGTATGGAGCGCAGTGTAGCGATTACTTGCTAGTGCATCGGATTCTCAATCCCGGGTTCGAATCCTGTGCTGCCGTTTCGAACCTTGGGCAAGTTCGTTCACTCTACGTTGCTCCAGTTCACCCAGCTGTATGGATGAGTGCATGTCTATACACAGTGGTGGATATTTGTCGACGAAAAGTCTTCGTGCATTAATTGCAGTGTGGCTGAATGGTTACCAGAAAGGTCGAGATGGTGTTCGAGTGAACAGATATGCTAGAGAGTAAAGTGTGAAGCGCTTGTTCAGTCCTAAGGAATGTATATATAAGAACTTTATTTTACTTTTCAGACTATGTGAGTCTCTGGTCGACTGTTCTTGGATCTAACTTTATTGAGTTAAAGGAAGTTAAAGGAATCATCAGTGAGCACCAACATCAGTCTATATCATACGGATTAACGTCCATATGACTGCATTAGCCATGAAACATATTTAACAACTGAAGCTCTATCAGAAATAATTACTCATCGAGCGATGTATTCGAGATAGAGTATGAAATAATCCTAATATAAACAAATACAAGTACATTATTTCCACGCACAGGTTTCCTTCCTTCGCACGTGGTTTGCGCAGAACGAAGTAGACAACATTTCCATCGCTGTCTGGTTCCAACGCGAAGGCAGCCTCTCTGCCAATGCCGCCATCGTCAACAATAACATCTGTAACGAGACAGCTGGTTTCAGCGTGGCCTTTCCTGGACCGGCTGTCACTGGAAGCATCACGACGGACAGAGAGGTGGCTCTGTCTCCGTCTGCGGTTAGTGTCACCATCCATAAATAAAGACACTCGCACACGTACACACGCACACACGCACACACGGACACACGCACACACGCACACGCGCAGACGCGCACACGCGCACACGCTCACACACGCATGCACACGCACACACACACACACACACACACACACACACACACACACGCGCGCGCGCGCACACGCGCACACGCGCACACGCTCACACACGCACACACGCACACACGCATGCACACGCACACACACACACACACACACACACACACACACACACACACACACACACACACACATGCATTTTTGTTCTTCTAAGCGCCGTATCTGTCACAGGCGTTGGTGATGAGGCCGACACTAGCTAAACATAAACTATCCTGATGAATGTTCAGTAATCTAATATGTGACCTGCTACTACAAAGTGGGTATTATGTCACAATACTGTAAAATGGAATTTTGTATTGCTTTGGATCCCAACGATCACGAGCTTGAAACTGATACGTCATTTGTTGAGATATTTATGTATTTTGTAATGTATTGCTATGTGGTGGTGGACTTGTAGATGGCCGACAAAGCTTGGCACCACGCTGCGTGGGTGTACGACGGATCAAGCCTCAAGTTGTACCTCGACGGAACATTGCAGAGTGAACAACCAGTTTCGGGTGCGTCTTACATTTTTGTCTTTAACCGAGTTACTTGTAAAACATACATTTTTGTAGGCATTCAGGGGAACCACCGGAACAACTCCTAGCAAATACTAATACACTACCAGAAGCAGTTCAGAAAACATGTTTGATGACCATAATTTCGTTTATTTCTTATCTCTTGGATTCGTTTAAGAACATTTTCCATTCACATTAATTTAATCTTTCAATGTTGGCATGAGTTTCGTTCGATGTTTATGCGAAGTTAATAGGGTTTACATAGAACATTAGTTGGACTTCAGTGGGCTCGCTAGTAAAGAGAATGGACAAGCGAAGACAGGAGGAGCCGAGGGAGAGGGTTTGTGTAAAAGAAAGGTTTAAGAAATTGGTGAGGAGTTGACTAAAGTAGGCTGGAAATGTGGAGCGAATTGGAGAAGAACGGTTGGCAAAGAAAGGAGATGCTCGGAGAGTGGAGGAAAACATGAGAAGAAAACGGCCTAGACTGTGTTGGGATTGAGAGAAGAATGGTGAACGAGAGCGAAAGATAGAAGGGAATGGAGAAGATAAGTGGAGAGAGCTGTGCAAGAACATTGAAACGGGAAGAAAAAGAAAAGAATACAGAAATCGTGGATCAGAATCGAGGTCAGCCTCACACCAGACACACAGGGAACGAGGAGAACACAAACAACACTGATTTAGTGCGGTTCTTGAGTGATATTCGCACGATATTCTCACAATGTTCCAAAGCTACTCGGAAGAAGTTCGCACGATGTTCGTACGATATAATGTTGGACCCGCTACCTCTGCTACCGCTACTTTTATGAACACTAAAGGTTGCACCCGTAGCTGAGGCAAATTATTCATCCGGTCTGTTTGTGTTCAGGTTTCATGCAGAACAACGATGAACCAATGCATATTGCTAACGACTGTGACGAGGACTACTTTATTGGTTGTCTCGATGAGGTACGTCCACGACATATTTTCCGTCGCGTAAACAAGCTCAACGGCAATTAATATGCTATTGTGAGGCATGACATAAAAGTGTGTTTCGAACATAATTATGTCAATATTCTGTAGGAATACATGATCTACATGACTGTTGTATTGTATTAACAGGAAGTAAGATCTAATATTAGCTGACGCTCTCACGCACGCACGCACATCCATAAGTATACACACCCAATGGTCTCTCTTACACAAATGTGTCCACACACGCACACTGCCACACTGCTTCCTCGTCATATCTTCTCCAATTTCTCCAAATCTGTCTGCGTATTCGAACTATGATCCTTTCTCCACCTACTCAGCATACTCATCAGTTGGATGTGTTATTTGTTGCGATATCTACCCCAGAACCTTTATCTAAAACAGTATACGACGTACGTTTAATGAAACAAGTGTTTTGTTTTCTTCCAGCTGAGAGTATACGAGCGCTCGTTGTCGAAGGCAAACATCGACGATTTGATGAAAGGGCCATAGAGATCCTTCAGGTGGTGGTAAACATGTCCGCAGACTGCTTCTTGTACGACAACACATCTTGTGACGTTTCGTGCAGCATCGATCTGATGAGCTTCGTTTGTGGTTGTAGATGAAAACCAGGACTACCTTAGTTCTTAGTCTAGTCGATAAGTGTTCTGTTTATGAATAAATGCAGTGGGATAAATGGTTCCGTTGTTGTTTGTTGGTTGATTAATAATATCAAGGACATGCCGCTGGCATTCGCGTCACGAGTGCACACTTACTATGATGATATTACTACGCAGCCATGTTAAATAATTTCGTGCAGACGTGTAACAAGCAAGTTACAAAACAGCTGCTTCTATATCGAGAGAAATACTATTCAAATGTTAGCAACGTGTCATGGATATCCATTTTATAATAGGAAAATAGCTCAAAGCACACATATAGTATACGCATAATCATGTATACATACATACATACATACATACATACATACATACATACATTCATACATACAGTGTACATACATACATACACATATACATACATACATACATACATATATACATACATACATACATACACGCACGCACGCACGCACGTATATACATACATACAGACATTTTAGAACTACTTAAAATTTCCTTAGAACACAACGACTTTTTATTCGGATCAAACTGGTACCTTCAAATTTTCGGCACTGCAATGGGGAAACGATTTGCCCCCAACTATGCCAATCTTTTATGGCTCAGTGGGAGAAACAAGCACTAAGAAAATGCAACAAATTATCATTAATCTATTTACGATACTTGGACGATATTTTCGGAATATGGATACATGGGAATGTTGAATTCTTAGTTTTCTTGGACATACTAAATAGCCATCAAAATTGCGTAAAATTAACGTCAGTTACGAGTAAACGCTCAATAGATATCTTGGACACTACGATCTTTAAAGGCGAACGCTTTAATTCGACGGGGCATCTTGACAGCAAGGTTTACTTTAAACCAACAGATACACATCAACTACTGTACAAAGACTCGTTCCATCCGAAACATACCTTCTCTGGTATCCTCAAATCGCAACTATTACGATTTCACAGGATTTGCAACAATAAATCAGACTTTGAGGAAGCCGTACAAACACTTTTTCATAGCCTGAGGCAAAGGAATTAT
The DNA here is from genome assembly GCA_020002185.1 of Paraescarpia echinospica. Classification (NCBI taxonomy): domain Eukaryota; kingdom Metazoa; phylum Annelida; class Polychaeta; order Sabellida; family Siboglinidae; genus Paraescarpia; species Paraescarpia echinospica. The sequence continues at coordinate 49,023,776 of CM034542.1, forward strand.
ACGTCGCGTTTTTTAAGGCACAATAAAAGCACTACCCTAGCGGACATTAAAAATCAGAACAGGAAATAACAAGCCGTGAAATGTCAGGTGAAAAGGTGTCTAGCCTGTACGGTATGTGTAGATTTTACACCTATTAACAACTATTGCGATACATCCAGCGTGGTTTACCTAATTACCTGCAACGCCTGCCCCGCAAGATACGTGGGTGAGACTGGCAATCAACTACGAACACGTCTAAATAATCTCAGATCGGACATACGACATCACAACGACACACAAGTGGCCAAGCATTTTAACGGAGCCGGTCACCCAATATCCGTTTTGCGTATTACAATCTTGGAATCAGGGCCATTTTCTGACGTCGCCCCACTGGAAACCATTTACAGACGAAATTGTGAATCAAAATGGATTACAAGACTTAAAACTACGCAGCCAGGGGGATTGAATGTTAGAGAGGACTCTTGATATTATAACTTTTGTGATTCGCTTCTCCCACCAGGGACTAACAATTGCTAAACTAGCTAAAGCCACCTATAAACTGCTTCAAACCACGTATCCAGAAATATACACGCCGAGATTTATAACAGCATTCTCAAAGAACAAGAATCTGAAAGATATGTTGGTGGCCACCAAATTACAATGAACAATGGACTTCTACAGAACAATGACCTTAGCGCTTAGGACACGTCAGACGTCGTAGTGTTAGTGCAATTGTGTAGTTGTTAGGGGGATTAGGCTGCATGTGGGGTTGTCGGGTTGCAGCAGTGCTGGCTCGTACGGCTTCACATGTTTCCGTCTCCTGTACAACTATGATAGGATAGATATATTTCATACACAATGTAATAGCTTATTTTGGTTTTACAGGTTTACCGTCCGGAATAATTACTGAATACCCATGTATTAATTATTAATAACAGGACACGTGTTTGTGGAGGTGTGGGGTGGTCAGCAGTAGCGGTTCTGTGGACAGCACCACAACTTCGCAATCCCGTGTTTACTTTAATTTCAGCGCATACCTTCGTACGGCCACCGTATGTTTTTAAATACAGCATCGTCCCCCTCTGATTCAGATGAACACCATCGTGTCACAAATACTTTTTCTATCTTGTAGCGAACCCTCTGTGATTGTATATGTATATGTTTAAAAAAAAATGTATTCATCTATGTTATTTAACAGGACAGAGGAGGGTAACCCCCGGTTACTATCCTCAGCCTTGTCCAATTGGTCATTGTTTAATGTTCAGTGGCATGGGAATGTAACGGCTGAATACATCCCTGTGCCATGACTGGATAATCACGCATTCTCGTCTCCGTTGTAGACCGATAGTCGTTATTTAGATGTACCATTAATCATACATGTTTTTATTTTTTAGGTTTAATTTACAAAAAAATGTTTTGCAGAGAAGACCCGAAAGGACTAAACTGATTTTATCAGATGTCTGGGTTTAGGGTTCACATTCGCCACCTATACTCCGTTGCCAGTGCATTAGGGTCTTCGTTCATGTTCCAAATCCTAAACAGAGGATACTTGAGCCCAGTACACCCATTTTTCTCAACTACATACATACCTACATACATACATGCATTCAATTATGGGCATTCACATCTTACCCAATTTTCGAAAACAAATTCCTCAACTCTGATTGGGGTGGGTCAGTTTACATTAAAAACGCTGTTTGTGAAAGATAGTGTGAATCATTGGCTGGACAGAAGAACAAACAACAGTGTCCTAGATAAAGTTCACATATTAAATATTGAAGTTATCATCATACAAAAAACAAGAGCAATACTATCAGAGATGAGCCGGTCATGTTTGTACTACACTGACCAGCAATTATTGAGCTGAGTCGTTGGGAGCGATTTCAAGGAGAACAGCTTATTCTTTATAAAGACCTGCTCCAATCCTACTTGACAAGAACACCCGAAAATCCGAGGCTCGACCACGTACTAAATGACGAACAATCGTACAATAAGGCCCAGTCGTATAATTCAACATATACCTACCTGCAAATAACGGTAATTATAAAGCGCGAGACAAGGAAAACTTGAAACAGTCGTAACATACAAATCCAACTTGGTCTCGATCTACAAAAACACACCTGCGCTGTATTAGTTGCTGCAAAACAACAGTTGCTATGGTAGATAGTACGGCAGATAAGTGAAAAATCATGCACTTGTTGATAAACGCATGAAACTTGGCACACAGTAAGTAAACACCAATACAAAATATGTAGACCCGAGGGCATCTCTGAATTTGCCCTGGACGCTTTTGGCGGCCATGTTAAAAATGGCCGCAAAAAAAAATAATTCTTATATCTTGAGAACTGCGTCACATACAGCTGTCATATTGAGCTCAAAATATAGGTTTCAAAATTAATTACGCCACCTAGAGCAATAATGTTGGTGTCAAAATAAAGGTGGGTGGACAGCAATTTCAATTTATTAAATTATGTTTTGCATTTCACCTTTGTTGACATTCATATCCGCCATTTTATAAAATGGGGACCGTCAAAACCAATTATTTCCATACCTCAGGAACTACATTCTACATTAACTATACAGCTGTTATTTCTGTGTCCAAATATAGATCTTCTGGTGTAACAACTTCACATATGCTACTTATGTAAATTAGCGACATATATGTCAGCCATTTTTAAAGGTGGCGGATGAGAAAACGAATTTCCCCATATTTCAAGAACTACGCCAAGTAGAGCAGTTATGTTGGAGTCAAAACATAGGTAATCAGATTTGGATCTCACATTTGTTAAATAGGCTTCATTTGACCTTTTCTTACATTAGAATCCTCCATTTTAAATATGCGCAGAGATTGCAAACTAGTGCCACAGTTCAAGTTTTGGTTCATCATTGCTCACCTTCAGCTGGCAGTCCTGTCATTTGTGACATCCACCAGAGTCGGTGACGTCGGCCTGTACGTGAAAAGGCTAACCATTTTAGCACCATGGTTTTTCGCCCTGGCACTATGCCAAGTACCTCCTCGTTCACATTCGAGACATGAGTTCCTTAGCAGACACACACAAAGCTGTGCATGAAGAATTTGTCGTAAACTCTGGCTTCGTTATCATAAAGACATCACGTTTGTTCTCGAAGATGGCGATCGATCACGCGCATGAACAAAATAACGCCGTGGCAAAGGGTGACGCTGGTGCAGTGGGTTTGATCGAAGACCCTGCTACATTTCGCCGATGGGTGGTATACGGTCAAGAGATGGCGCGGCTCTTCGGGGAATTTGAATCTTCCACAAAGTCAACAACAGACGATGATGTACATGGTCATCACGAACAATCTACAAGCATATATACAAAGTTTCTAAAGGATGTTACCTCTCTGACAACTACATTTCAAGAGTATGGCTATCCGTTTTGTGAACAAGAAAGATATATGCTGGTTCTGGGCACCCGAGATGTTTGCCACGAGAGTGTTGTTGATAGTGTTATGAGAATTGAAGAGATTGGCCAGAGGCAGTACAACACATTTGTCAAAGAGCGGCTAACAGATTGCACCAAACCTCTTGGAGATCCGATCAAGACAAACAAACTTCGTCTCTTTGCAACGTCGTCCGAAAGAGAGAAATCTAACTCAAAAATCCAACTGTCGGCTCTCCGAGGTGACTGCTCATTGTTTTCCCACCTTTATGTAACTTGTCAAGTGAGAAACAATGATGCTGCAGAGATCTTCTCACATGAGAACCAAGCATGTCCACCATCGCTGTCACGTGTTGGGAAATTGCGCAATGGAACAAAGGCAGATGTTACATATTGCTTGGAAAAAGTTTTTCCTGCCCGTCAACATGTTGAAGCCGCGAACTTCAGCAACATTCGGCCAATATCGAACAAATGAATTTGCTGCATATGTTACATCACAGTTCTGCAGTACATAGCGTGTTGATATTGTCTGGGATATCTACAAATATGGAAGCCTGAAAGAACAGGCAAGGCAACGTAGGGGAATTGGGGAAAGGGTGTTCGCCGTCGTGTGGAGCACAACTCGCGTCTGACACGACAACGTCATGACTTCTTGCGTTGTGATGAGAACAAGGCGGAGTTGTTTCCATTTCTGAGCCACGTTGTTGGTGTTCTGCGGCAGAACACACGCAAGCAGGTTATTAGCATGTGTTCAACGACACCGTGGAACTATTACAACCGCGATGCATCGCCGGCTTGTCTCCTAGTTCACATGAAGAGGCTCGCTTGGACCGAGGAAGTACCAAAGTCTTCCGTTTTCCACGCGTTCACCGGATGCGACAATGTCAGCTTTTTTGAAAGTAAGGGAAAGAGAAGTGCGAGGGAAACATGGAATGACTACCCGGAAGCTACTGACGCATTCTGCACCATGTCAGATGCACCTTCGCACGCTGATTTAGAGACTGTAATGCCAACCATCGAGAGGTTCACCGTCCTGATGTACAACCTGTCAAGTGAACGTGGATGTAACTAGAAGGCAACAGTTCACGCAGAAAGGGAGACAAATCAATCACATTCCACCGACACGGGCTACATTGCTTCAACACACCAAGCGGTCACAGTTGGGGGACAACAAACCTACTTTATCCAGTGTCAGACATACCATCTCACACAAATGCCGGATATGTATATCGGACATAGTCGAAAGTAAAATATTTGAAATTGGTACCCCGGAAAACTTACATTTTGACACAAAAGTAAAAGCTGCATGTTATTAGTTCGTAAGGTATGGAACTAATTGAGTTTTTTGTCGGCCGCCTTTTTCAAAAATGGCGGATATGAATATCAACAAAATTATTGAATAAACTGAAATCGCTGTCCACACACCTTTATTTTGACACCAACATTACGGCTCTAGGTGACGTAGCTCATGAGATATGGTGACCATGGCGTCGATGGTCGCCATCTTTAAAAATAGCGGATGTGAATGTCGGACAAGGTCAAAGGTAAAATACTTGAAATAGGTGCCTCCGAAAACTTATATTTTGAGCCCAAGATGACAGCTGTGTATGACGCAGTTCTTAAGATATGAGGAGTATTAGTTTTGGCGGCCATTTAAAAAATGGCCGCCAAAGGCTTCCAGAGAAAATTCAGAGATGCCCCGGGGTCTAAATATTTTTCTCATGATAACTTCCAATTATATGCCAAGTTTCGTGTTTTTATTAAAAAGTGCACGATTCGTCAAAATCTTCGAGGCGAATACCGGCGCTCTATGAGATCATATCGTTGTATCCCCACTCTTATGTGGTGAATTCTGCCGAACAAAGATTGGACTAATCACTCATTTACGAACACAACAAACCAACTTTCCATTAAAAGACCATCCTTGCTACAGAAGATTACTGATAATGGGGATAATGATATGTATATTATATATATATATATATATATATAACTGTATATATATATATATATATATATATATATATACATGTGTGTGTATAGTACCACGCTCAATTTGATTCTTTCTATGTAATCAAAATGAATCTATTCTACTCGACTGATGGTTGATGATTTCATTGCACCAATAGTACATTTCCCTCTGTAGTTTAATTGACAGGTCCAGAACGTCACCCTGTGTACGTCGCAATAATAATTATGCGTGGGACCTACGTAAATATTTTCCCAACAAAAATGTTTATATTATGTGCGTTACATTAGAATTATAGCATACATCAGCCGAATAAATATTCCTCGCATGTTGTTGTTCTTCCTTCATGAAACGAAGACGACCATATTTCATCATCGTGTATTGTCATTGTGTCGACTCTTTCACTCGCTTCATCTCTTCTTGGCCTCTGCAACATGTCTGTGTTCAAGGGATACATCACACTCAGACTGCACACATCAGATAGGCTTGTTAACCTTGTCAGTGCATACTCTCCAACCTTGAACTCTGCTGGGGAAGTGAAATATGAGTTCTACGACCTGCTTGAGTCCACCATCGGCCAGATTCCCAAACAGAAACAGTTGCTGTTACTTTGAGATTTCATCACTAGATTGGGCGCTGGTTATGACTCCTGGGCCTCTTGTCTGGGGCAACATGGTGTTGGGAAGATAAAAGAAAACTAACAACGACTCCTGGAGCTATGCACATACCACAACCTGAGTATCATCAACTCCTTCTTCAAAACAAAGCCACAGCACAAGGTGTCATGGTGGCATCCAAGATCCAAGCACTGGCACCAGCTTGATCTGATCATTGCGAGAAGGACCCACATCAAAAGCATCCTTCTCACTCGCACATTTCACAGCGCAGACTGTGACACCGACCACTCCCTAGTCTGATGCAAGGTCAAACTCCAGCCAAAGATTGTCCTTCGTACCAAACCACCGGGGAAGCCTCGCATCGATAGCAATAAGACGCCATGCACTGACAGAATAAACGAGTTTGTGAAAACCATTGATGCCGCACTACACGCTGATTCCCCATTTGGCAATGCCCAGCAAAAATGGAACCAGCTTAGAGACACACTTCACAGCACAGCGTTGGCAACATTTGGGAGGGAGCAGGGAAAGACGAACGATTGGTTCGAGGCTAGACCCCATGAACTCACGTCTGTCATCGAGGCGAGGCGTATTGCACTCAGGGAACACAAGCGCTGTCCAAGTCAGAAGACATTGCAGGCACTCAGAGCAGCCAGAAGCAAGGTCCAGAAAACTGCCAGACGTTGCGCAAATGACTACTGGCTCGTGTTCTCAGTTACACATGTGTACTTATTTATTAATTTATTTATTTATTGCGATCTTAAATAGCGAACAACACAAGATAATTTACCCATGAGGGACAACAAAGGTATTTTGAATTTTGAATTTTTTATTTGAATTTGGCTGCAATTCTGCCAAAGTATTCAATCTTCAGCTGACTCAGAGGACACCAGAGGCATGTACGACGGTATTAAGAAGGCCATCGGATCAACGCAGAGCAAACCAGCCCCACTGAAATCCGCTTCAGGTGAGATCATCCAGGACGAAGGCAAGCAGATGGAGAGGTGGGTGGAACACTACTTAAATCTGTACCCCAGAGAGAACACCTTGTCTGAGTCAGCCTTGGATGCCATAGAATGCCTGCCGATGATGGAGGAGCGCCACATTGATCGATTACAAGCCGCCGACTCGCCACAGCCAGGGTCCATATTAAAGTTCTTTATGGACATCTTCGGTGTGTCATTATATTGTTTCTTTTGTCCTCCACGATGGCGGGTTCAGTTTGACACCTCACAGCAGAACACCTTCTTTGTCTGGCATTCTGACCAGGTGGCCAGCCCATCTCAGTTGTGCCTGTTTCTGCATGGCGTATACACTTGGCCAGCCAGCATCGCATGTAGTTATCGCTTAAAATAACTTTACCCAGTACCTTTGTTACAGAGAAACACATACGGAACCAGGATTTCAAATGAATTATATCAGACAGAATTTATGAGAACTGCACATATTCGGCATCCATTTTGATGGCTTGAAGGATCTTGTTGCTAGGCAACAGGACACGTGATGGATAGGCAACAGGTCAGGTTATGGATATATCAATATTTATTAACGAATCCACTACGTCAGAGTTTGGCTACGTCACAATCATGATTACGCGCCTGACCGCCGTCAAAGTCAGTTCATATGTGCTTTTCAGTAATCAACTTCACATGACATCTGGCAGAGCAATCGTTCCCTCGCGCGGTATTACACACGTACGCACGTACGCACGTACATACGCACATGTGCACTCATACGCACACATACACTCACATACACTCACATATATATACACACACATCATAAATACACACATACACGCATTCACGCATACACACACGTACGTACTCACACATGTATGCATGCACATACGCATGTACGCACGTACATACGCGGACACGTGCATACGTGCACATATACGCATACATAAATACACACATACACACATACACACACACTCATACACACATACACACATACACACATACACACATACACACATACACACATACACACATACACACATACACACATACACACATACACACATACACACACACATACGCACACACACAAATACATATACTCATACACATACACGCATGCACCCATATACACGCATAGATGCACAATGCATACACTTATCTTACTTGCTCACATGCACACATGCACACATGCAGAAATACACATGCACACATACCCATGCACCCATCATCGTGAACGAGATCAGTATATTAGCAGAGATAATGAAATTATTTTCAACAAAAAGTAATGTTGGTTATTCGTTTTTATTTTGTTTTTATTTTACATAGCATTCTACAAAGCTATTTAATGTTTCCGAACGGCCTGACTTTTGAATAGATGGCCACGTAAGTGACTCGGACTAGGTTGACGGGCCACACTGCTCGCTAGGGGGTACGGCGTGTGCCTAACAACCAACCCTCAGAGGCAAAATAGCTCCGCTAGAGGGAAAAGAGTTCCGGTCGAGGTCTCAATTATAGTTCAGTTGGATGTTTTTGGAAACGTCAAGGGCGAAGCAGTTAGTGGTCGTAAGAAAGACCTTGACTAGTGTAACGCCTAATGCTTTTGCCAAGTGCCCCATATCTGGCAGCAGACTTTTTCTGCGAGACTCACTGCGTCATCTAAGTGTCAGTCCGTCTGTTAGCTGCGTCCTCGTTTACCATTGCTAACGTCCTGTAACTGTGTCTCCCATAGTATCATCGTGATCTCGAAAGCGGAGACGAATTGGCAAATCTCGCTGATGAGATGTATTCGTTCCTAGAGTTGAACTTTGAGCAGATTGAGGTGCACCGAGATGTTGACAAAAGAAAAAGGAAAAATCGCACATCAATGGGGGTCAGGGAATTCTGGTAAATTTGCACCCTCTGCTCTATGAAAGATCTAATCCCATGTACCAGCTCGTAAATGCGGCACACCACGGCATCTGAATTAAATCAGCGCACTTCGCAGAAGTAGAGATAGTGGCGTAGTGAGGGTTGTCGGCGCCCGGGTGCAAATATATTTTTGGCGCCCCCGGCACATATTTTACATGTTTCCTTTCTGAGTAAACTTAACTAGTAATGCAACCATGCAAATTGAAAATTACTTGCATATAGAATCTATGGTATCGGTACATATAAACTTTGTTTTATTGAAAATATGCATACTTAGTCTAGGTGAATACCAAAAGTACAGATAATTTTTTTCTCGATAAGAACTGCGATAGGTATGCCAACCAAAGAGTAATTTCACACCGAGACCGCTTTGCGTGCTTTAATTGTTGTAAACTCATCAACCACTGGTTGAAGTTTACTTTTTCCTACAGTCGCCCTCTATGTGCTAAGGAGGGCTATGTCACTAAGACGATCTTGTACAGATGTTTGCAGATACGAAGCATTAACATCACCTTAATTACTGAAAGCGTGTTCACATCTAGCGGCGGTTGAAATAACGATTTGTAACTTGACGGATAGACTCTAGAATTACATATTCACCGTACGACACACGAATAGAAAGAAATTATCGTAGAGTGTCTTTGTAGACATTCTATCTTCAGTCGCATACCTTTGAATGGAGTTCGGTTCGAATCGGAGTGTTATATTGTTCCTAGATTCGTAGAGTTTTATTCGAGTGGGGATTGGTCGAACTTTGGTGGTCAACGTCGATAATATATATTTTACGTGAGTCTTTGGCACGGAGTTACTGCTCAGTCGAGAGACCGTCGTCTCATGCTAACTTTCCGGACATTCTATTCGATCGTCACACCCTTCTGTTCCCCAGTGCATGCATTACTCATTTCTCCATGTAATGTTGGCGGCACACAACGACGCTGTGGAGCAACTGCCCGCACCCCCTCCGGTTTCTGGTGATTCATTCAGATTCTCGGACAACCTCTCAAATAGATCCACATCGTCATCGAAACAGTCGTTAATAGAAATGATAGCCTTTATTCTGGTACTTTGCTCCTCCGCCGGGTTTTGAACTCCCGTTTGAGTTTGAAATATCTACTGCTGTTCATCACGCGTACTGCATTGTGAACACTCTTGCTTTTAGTCCACGGGCCGCTTGAAACTGCTCCTCGGGCCGCAGTTGGCCCGTGGGATCGTGAGACAAAATTTCTTAACAATATTGATCCTAATTAAAAATAACCGATCAAACAAGACTACTGTTGACATTTGCTTAAGTTAGTTTAACTTTGTTTCCGATGATGTTAGTCATAAAACACTTGCGTTAAAATAGTAGTTTGTTCTTAATGCTTGCTGTTTTATCGGGTGATCCACAAAATAAAATGGAATGGAATACCAATGAGATATAAATGGCTGATTATGTAATGAAATCCCATAAGAATATATACTATATTATTATAACCACACTACATACTATTACAGGCTTAACCGATAGAACGTTACAGAGTATTCAAAGCGGTTAGAAAGACTCGCGTACACAATATCAGGCACACGTGCAGGGGTCTTGTTACGCCCACAGTGCAGGGCCTCACGCAAGCCCATCCGATGATATCACCTCATACCAGGCATGTGAACGTCATTTCCGGTGTTGCTTAGGGAAGGCGCCACTTGCATGAACAAATTATGGTGTGTTTCAACAGGTTTAGTACGACTAGGGCGGAGTGTCTCGCTTGTTGAGTGTTCTTCCCTCAACGATATTATATTTCCCATTATAAATGTACTGCTACAGGAAGAGTAATGTCTATCTGTTAATCAACCACGCTTCAGCTGTACAACGAACCAAGTCCGTGGACTGCTTGTCACTTATTATATTACGCTTGCCGCACCTAGCCAAGAAAAACAATAATTATTATTATGTAGGAGAAACATGACGATGTTAGCATAATCGCTTACGGCTTATTGATTTTGCGATTACTAACATGAGGAATTTCGTAAAAATATCTTTACAATCTAAAGGAAACGTGTACCTTCTTTCGAAATAACAACAAAGTCGCGTTTCCCAAACGTATGGCTAGACGACGTATACACTTGGACAATTTAACGATTAACTAATTATCAAATAGCTTTAAATTAAGTATGCTCCCAAACTGCCCATCCCCGTACACATACACATACACAAAAGACCGGTTCCTGAAGTACTCGTGCGGGACGTTTGCTAGGACGTAAATCCGGGCAATCTTTCGCAAAGCAAGTTACGGAAAACGTCACACAACTGGTCGGCGAACGGTTTCCGTTGCTCGGCCAAACTGCAGAAGAAAACACGCGTAACATTGTTAACGATAGAGTAACACCCGTCTAGCATCCGGGACGAACCCTAAAACCGGTAACAAAACCTCAACCCACGTAGAATATATATTGGACAAAAACGATTCTTTTTTCACGGGTCGTAGATTAATCCCGGGAAATTTGGCACCGGAGATGCACACCATCTAGCAAACATTCCGGCAACACTTTGAACTGTATACATATACATGTACATGCAATACATGCTAATAATGTTTTCTACAGCTGTGGCTGATGTGGTACCACTCCTGTCACCACGGTGTTATTTCGGAGTATAATTCTCCTAGACCATCGCTTAAGGCTAATGAGCGTGGTAATGGTCAACCTATCCCAGTACTATTTTTGTATAGCTGGAAGGTGGATTGGTGAGCACGGGACGTGTCCACCCACAGGACGATCCAGCACACTGCTCCTAAGGGATCAGTCCTGCTCCCAGATCCCCAGCACATTCGGGCCGCAAGGTGCCCAGTATCCAAAAAGGGAGTTAGCTGGCAGCTGAAGCTGGACATGAATAACATGAAGCGCATGCACTACAAATTACCCACGTCACTACGTACAAAACAGCGTTATATGCACATACTATTTTGTTAATCATAAAATAGTTGTTTAGAATGATAATAAATCTTTATAGGTGTTTAGTGTGATGATCATTAAATGAAACACCTATATTAAAACAAAGTGTCTGGCATTCGATTGGATTCCACTTACAGCAAATGTATGTAATTGCTGCTCACAATTTTATGAAAAAGAACATTGGTCGATGCAAAAGAAGTTTATTGGCCTTTCTATACAACATGCCACTTTAAGGAGTAGCGATGTGGCCGCTTTACATAATTAGTTGTGTATGGGTTTCAAAGGGAAACCAAACAGACTAACCGTATTCAAGAGGTGGCCTTTTACGGGAGGTGGCCGCTTTGAGATGTTCAACTGTATGCACTTTGAGCGACATCAAGAGTTGCGCTTCAGTGATGCAATAGCATCTTGCAACCCGCCGTGTGTTTAACCAAACGGAACATTTGGTTATTGACAGTAAGATGTAACCTTAGTCACATACAGTATTATACATAATCAGTCTGAAAATATTTCACACATAACAACGCCCTATCTGACGAACATCGATATGTTTCTCCTTACGCAAGCGACAAACGTATTGCGTTCGCAGCGAGAGACGTTCGAAAACAGGCGAAAGTTATTAATTACCCTTGCACTAAACTACGGGATGCTTGATGGCAACCGGAACGCGAAAGGCGTATGTATGACTTATGTATTAGGGAGCGTTAGGCATGCAAATTGATATGACGTCATCGAATATGGCGGCTTTATAAGCAGGAACAGAGGGAGGAACGATCACACCTAACGGCGGCGACGGAAGAAGCGAGCAACGCGTCACATAAGACGCTTCAAGTCAACAACTTTACACAAAAGACGCTTCAAAAAGACATCTCGCCGCTTGTCACGTAAGTTTCTCGAAACCCATATATATTTGTATAGATGCTTGTCAGGCAAATCATTGCTCGATATTTAATTTACATCAGAGATACCACATGCACAATTCGGTTATTTGGACCAGATAGTTACAAGAAAATAACGAACGAGAGTAATTCACCTGATGTGGGTTGATTCTATCAAAAATACTACTACTACAGCTGCTATGTAACATTGGTCATATATTTAACGTTGCAACGTTTCACAACTTTATGACAACTGGCACGCATGTATTATATGATAGGTTAATTAAACAAGTTAGGTTGCCTGCGCCATCGTTGTGGCATCAGGCCGCCATCTTTTGCTTGACAACCTGGTTACATTATTTAAGATCTAAACTGATATTATTCAGGTCAAGTCTCCAACAACATACGGTTACTTGGAGTTATTAAAACACCGAACCTAAAACTGTTTGAGGATACTGCCTTTGGCTACTGCAATTGGCAGAAGTGGACTGAATTGCGCGGAGTAAAGTTTGTTACAAAGGCAAGATTACGTTTTTATGTTGCTTAGAACCTGAGATGAATAATGGATTTCAGTTGCAGCCATTGTCTTAAATTAAGATGGTGGTCATATATGAATGCGGATGTGGATGTGGATGGGTACCTAGATGAATGTGCATCCACACTTTATATATTGCATGTGTGACATTTTTCCTAATCTACCAGTGGTTACAACAGAACGTATGCCGGTTGCAAACGTTTCCACACTGTCGCTAAAATTAGTTTTAAAATAGTTCGATATTATAAAACATACCACATTTCTCAGATGCCGTTAATCTCGATATAATATACTAATTATACAGGATGTATGCTCTTTTCGAACCTGGGAGTAATTGTATCATATGTTTGGCCTATGGATACATTATTCAAAATTCTGCGCCGATGGTAGATAAACACACATACGTTAGTGCGGTTAATGTGGCATTTGTTTGTAGTTATATATCTTCTTAAAATGTAACGTGTATCATCGTCAGAAGAAAAAAAAATTCGAACATTCTACAAATGGTACAACAAGTCTCCCACAAAAAGCTCCAACAAAAAGCCCCCACAAAAACAATGGCAGAGGTCTTGACACTGCATACTTTAAGGACCTGAAGCAACGCATACGAACTTGCAGCAAGCAAAATTGGAAATAAATTTCGCCATTCCTTCTTTTGAAGTGGTTGCTATCGTTTCTGCTTTAACTTCACGAACTGTTCATCGAATTAATACATGCAGGATCTGGGATATCAGAGGTAACGAATTTTACTGAATAGGAAACGTACCCACACGGGGAATATTGCATTACGATCAAGCGGAAGAGGATCATTTGGATCCTTGTAAAATTTTCATTTTAGTGCTGTCATTCTCGTCCTCGTTGTACTGTCTTCGGCCATGGATACCAAAGCCAACAGTAATCTTAGATAAGTGACCGCGTCGGATTTTTCCGCGACTGGACCGAGACGAAGGTCATATAGCCACGAGAGATGCAACCAGATACTAAGGAACTTGTGAAATATAACTCGTTCAATCTGGATATGGTTCTAGGGAACGGACGTACTAAATGTGTTTGCGTGCGTGCGTGCGTGCGTGTGTGTGTGTGTGTGTATGTGCGTGTGCGTGTGTATGTGCTTTTGTGCGCGTGTGTGCGCGCGCGCGTGTGTGTGTGCATATGTGCATGTGTGCTTGGGTGTTTGTGCGCAGGCGCGTATATATATTCCTTTGTTACAATTTTGAAACGTGTTATTCTTCACACAGGATCTAAGCAGACATGGTTTCTTCTTCGAGTAAGACATTGGTCGTCCTCTGTCTCATTGGTACGTATTTTCAGTGCACCATATATAAATTTGTTTGATCTCATTGTTTGCATATACTATGATTTATTTTCATTATCTGTCATTAAGCTCTGTCACTGCAACAAGACTAACATTTAACAAGTGTACGTTGGTGTTAGCACAATACTATTTATACAGATGCTTTAGGTTTGAGTTTATTTTTGAGGATGACGCACTTCACGAATCTGACTAAAGGTGGAGTGAGCAATGGTTGTGACAGCTAATTGTGGATTTTGTAAGTTGTTGCAAATATATATATATATATTAATAAATGTATAACTGATTTCACTAATACTATGTTGTGTCTTTCAGCCACCTTCTGTAATGTTGACGCTGGCATGGATGGTGGTAAGTCCACTCATTTATATCACAGTGATCATTTTAAAGGCAGATCAGAATAACTGCAGAGTGACACGATGTAGTATTTCAAAACAGAACAAACACACCAGAAATGTGGACGGATAAAAGTTCGGTTTAGTGTTAACTTAACAGAAATACATTGCATACATCTGCCTACACATTCCAAGGTATTCCATATATATATATATATATATATATATATACATATATATATATGTATATATATATAAATATATCTATATATATGATCGATTCTCACGAAACCTGGACACATTTGATATAATTGCATTAGAAGACCAGCCATTCAAACATACTTCAAAAGATACGCATAAATAATATGCCATATGATAAATAATAAATTTGGGCAAACAATATATAAAAAAATGGTTGCGCTATCATGAATGACAATTTTTTTGAGAATTATTTCCTCTAAATAATATTTAACCGATACCACGCAAAATTTTACGTGCGCATTAAACAGAGAAAGAAACATGTTTTATTGCAATGTTAAGTATTGTATGCAAGGCTTAATATAGTTTGCATATATGTGCATGATTATTTTATGTGTAATCACAGTCAAATTTTGCCGAGATCATCTTTCTAAGAAAAAATATGAAACAAATTGTCAGAAAATGCGATACCACGCGAAAGGCTCTTAATTACAAATAACTTAGTCACATATATACATTAGTAATAAATATTTAACATGTATATAACATTTAGTTTAGCTTATACGTGATCAACAAGAAATGCTTCCCACTACAAATATGGGTGAGATACACCGACTTAACTTGTTAATCGATACCAGGCGAAACGCAGTTTGTTTTGACATGAAATACCACACTAAAGTCACCTAACAGTTAAACCATGAGCTTAAGATCGACACGTTTATGCACGGCAAATACAACTGTGTCTATCACTGGCATTTAAACATAAGTTTAATATTTGTAGAGACATTATTCGTGAAACAATGTTGAGAAATTATTATCATTGTATGCTGTAAATATCGCGTGATGATGAATTTGGCAATGTTGCGTATAATATATTGTGGAAATTGATGTTAAATGAGTACGCTTGATTGGTGTTTAACTTAGCGCTTGTTCCTACTGTGTTGCATAGAATAAGTCAATCTTAACTATAGGTTTCGTATGGTAACATTATATATGTGTTTGCCTGGTATCGTCGGTCTCTCATAATATTCCTCATGTAGGCATGCATTAACACAGTTTACGCACTATAATGGGATATATAAAGAGGATAACCCAGTTCTTTGTTTGGAAACATAGTTTTGCATAAAACAACATATCAAGGTGATATTTCTCTGATTATGATTTTGTTGCCAGGCACATACTAAACACTAAGATGTGTTTTTCATTAAACAATAGTGTTCTGACCTTCCCATTAATGTATGTCACTATAAGTTGTAGATTTATAGCAGCACGTGTTGTTTGTACATTCTCTTTCATGCAGTATCGTTGTGTTTCACGGGGTATGAATTATTTCTCATACAAGGTATTCTTGTTTTGTATTGTTAATAAAGCCAATTTTCACCAATGATAAGAACTGACGAGCTATAGCATGGAAAGTACACCAAGAATGTGAAGCTCACCGAGGTGACCTCTGCGATGATTTTGGTCTAACAGGAATTAACTTACGACGTTGCGAACCGTGGTGAACACTTAAGGCAATGACTACGGAAAGGTCGTTTGAAGTTGTGAGTAGTGCTATAAACAGTCAGTGGAACTGAGGTGAAGAAAGGCGTCGTATTATGGAACAAAGAAACCTTCTACGATAACTACTTTACAAAGGAGACCAAGCCGACGGTTGTACGTGCATCCTCCACCTCAGTCAAAGCCAGCTGTAACATCATCAATTCATGGCATGTCACCCCCTTCACCGGCCTCATAACCGCTCACGTTATGGTCCCAAGTTGAGGCCAAATGTACATGCGAAACAGATCTTGCTTGTATGGATTTTGCTACGCCAACGACGTTCCAGCACATATGTCTGGACAGAACAGTAACACACATCATAATGTTCAAGGTTCATCGTGGCTGTGTCAGCTTCACTAACAACACCTAGTCTATGTATGTTGGTGAGACTGTTAAGAAGATGTTATGTTATGTTAGTTGAGTTATGGTTAAGTCTGAAACAAAACTGTAAGTCAAAATATGTTGTTAAATATGTTTAAGCATATGTTACCTGTCTAAAGCGACGTGGAGTTAAAATGAATACGTTATTAGCTATTTTACAGATACCCAATTATAACAAATATAAGCGATACCCGCGAAACACATTTTCTAAGTATGCATTTGTCAGATAATTAATTAACCCAAAGGTGTTATGTATGACGTGGAAGAAGTGCAAATAAATACGATCAATTGAAACAACCATAACACTATTAAACGGTGCGTTGACAGCTGATGAACTTACATTTCACATAACTGTTTATCTATCCTATGTACCAGAAATCAATCAGAAATGCGTAATGACTAATATTACAGAGACACGAGGTCTTGAAAGACATGCGGTCTGTGTGTTTCGCGTGGTATCTCACGAATTGGACGTGTAACTTCAAACCCCTCTGTCTGGCAGGAATAACTATATTAAGGGGTCCCACATTTTGTTTTCAAATCTTCAATATGTCTACTGTATAATATTAACGTTTCATGAGAATAGACCACAAACACACACACACACACACACACACACACACACACACACACACACACACACACACACACACACACACACACACACATAATATATAAATATATATAAAGTCATATCTGTTCCGACAAGCGTTTTCCCTAGTCTAAGTGGTCCATGTATGTATCTGTATAGTCTATGTTATGTATATGTGTGAGTATGAATTATATGTACTAGCGCACTGTGATTTTTTGCCTAAAAGATTTGCGCTATATAAGAACTACTCATTATTATTATTATATATATACATACATACATATATATATATATATACATATATGCAAAACAAATTTGGGCGATGTAGTATATTATATATAAACGTGTGTTTATTTTTCTAGAGTGGGGAGACTGGTCAGAGTGCAGCAAACCGTGTGGAAACGGGACACAGTTTCGCGTTAAATACTGCGACGTAGACAGGTTTGAGTGTGGTAGACTGGAGGGAAGCTGCAACCTGAAGCCATGTTATGGTGCGTACCTTGACTATTCGATTCTCCCCGAGCGGGCGGTAATATTCGATGAGTCTAATACATAATAAGGACATCCACAAATCGTCCGATGCACACGTACTGGGATTACGTACATTTACTTTCTTTCTATTATGTTACTACCAGTTAACGGTCTCCTTGAATTTCTCAAAAAAATTAGGCAACAATATTTGCCTTTAAAACTTCATCATTAATCTCGACATTTAATCGAGACGTCGATATCTTTTCAAATAACAAGAAGTACCCCAGTGTGGTTGATTAAGACAAAACATACGAAGGATCCAGTATGAAAGTCCGATGCAGTAGACTACGTTTGCTAATGTGGCAATGCCGACTTTGTTTCTTTCAGACCCATTTGAAAACGTGCCCTGGTCAGTTTGCGATTCTACGTGCGGAGGAGGCAATAGGTCCAGATACATTGATAGTCTAGATCTGGGCCAACAGATCGAGTGCAACATGCAGTCATGCGAGCCGAGTGAGTATACGGAATACTACATGTTTTATTAAATATAATACACAGTATATATTACAAGTGCTTAGATAATGTTGGTATTTTGTTTGAATACGGTAATCATGTGTAGCAATACAACTAGAGTGTATGTTGATGGCCTGCTATACTCAGATTGGGAACGTGTGTAGTCGGCATATCGCGCGCACGCACACATATAAACATACGTACACACGCAGACGCTCACACAAACAAGACAACAACAACTGCAACAACAACAACAACAACACACAATACACACACGCACACCCACACACATGCGCGCACACACGCAAACGCACACACTAACACACGCACACACACACGCACACACACGCACACACACGCGCGCACACACACACACACACACACACACACACGCGCGTATGTGATGTTCTCGCATTCTCTGTAGTTGTCGGCGATTGTAAAGCTGACGTGATCTTTGTGCTGGACTCGTCTGGCAGTATCGGATTCATGAACTGGTTCCACGTGAAACAATTCGTCATGGACGTCGTGAAGGGCCTTAAAGTGAGACTTTGGTGAACATCAAGCATAATAGTTGAAAGTGTTAAACGCATATTGAGGCTATTTTTGTTATTACCCTATTTCGTGATTGGAAGTGAAATAAATAATACATGTTCTTTTCTGATTAACGTTAGCAAACAGTAAATGTAATTTAATTGGTATATTTAATGATGTCGTAAACGTGGTACCAAGTTCTATTTCATTTCATCCACTTCTACATTATTATTAAATTAAAACTATTAAATGTTAGCTTCCCAATATATAATCACGGTGAATATGACATAAAGTGTGACAGTGTAGCACTCGTAATGCAGTGATTGCGGTCGTTCAGGACTCGTAATGCCGTGATTGCGGTCGTTCATGACGAGTTCTATGTGCTTGAAGGTGCGGCAAAACCAGACACGTATTGGGGTCGTCAGTTACTCGACCATGGTCCGTGCTGATTTCTACCTCGGCGAATTCTACGAAAGAGAGGACATCTTGCCACTCGTCTGGAAAATCGACTACATGGCTGGAGTAACGAACACTGCCGACGGAATCGAAGAGATGCGCAACATGTTCAATGAGTAAATACCAGAGTTTATTTTATCCCTCTGTCCTGACTGTATTGGTAAAGATAAGCGTTTTGTAGGACACCGCCTTTTAAAGTTCCGTCGTCGTCGGCATATTTTCTTGTAGTCGTCGTACAAGTTGTCACCATTGCTTTCGACGACGTTGTCACTGCTCGTCCTTGTGTTGTCGCCATATTTATTGCTGACATCGTCATTGGTTTTGTTTTCTTCGTTGTTGTAATTGTTAATGTCATGTCCGTCACCTGTGTTGTTGTTGTCATCGTTGTTGTTGTCGTCGTTGTTGTTGTTGTCATCGCTGTTGTTGTCGTAATCGTTGTTGTTGTTGTCATCGCTGTTGTTGTCGTCATCGTTGTTGTTGTCGTCATCGTTGTTGTTGTTGTCATCGTTGTTGTTGACGTCATCGTTGTTGTTTTCGTCATCGTTGTTGTTGTCATAGTTGTTGTTGTTGTCATCGTTGTTATTGTCGTCATCGTTGTTGTTGTTGTCATCGGTGTTGTTGTCGTCATCGTTGTTGTTGTCGTCATCATTTTTGTTGTTGTAATCGTTGTTGTTGTCGTCATCGTTGTTGTTGTCGTCATCGTTTTTGTTGTTGTAATCGTTGTTGTTGTCGTCATCGTTGTTGTTGTCGTCATCGATTTGTTGTTGTAATCGTTGTTGTTGTTGTCATCATATTCGTCTCTGTCGTCGTCTTCGTTGTCGTGTATTTGGTATATGATGATAATGATGATGGTGATGACGATAATTTTAATGATGATGTTGGTAATGATGCATTTTTGTTTGAACACAGTCACAACCGAACGTACGTGAAGCAAATTGCTATTCTCCTGACTGACGGAATGTCAAATCTGAACCACGAATTCACGATCCCGAATGCAGAGGCTGCTAAAAAAGATGGCATCGAAATCTTTGCCATTGGTAAGTAAACTATTTCTCTCATACCACTTTCAATTACCGGGGTGGTCCAGTGGACAGTTTCACGAAATATTATATAAATCCCATCGACATTGCGCATGTATGTTATTATTATTATCATTATTATATATTGTCTCCTTAAAAGAAGCCGAATCTAGATACGAACACCCTTAACATTTACCACGCGGTAAACCTGACATTCTTCTCTAAACTATTGTTTCACTCTCTTGATGGCGCCCTTGTAGCAATTTATTTCCCCCACTATACGAGGTGACAAGTATTCTAACCCCATGTAATGCTAAACTTATGGTGGGTCTTTGCAAACACATTCGACAACAATTAATGAGTGACAATGTATGGGAGTCCTTACAAACCCAACCAGTTGAATGGTATTGAATGGAGGAACTGAAACAGCCGCCAATGTGGGGGCCTACGTATTGTCAGGAAGTATGTTTGTTTATAGGCGTTGGAAATGAGATCGATCCAGAAGAGATTGCCGGCATTGCTACAGACCCAGATTTCGTCTACAATGTCACGGGATTTGAAGCCCTAAGCGGTGTCACACAACAAATCATTGACATGACCTGCCAAGTGTGTAAGTCAGTTTTACACACTCCACCATTATCATGACCTGACGAGTTCTTATAAATCAATGTTACAAACCCCATCATCAACAAAACAACAAGTCCGAAAAGCAATGCTACACACTCCTTTATCAACATGACATGTCTAGTGTGTATGCCAATTCTGCTATTTTCATTATCAACAAAACCTACCAAGCATGAAGGACAAAGTTACACACTACAGCACCGACAAAACGTGCCTAATGCATAAAGAAATGTTACTTATTCGGTTTATTTTAATCTACAAAAGTATGGTTATCTCGACTGGAACATTGCTGCAGGTTTCACATGTGTAATAGTAGTAGTAATACTAGTATGTTTCGAGTAGTTATTTCCACTGTTGTCTTCTCTTTACAGCCACAGAGATCCAGTGTGTTGAGACCTTGTCCGAATGCAGCGAGTCATGCGGCGCATGGGGCGAGCAGGCTTGCAGCAGACACTGCAAGGTGTACGAGAGGTCGGAATGGAAGCATATGGTCGAAAAGGACTTCGACGAAGTCTGCGATAGCGTAGCGTGCTTTACTCCGTGCCCGACCACCACCACAACAGAACCAACGTCGACTACAGAACCAACGTCGACTACAGAACCAACATCGACTACAGAACCAACGTCGACTACAGAACCAACGTCGACTACAGAACCAACGTCGACAACAGAACCAACGTCGACTACAGAACCAACGTCGACAACAGAACCAACGTCGACAACAGAACCAACGTCGACAACAGAACCAACGTCGACAACAGAGCCAACGTCGACAACAGAGCCAACGTCGACAACAGAACCAACGTCGACAACAGAACCAACGTCGACAACAGAACCAACGTCGACTACAGAACCAACGTCGACTACAGAACCAACGTCGACAACAGAACCAACGTCGACAACAGAACCAACGTCGACTACAGAACCAACGTCGACAACAGAACCAACGTCGACAACAGAACCAACGTCGACAACAGAACCAACGTCGACAACAGAGCCAACGTCGACTACAGAACCAACGTCAACAACAGAACCAACATCGACAACAGAACCAACGTCGACAACAGAACCAACGTCGACAACAGAACCAACGTCGACAACAGAACCCACGTCGACAACAGTAGCAACGACGACAACAACTCCACAGGGTAGGAGTCAATACTATCATACAATAATCAATTAATTAACGATGATACACTTTGTAAGACAGCAGTCTATATTAAAATGTGATACATATAATAATAATAATTATTATATATATATATATATATATATAAACACATATATATGTATGAATAATACATTATAAATAATGTTTGCAAAACAGTGAATGATAGCTGTGCTTTTCTAACACTTACTAATTCAATTAGAAATACAATTTTTAAAAACGTACCTACCAACCAATTGCAGAGACAAAAGCTATTTTGCAAGGAATAGCACATGAAATATAGGCATGTATAGAACGTTCAAAAACAATATGTTTAAATACACATCGTCAGTTCCCTATTTATTATTATTGTTCTTATTACTGGGACAATATGATGACAGTATGATGTCCCCCAACATATGTTTACTAAGCCCGAAACATTGTTCGCAATTTGTATATTTCGACCAAAAATACCCAAACAGCTAACATTTGAAATTTAATCCTGCGAAATGTAAAAGTTGCTGACCTAACGTTCAAATACAAAACAGCCGCGATTGCCTGAAATTGGCAGAGGCAAGCGCCTTAACCCGCAGACAACATTGAAGTTCTTGGTTCGTGTAAAGCAAGCCACAATTCAGGCGAAGTCGGATTGATTCAGCGAATTTCATGCTAATAATGATCACCGCTGGCTGATTTGCGGTAACGGAACAGACAACTACCGTATAAAGGTTATCGATACACATTAAATGCCATATATTTTCAGATGAATGTTACCTGTGCGACTTCACCAAGGGTCAGATCTGGCTGCCAGACCGCAACAACTGTCACATGTTCTTCGTGTGTGAGCCGATTGGTTACCTGAAGTACCGGAAACATCACATGACATGTGGCGAACTCTGGTGGCAGCAGGACATCCACACGTGTGTGAAGAGTATGCCAGAAGACTGCAACCCGAACGTTCAGGTTGTCACCTATCTGCCTCCGTCGACAACCGAAGGTGTGCATGACGAGTTTTCAATACAATCGACCTTCTCGTCACGTGATCCGTTGCTTAGCAACAAGGTCCGTCATGCGAACAAAATGAATGCAGCTGCTGGATATTCCGTCGCATAGTTTGTTCAAACATTCTGGCTGCAAATGTTTTCTTTGCGAAATAGGGTGACATAAACGAGAACCGTATGTAGGAAAGAGTGATTTAGGAAATATCATGACGCCCTTTTTAATGTAAAACAAAACATTTGTGGAAGGAAATGCTTGGTCAAGGTCAAGCATAATTAAGATTTTGACGTAGGCAAACAGAGACACACGCAAACAATATATGTATATTATTTAATTATTTATGACAGTACATTGCCTAAGCACACGTGTCTATTTCATCTGGACATTTTGTGTATTTAAATATCATAACAAATGTTTATTTACGATGGTAGTTTAATGTAATATGGATACCTGGCAGGCAACGAATCATTGGACTGGCCTTCTTTTTTGGACTGATAGGACCACAGAAAGACCTTCTTATATTAAAAACGGTCTTGATCGCTATTACAGTTTAAGGTTTTGGGAGTAGGTATATTTTATTTTTCATATCATTACATACAAGTAGACATGCTGTGTTCTTTTTAATACAGGTGTTTGCCCCTACGAACAAGTTCCGGGCCAGGTGGGATATTTCCGCTCCAAAGACAGTCCCTCTGAGATTCAACATTGTGTTGAAGGCATGGTCTTCATGGATCCGCCGTGTGAATGCGTTCAGGTCGCAGAAAGTAAGTTTCCCTGGTTAAAAGTAAAACGAAAAAGCACAATTTCACTGCATGTTACTTTGTGAGTATATAGAAATTGCAAGATATAAATATGTTTCCGATAACTATGAAAACAGCGGTGTTGGTAAAATCCCGCAGTAAAATAGGATTTTTTAAAGTAGAATACTTCTTGTTTCAATTATAATTAATAATACATAATAATATGCATGCCGAAATGACGACATGGATAATAAACAATGTATGCGCTTTACCAAAAAGCACACATTTTATAATGATAAATGTTCGGTTACCGGCAATTCATACTTTTGGCACAAATAAGCTTCACCGACTGTTGCAGTAGCTCATACCTTGTTTAATGATTTATTTCAGTCATCCCGACGTGCTCCGATGACCTTCTGTTGTATTTCCCCTACGAGGATCACTACAATGACGTCACTTGTCATCACGCCATCGCCACGCAGTACGGTTCCGACGTCTCAATCTCGTTTAATTCAGAGCGTAACGGAAACGTCGCTTGCTTCGGCGGACAAACTCATTTTGAGGTGAGCCGCATTGCATATCAGTCGGCGTATTAAAGGAAGAACAAATAACAGAAATGCAAAGAGTCAGACAGAGTGAGAGAGAGAGAGAGAGAGAGAGAGAGAAAGAGAGGGAGGGATGGAGGGAGGGAGGGAGGGAGGGAGGGAGGGAGGGAGGGAGGGAGGGAGGGAGGGAGGGAGGGAGGGAGGGAGGGAGGGAGGGAGGGGGGGAGGGAGGGAGGGAGGGAGGTAGGGAGGGAGGTAGGGAGGGAGGGAGGGAGGGAAGGAGGGAGAAGGGGACGGAGGGAGGGAGGGAGGGACGGAATGAGGGAGGGAGGGAATCAGGGAGGGAATGAGGGAGGAAGGGAGGGAGGGAAGAAAAATAAGAGAGATGCAGACAAAGAAAAAAGTAGAAGGAAAATCAGAGAGACTGATGTAGCCAGAGAAACATATGTATATATATAGAGGGGAAGTTGCCTAACTATGTATGTGTAGTGAAGACTTGTACATTCATTTGATTGCCCATTACCATTGCACTATTTTGTCGACGTTCCCACACAATATCATTTTGTTATCTGAATGCAGGTTTCCTTCCTTCGCACGTGGTTTGCTGAGAACAACGTCGACAAGTTCTCGATCGCCGTGTGGTTCCAACGTGAGGGAGGTCTGTCCCCTAAAGCCGCCATCGTTAACAACAGGAACTGCCGACAGAGCGCCGGCTTCAGCGTGTCGTGCGAGGACTCTGAGATCACCGGAAGTATCACGGCCGACTCCGCGCTTGTCCTGGATCCCGCATCTGTGAGTATATGCAGTTTTTTTTATCTTCGCGTTTGTCTCCAGTCTATTTTTCGCGATGCTCTGGTAGCTAGAACAATGGACTGGCAATGGAGAGAATCGGGTTTCGAAACCACTTCCAACCGTTTCGAAACTTGACCAATATCGTTCTTAAAAGTTTGATTGTGTATTTCGGAAGGTATACTAAAACTAGTCGGTCCCTTCTACCTGGTATATATCCCATGGGGTGTAAATATCCCACACATGGAAATTGAAACATCTATTGTGGACTAACATAGGCAATTGTCTCAGTTCCCTGCATTATAGATGCTTCGAAACAATTCGTTTAATAATTGAGTATGCGTCATGAGCACAATGGCAAAAGCGGCTATTTGCGCTGCATAATGTTTTCTTCCTTTTAGTTCTCTATTGTACATGGTGATGTTAAGTTACAATAATTATTGTTGGACCATTCGTTTAGGATTTTGGTTGGTCTTAAAACTGATATCTACTAGTATTACTCTTTGTCTTTCCAGTATGACGCCGACGTAGGTATTTCACAATAATAAGTTTAACTCCACCATTACACATTCCAAAACTACAGCCAGTACCCACCGGATTCAAATGACATGACGTGTTTGCTAATATACCACCTGCCCCGCAGCCCGGTTCTGATATCCACAATAAGATAAATGGGCATTAATGTATGTTTCATTCGATAAATGGCGCTACTGAATCCTGTCTTTCCGAACGACACATGGGGGCGCCACCCGCACATACATAATGCTACACGTTTTCTGTGACCTACGGGAATGATTTGAGTGTACGTGTAATCAGTCGAGTTATGACGTTTGGTGCCTTTGTAGATGGCTGACAACCAGTGGCACCACGCCGCCTGGGTGTATGATGGCAAATCTCTGAAGCTGTACATCGACGGAGTTCTGGAGAGCGAAGACGACATGGCTGGTAAGATTTCGTCCTTATCCAATGCATGTGAATATTCGTTGGTGAATAATGTGTCAGCTGCCCGCTTATCGCAAATGCTTGGTGTTCGCACTGATGACAAATGCGTCACCGATAAGTACTGAAATTGCCGTCTCAAGACATTGCGCCCTGTTGATATTACACCAAAGCAGTCAATTCCTCATCTTTTAGAATAATTTTCGTAAAAAAAGTATTTTATATATTATTAAAGATAAAATGCACGTAAAAAATTGTCTTTAGTAAATGCAAAAAGTGTTCATATATTTGAATGTTTAGTTCACGAACTGTTTAAATTGCAAAGAAAATATTCATAATTTATTGTGAGAATCATTTAATGTTTGTATTACGAAAGCTGGCCAGACTAACCGAAATTGTGCATAGATGTAGGGACAAACAACGTCGCTTAAACAACCCGTGCTGGCAAATTTTGCTTGTGTCTTTCTGACGGAAGCACACTTCCCATTTAGAATTCGTATATCATAATTCCGGCGCATGAATTTCCACCTGCACGATCGACAGGATGCGTAGAGAGAACGGCTTAAAGCGTTGGGATCGTTTACTCGTTCGTAATTAAACAGTTACCTACGGAACAAATGTAAGAAGTTTGATGTTGAACTGGCAGGTACGATATCGTGTCTTTACGTTATTCTCTCTCGCAGGCTTCATGCAGAACAACGACGTTCCGATGCGCATCGCCAGCAACTGCGACGATGACTTCTTTATCGGCTGTCTTGATGAGGTGAGACTTCGTTTTAGGCGGACTCAACATCACACATACACGCTTGCACACACGCACGCACGCACGCAAGCACACACACACACATCCCCCCACACACAACACACACACACACACACACACACAACACACGCACACACATATACACAACACCAACACACACACACACACACACACACACACACACACACACACACACACACACACACACACACACACACACACACACTCACAATACACATAGACACACACAAACGGACGCATGCACACACGCGAAATATAACTAATGCACGAGAGATGGTGTAGCTCCTACGTCGATTGAGTATGTGAATCGTGATGTTTCTCTTTTGTAGCTGAGGTTCTACGAACGAGTACTGTCGCCTTCAGACATCGACGATCTGATGAAGATGTGAACGACAACAAACACTCCATGAAATCGCTACCCTTGAGAACCCGAATCATTTAACCTCATTTCTCTTTGAGAAATGAAATTGTATTAGTAGTAGTAGTCTTTTTGTGTCTCCAATTCAATAAATGGAAACATAAACTTCAGTTTGTTTGTTAAAGATTATATTACTGTTTTTTGGTATTGCTGTGATGTTAGTGTCTGTGTATGCATACATATAATGTATGCACTGACAACACGTAAGGCGCACATCTACGAATTTAGTCACGCATACACAATTCCACCGAATCACATACATAAACAAATACGCACAGTCACGTATATATACACATGTATCCAAACTTTACAGCGCACGTAAATCTAGTCAAATATACACACGTACACCCTAACAAGAGTATCTAGATGTACTTACATCCTGTCATGTGTGCATTCATACAAATCGCACATTATATAGGAAATTCTCTCCAGTAAACCTGTGTATACTTACAACTCGTGACTAGTTCGCGGTATTCCGAGTAAATATGGAGAACCGGGAACAATAATAATGTACCTGTAGACAGAATATAAACCAGGATTCGTTTTTATCAATTTCACATATAAAATACATTGCTATTTCTGCTACATGCTACGTAAACATTGATAACGTCCGTCAACACAATCCATCTACGTATAATAATCCACCTAGACTTTGATAATGTCCGTCACCTCATCATATCATCGTAGAAACTGAAAATGTCCATCAACACAACATATCTACGTATACACTGATAATGTCCGTGAACACAATCCATCTACTTAGACACTGATAATGTCCGTCAACACAACCCATCTACACAGATAATATCCTTGAGCACAATCCATCTACTTAGACACTCATAATGTCCGTCAACACCAACTATCTACATATACACTGATAATGTCCCTGAACACAATCCATCTACTTAGGCACTGACAATGAATGTGAACACAATGCATATATTTAAACACTGAACATGTCCGTCAACCTATCACTTCTACTTATATAATGATCACGTCTTTTAACACCTGCCAACTGACCACCCACTGATAATGTCCGGCAACGCAACCCATCTACGTAGACACTAATAACGTCCGTCAACACAACGCATATACATAGACACTGATAATGTCCGTCAACACAGACCATCATCGGATATGATATTGTTGGTCAACATAGTCTTTCCATGTAGACTATGCTAACGGACCCATCTACGAAGATCAGCCCGTAATTTACTTTAGATAGAGAGAATATTGCATGGAGAATGGAGAAGGTATCATTTAACAAGATCTCTGAATCGCGTACACCAAAGTTGTTTACACACCCAGTTATTCTTTGTAAGCCTGTTTGTATACATTCCTGTTGATATAATATGCATAGTATTTATAATATACATGCATTTGGTCATTAACATGACCTGTAAGTTAAAGAACTTGCCGAAAATGTAGTTAGGATGTTGAAGAAGAGAGTTGGCAATCGCAGATTAGAAGTCTGCTCGCAGCACAGTCGACCAACTGTCAGATGTTTAGATTTAGAGGAACTAGACAATTCAGTATCTCAAGGAGGAATCCAAATTTCAGGATCTGGTTGATACACATTGAAACTATGAAGATTATGCTGGATATCATCGTGGCTGAGTCGATTGTCAGCTGTATAAAAACTTTCGCTGCAATTATACTAACCATTTACGATCATACAAACTATGCCCTCCCGATGGAGAACCGTCTCTCTCTGTGAAACACCCCGAATAGACAGCACCAGAGGTTCATGCAGTATTCATTAAAGAACATTTTTTGTTGAAGAAAATCAAAGGCCCTTCAACCAAATCCCAGCTCATCATCCAACTGAATTGATGTATAGATTATACAAGACGCATATTGGCATCATCGGCCTTACAAAGGGCAATCAAGTCAGGCATATGTTTTGCTTCACACAATCGGAACGATTTCGGTTGTCACAGTACTCAATATGGAAGACGATGAGGAAGAGACCACGTCCAACTGCTCTGATAGTATCCGCCACGGATGAAGCATGGAAGCGTGACGTTGATGACCCAAAGAGACATGTCACAAACTTCTTGGTGTTTTTAGTGGAACTGACGGTGAATATGAAAACATTGACTTACAGGTGGGAGCGATGGTTACGGACGCAAGAGAGGTGGCCGTTTTACTACTGTTTTTGTGACTGGTTGAAGAAACAACATGGTTTCTCGACTCACCGAGGAAGCAACGTTCATAAACCTTTGCAACTACACAATGTACAAAACACTACCAAAGTTGACAGAAAGCTGCTAAAGCAATAGGTCAACGGTGTCATTACAGGACGAATAGTGGAAATGGTGAAGCTTTAGCTACCCACTGTCCCACTGTCTATAGCCACATTTGGAGGTGACAGAAACTCAGCATCAAAGGTATATCTTGGTACAGTCTTGGTTCGGCTGGTTTTCGTACACCCTTGGAACTTCCAGAAACAATCTGAAAGATTTACACTACCTGCAAATGACAACCTGCTCAGCTTCCACGCACTAACAGGAATTCAATATCAGCCTTTTGTGGTCATGTAAGTACATCGAGCTTGCAAAAAGTCCAGAACCAACTAGCTCCTTTTCAAGGGAATTGGTCACGTTTGGGAACTTGCACGGGTTGGATATGCTGTGTGTCACCTATTTCATGACACTCGTTTGTGAGTAGCAAACCGTCGATCCTGCCAGGATCCAACTCTTTGGGTCTGACGATGCTAACCCACCCTCCACCCTAGAACTTCATATTTCACACGTTAATCACTACGCAAAGATTTGGGTACAGGCAGATTGTGAATATATAGCTATATCATCTCATATCGACACATATACGAGGAAGAAGGTATCATATGCCTGTGTGAACGCGGCCATCCCCTATTGTAGATGTTTGTAGATGCCACTCAAAATACAGGGCGGCTCGGCGAACTGGCGCGTTCGTTTTTTTGTAATTCCGATGATACCATTATGATCGTTGCCTGATCAGCACGCACTTGGTTGAAGCGCCTTTTGGTTTTCTTCACAATAAAATATCCTTTAATGAATACTGCACGACCCTCTGGTGCTGTCTTCTACGGGTGTTTCGCATCTGCCAGAGAGACTGTTCTCCATCGGAAGCGCATAGCTTGTATGATCATAGGTGGTTAGCTAATGTATAATTGCAGCGAAAGGTTCTATATAGTTGCCAATCTTCTCAGCCCTGATGATCTCAAGGATGATCTCCATAGTTTCCAAGTATGTCAATCAGATCCTGAATTATGGATTCCTCCTTGAGATATTGAATTGTCTCGTTCCTCAAAACATCTGACAGTTGGTCAATTGTGTTGCGGGTAGAGTTCTAATCTGCGATGGCTACCTCTCTTCTTTAGCATCCTAACTAAGTTTTGGGCACGTTGTTTGACTTTCAAGTCATGTTAATGACCAAATGCATGTAATAAATAATATGTACAATATATCAACAGGAATATAAACAAACAGGCTTACAAAGAATAATTGTGTGTGTAAACGACTTTGGTGTACGCGATTTGAACAAAAAACAAATTTGACAAAATCATGTTTTTATATTAGATTATTCTATATATTTTGAGAAAATTCAAAGTTCAATACCTGATGACACAGACAAAACTTGTACATATCATAACATTTGTTTTTAAGCAACGGTGTGTACAAGAAGATGACAATTAATTAATAAAATTATATTGACACAAGTTTGAATTTGTGACTCTCAACAAACTTCAAAATCGAGGAAGAGAACCATATACATATATTGTCTTATCCCTTTTGTGATGGATCTAGCATGAATTCCTGCAATTAAAATAAAGTATAACATCAGATGTTGGCTAACCTACTATATGCAGAAAGGCATACTTTCGAAGATTAATCTTTTGACGTTGAACTGATTAACCTTCACTCCACAGTTAGAGCACCACTATACAACTCCATCATACGCCTCATTTTGACGGGGATATGATACGCTAGTGTATGTAGTCAAAGTAGCTACGCAACCATTGTAAATGTCGAACTTTTGCGGAGTGGCGTAGTTTTAAACATTCGTTGTTTGATGGTGACCTTGTTTAAGCTTCACTCCTCACCTACTGCACATTTGATAGCTCCCCTACGTAACACATATTTACGTGGCTTTCCAAAGGAATACAACACTGCCAAGAATAGATAGGTAACGTAGATATACGCAACCATTTATATTGTACGACGTTTGAGGGATGACACAATTTCGAACATTTATCAATTGACGTTGACTCTATTTGATCATCGCTCCATATCAACTCCATCAACTGACAGCGCCATGTCATATATCACATTGACGGGGAGAAATGGTTGTTTCACACATATATACGTGTATATAAATGACGCAATTGCAGGGCTATTGTAACTTTATTACTTTCGCGTATTGCACATAAATCAACTATTCATCATTTCACGGTAACTTTGTTTGATTTTAGCGCCACTCATACCTTACCAGGTAACACCTCCATATCGTACCTCAGTTTGACGGGGAGACAAGAAGCTTTCCAAAAATATATGACTTGGCTATCTTGTCATTCAGTGAAGTAGTTATGCGACCATTGTAATGTGAAGACGATCGAGGAAGAGCACAATTTCGAAAATTCATAATTTGACAGTGACCTTGTTTGACCTTGGATTCATGGTTACTGCACCAATTGGCAGCTCTGTATCATGACTCGTTGGGACGGGGAGATGCAGAGCGTTCAAATGATATAAAATGTGGGTGTTTCTAAAGGAGGGCATTTAAATCGGTCCGATAGGTGTTTCTACCGCTCTCCTATAGGACATGATGGAGACCAAGGGTTACAATCTCATAGCGGCCAGTCAAAATGCCATGCGGCATGACTGTTTCAGTACAGCGCCGTGCCCGATCGCCCGGTGGCTTGGGGTTACGCATAATTTGTCAGTGTAGCGATACGCCCATTTCTACTGCCCTTGCGGAATAGTGAAGCACTTCCGTTTTTCGTTTCGAAAATAGGAAAATGGCTCGTGTTCCGATTTTCATTATGTAGTTTTCAAAAAACGATTTAGTAAATAACGGTACGTACCGTGATTGCGTTGTAGTTGTATTTCGTTTTCCGTTTTGATGCAGTGAAAACGAAAAACGGTTTGTTTTATCGTTATTTAGTTTTTCTAACATGTATTAGAAATACCGCGAATAGTAGATTGTATTCGTTTTTCGTACTTCAAATAATATTATGAAAACGAAAAACGAACATTGTTTGATTTCTCCTTTTATGTTCGCAAATTTCAAAACAAAAAAGGAAAAGACGGTATATACACGGACCTAGATGTCCGCATTTACACAGCATAGCAGTAACACGCGACCAAATTTTGCTCGAGCCAGGTACGCACCTAACATTTAGAGACAAAACACAGTATTTTAATATTCCCATATTATTTTCATTATTACTCTGTGCTAAGTGGAAGGCCACCCAGTTGACTATCTTTATCATTTGTGTTCCCTAATGTTTTTTGATCTATTACATATATATATATATATATATATGTTTTCTTTTGTTTCATTGTTATAAATACAACTACGGTGAATGGTATAATGTTCGTTTATTCAATGTATTTCTTATGTTCATTTATTCTTTTTTTGTTGACAATGATTCTCACACTGACGACCATATGCATCATTATGTTGGACGTAAGAAGTATCATATTTTGTATACAACGTGCATTTAAACGTAAATAGTTTAAAACCGTATACATACTGTTCTTTAACATGTTGGTGCGTACACAGAATGGATTTTAAACATCCTTCTTTTTTCGATAACTGCTTGGCTCTATGGCATTGGTGTATAACGAGACTGCCGAAATATGTGTTTTACTTACTTATCCTCAGCAAAGAAACTGTTAGGAACCAAAAGTTAAAAATATATATAATAATCATATTAATTTTTGGAAATGAATATGCTGTATTACATCCTCACACGTTTTTTGTTGATACTATATGTACGTTGCATCATACGTGTCTACAAAATGTTCATAATAGTCTCGTTTCCAAATCATATTTGTATTTTGCAAAGGGTAATGCTTATGCAGCTTTTTCATTATCAGTAGCAGTAGTACATGTTTACAAGATGGGTATGTTGTTTACTATTTATATCCACTATGAGTGATAACAACAATTTTCTAGAGCAATTTGGTAGTCTAGAGAAAAACTCTCTCTATCACATTTTAAAACAGATTAGATTAATGAAGATGGGGACATTAAAACACTCCCTATTTTGACTATAACAACATACAAAATCAATTATTAGTGCTCATTCTAAGCAATCAGAGTTTAAATACAAAAAATTACGAAATTAAGATAAAATTTCAGATATTAAAAAATGTATGTTTACAAGAAACGTGGCTCGATGATGAAGTTGATACCTCATTATTGCAAATAGATGGCTCTAAAATAATATGCCAAGGTAAAATATGTAGTACACGCGCTGGCCTAGTTATCTATCTTAGAAACAAATACAACTACAACTCATTAGATATCTATACTAATTCTGACATGTGGGAAGGTCAATTTATTGAAATATCATATTATGCTATGAAGAAAAAAAAATTCTTGGAAATATATACAGACCAACTAGATATATAAATGAGAATTACCAAGCATTTACAGACGAATTTGCATACAAAATTAGCAGATTTACAAAAATGACATCATAATTGTGATATCATAATTGCGGGTGATTAGAATATTGATTTGCCGAAAAATAACAAGAAACCCATAATATGTGACTATTTCGATACAATAACTTCACATGATTTCTTCCCTAAAATCACTTTGCCAACAAGAGTGTCTGAATACCATGGATCACTTATTGATAATTTTGTATGTAATCTGTCTGTAGGATACTTCAAATCCTCAGCTGGTATTCTTATAAGCAATATTTCTGATCATTTTCCTTATTTTCTTTGCTGCACTATCTCATAACTTGCTATACCAAGATTTATACAAATAAAGCAGCATAATCCCGACTCACTCAATAAATTTAAAATTGAAATACAAAATCCAAATGTTTATGATAAACTTAACAAGGATATTTATGCAGATCCCAGTAAAATTATGATATCTTGATACAATTATTACTACTGCTATAGAAAAGATCTTGCCTATTAAGATCATAAAATTTAATAAATATAAACATAAGAAAACACCTTGGATTACTCAGGACATTATTAGGTATGCAAGAATAAAACACTCCGGTAATTACGGATCAATACCGTAAACTCAAAACTAATTTGCATACTTATAATATAATTCTTTAAAATAAATATTTGATTGGCTAAGCAAATGCACTATCAATCCAGTTTTGAAAAGCATGAACATGATATTAAAAAGACGTGGTGCTTAATTAAAGAAATTACTCAGAAAAACCCAAAGAAAGAACAATTTCCGGATTCATTCAAATTGGACGGAGAAATGGTAAGCGATAAATGCATTATTGCAAGTCAATTTATGTCGTTTTTTATACAAATATTGGTTCTTACAATTGATGGTAATTACATTCTTACAATAGGTTAACTACAATTGATGGTAAATCTTATAAAGATTATTAAAAAAAACAGCACTTAACACCTTCAGTTTTAAACCAATTGACGATTACACTACTGTCAGCATAATTGATCGCTTACCGCCAAAATCAAGTTCGGAATAGATGGTATATGAACGAAAATATAAAAATTGACAAAACATGACAAAGCAAAGCAGTCACACTAATTGTAAATAAATCCATAATGCCTGGTATATTTCCAAATAAATAACAAATTGATAAAGTTATTCCCCTTTTAAAAAAAGGTTATAATTCTAACCTTGAAAATTATCGTCCAATTTCAATCTTGCCAGCTATGTCAAATTTGTTTAAAAGATAATGTTTGATCAAATACACAAATATTTCCATTCCAAGACGTTATATTATAATAGACAATACGGTTTTAGAACTGAATTTGCGACACTCGAAATTATGGATAGAATTATAGAAGAGCTTGATAAATCGGCTACGCCAATTAATATATACATTGATTTTTCAAAAGCGATTGACACAATTGATAATAATATATTGCTACATAAATAAAATTACTACTGACTAAATGATACGGCACTTCATCTTTGTAGGAGTTATTTGTACAATCGTAAACAATATGTAGAAATTGAAAATGTTAAGTTTAAACAGGTATCACCACTGGCGTTCCACAAGGCTCAATTTTAGGACCACTCTTGTTTATTATATACATCAATGACATAGCATTTTCGAGTGACCTTTTTTAATTCGTAACTTATGCAGATGACACTACCTTTACTAGTACACTCAGTTCATTTAATGTTTCATATGGCCAGATGCAAAGTGAAAATTACACAAAATTAAGATTTTTCATATGCCTCAAAAGAAAGTAGATTACAATTAGAAATATACGTGACAAACATTGAAGGTGTAAATATATTCAATTGTTTAGGCATTACCATAAATAACAATTTAAACTGGCAGAGTCACACAAACATACTAGCAAATACAATAACTAAAACAGTAGAAATTCTAAATAAACTTAAACACTTTTTGCTACTTTAAACATTACATATTATGCATAATTTTCTTATTCTCCCTCATAGTAATTATGGTATCCTCTTATGGCGTCATCAGGCACATCGAATATTTTCAAATTACAAAAAAAACAATGCGAATAACATCCCTAAGTAAATACAATGCTCACACAAGTCCTATTTATAAAACACTTCAATTACTAAAGTTGGATGACATTTATAGACTCCAGCAGCTAAAGTGTTACTACAAATTAATATTAACAATCTGTTATCCGAATATTTAAAAGTTATTCCTTGCACACACAACTATGACATTCATCAACACAACACACGTAAACAAAATGATCTGCGTAGGCCTAGAGTCAAACATGAATTTACAAAACAATGCATTATATATCGCGTACTTGAGAGAGTTAATAATACACCTGACTTTATCATTCAGAAACTGTATACACCCAGTCTACATGGTTTCTCAGGTTACATAAAACATGACATTATTCTAAATTATGAATCATGCTGTTTTATCCGTAATTTATATATTTGTAATTCTTAAAGCAATGATTATAATATACTAATCTGATCATACTTTGTTGTTATTGTTTACATGTGTGGGGTGGCTCCCGTGCTAGCGACAATATATGTCTTAACGGGAGTTTCCCCGACTTTATATATTAGTCATATTAACAATGTATTAATGTATATAATGTGTATGTGGACAAGGTCAAATAAATTGAATCTTCTTCCTCTACAGTAGATCATGCCCGACCCGACCCGGAAGTTTAATTTTAAGGCCCGGGCCCGGCCCGAGTATATTGTGATTACAATATATTCATCAAAAATATGACAGGCGAAATGGACGAAATGGACGAAATCCACGAAATCCACGAAATCCACGAAATCCACGAAATCCACGAAATCCACGAAATCCACGATATCCACGAAATCCAAGTCCACACGGAATTTCTATGTTATTACATTATCAGTCAAAACTTATTACAGTATAGGGCAGGAGGTTTATTACATTATCGGTTTATTTGATTACAGTCATCATCATCATCATCACCATTGTGCAGCCGCAGTGTCCCGTGGTTAGGCGAAGGCCTCAGCATGTCGTTTCCAAATCTGCCTGTCTTGCGCTATCTTCTGCCAGATGGTGCCCTTCCAGTACTCGTCTCTCCATCGTCTCGCTGGTCTTCCTCTAGATCGTTTCCCTCCGTAAGGTCTCCAGTTTGTGATACGCGATGTCCATCGGTTATCTCGTTGTCTGCTAATGTGCCCTGCCCAGGTCCTCTTCTGTCTTCTGATTTGTTCTATCACGTCTATGACCTTTGTCTTCTGTCTTACCCAGATGTTTGTTTTTCTCTCCCGATATGTGCTATTTAACATACTTCTTTCCGTCTTTGTTTGTGCAGCTACTAGCATGTTCTTTTCCTGGATGGTGAGTGCCCATGTTTCCGCGTCGTATGTCATCGCTGGGAGTACGCATGAGTTGAAGACTTGTCTCTTCAAGCAGGTTCCAAATTTTGTTCAAACCTTGAGGATATCCCGATATTTGGCGAAAGCTGTCCATCCGGCGGTGATCCTTCTTTGAATATCCTTGTATTGGTTTTTGTCTCTGATACTGAATCGCTGTCCCAGGTTGACGTAGCTTTCAACGTTCTTTATCTGCGTCGTGTTGATATATATTGGTGTGTCATTTTCTAGCATCACTTTTGTCTTCGAGATGTTCATCCTTCGACCATGTTTTTCACTTTCATTAGCTAGCTCCTGCAGCATGTTTTGTAGTTCTTGCGGTGTAGTAGCGCATTTGGCTATGTCGTCGGCGAAGCGAAGATGGCTGAGATATTCTCCGTCTATCCTCAAGCCTCTGGTTTCCCAGGTCAGTCTTCGGAATATGCGTTCGAGTGTTGCCGTGAACAGCTTGGGCGATATGGTGTCACCCTGTCGTACTCCTCTCTTGATGTTGATCGTGTTGCTTTTTTGTGTAGGTGGACTGTCACCGAGCTGTTAGTGTAGATGCCTTCCAGGAGATCGATGTACATATCTCTATCCCCTGTTCTTGAAGGGTGGTCAGTATTGCTTGAGTTTGTACTGAGCCGAAAGCCTTCTCATAGTCGAAGAAAGCGATACAGAGCGGGATATTATATTCTCGGCACTTGTCTGTCAGTTGGTTCACGACGTTTATGTGGTCTGTCGTTGAGTACATGCTTCTGAATCCTGCTTGCTCTCGTGTTTGGTTTTCGTCGAGTGTCTTCTCTAGCCTATTCGCTGGTATCTTTGTGAGTAATTTGTAGATGTTTGATAACATACATATCGGTCTGTAGTTCTTTAAGTCTTTCTTATTTCCCTTCTTAAAGATAATCACCATCTTTGCGTTCTTCCAAGCTGTGGGTATTCGTCTTTCTGATAAGCATTTAGTATACAGCTTGGCCAGTGTCTTCGAGATGATATCTTCTCCTGCTTTTAATGTTTCAATGTTTACATGGTCGTTGCCTGATGTCTTCCCATTCTTCCTATCTCTTAGCGCTGCTTCTACCTCTGGTACTTTTATCTATGGTGCTTCTTTCGGGCCGGTGTGAATTATGGTACTCTGTTCACTGTCGTATAGCTCGGTGTAGGATTCTTCTATTCGTTCCATGATGATATATTGGTCTTGTATTTCTCTACCCTGCTTTTCTAGAAGTGTAATCAATCTATCTCGGCCTAGTGCCTGTGTTCTTCTTGCATTGTTCAGGCTCTTTGATGGCATAATCGTTTCTTGAATGATCTCTTGTTCGTACTTTCTGATGTCCTCCTTCGCTTTCTTTTTTTGATGGTCTTGCATATTTCTGTATCGGGCACTTATTACATTATCGGTTGATTTTATTACATTATAGGGCATTTATTATATTATCAGTTGATTATACAATACCGGTTGTAGCAGTCTTTCATTGAGCACTGATGGCCTGTGTATAGTGGATTCCTGTGCCAAGTGGTCTAGCTGTTTCTAAAATGTAATGGTGGTCACATTCTGGGCTCAATATGTCATATATACTATCCCACAAGTTAATTGAGAGGTAACATGTACAATATCAACAACCGAGAAAACGGATCTTCTATCCATTCAATGATTTTGTTGAATTTGTCATTGATCGTTAGCTGACAACTTGCAACTGGCGCATGTATATACCGACACGACGTCGCGAATGAGAACAGCATATACCGGTCAAAGCGTCAACACTGTCTGATTGGCTAATAGGTTGTATCCTAACAACCAGTATGATAGCCAAGTATGTACATATTATTTTTTTGTTTCTCGAAGACTGATTACATTAAAATAACTGCCATTATTTTTAAAGCATATCAATTTAATATACATACACACTCACAATTACGTCATTGCCAATACTTGTCTGCGCGGTCTACGTGACAACCAGTTGGACGTATGACGTCGACTTAGATGGATAAGTTTCTTGCCGTTCCGTTCACCAGCTACGACGCCTTATGGACAACACAGCGACTGGCAGAATGGATTGTTCGCGAATTCGACGTAAAGAAACGAGACGTGAAATACATTCAATTTGACGGAACTAAGACGTAAGGGACATTATTTGCAATCGGTGCATGACAAATAATATAAAAGTGATATATATATACATATATATATATATATATATATATACACACATCTGTATATAGTAGCCACACTTCACATTACATTAGTTTCATAAATTATATATATATACATGTCACTTATGAAACTAAAATAATGTGATAATCTGCTGTAACATATATATATATATATATATATATATATATATAGTCAGTCTTTTTCAGGACATTATCGTCAAATCGACCTTTTTATGTTACAAAATAGGAGTACATAATAAAATGTATGCTTTCTTATGCTCTCATGTTTGGATTGTGTTCTACAGCATATTCTTCAAAATGTTTTGGAACAAGTTTGTGTTATGTGAACTATCCTGGGAGTAGTGTATAAAAAGATGTTGACAACATTGCTTTTACAATAATTTTGAAAATTAATCAAACTCAAATTTTCCGCAACATTCTAAATGTTTTAGGGATCTTCTTAGAATTGAGTTAAATAAACCAATGATGACTGAACACAGTGTTTTAAAATATGCGTTACTTTTAAAGTTTTCTAATTTTGTAACTTTATTTCCATCATACAATGGCCATTTTATTTATTGTCATCGAAGCGGGAGTTCGACAGAAACAAATTCAACATCTTTTACTTTAAATGATGGGCAGAACAAATTCACTCCCAGTACAAAATAAAACATGTATTTAGCCGAGATATGTCCCTTGTTGTTACATTGATGCAATATATTTTAATATTTTTTCGACAATAATGATTTTATGCTGTTTGAAAATCTACATTTTTCAAAGTAAAATTAAACCCTATGTAGATAGCTAAGTAGGTCACTACCTATGATATTTTAATAGTGTACACTACTTCACGTGATATATAATGTTATATTTATACTGCTTATGGAAATAACAATTGGATTTATGGTGCAAATAAAACGGTTTCATTATTGAATGTTTTTCAGCTTCAATAAGTTTCTGTATCTAAACTTTTCGTTAAAATTAAACTTAAAAATGTATAGCCACATGTACATAGTGAAAAGGAAACATGATAGTACCATAGGTGAGATTTCGTATGTTTTTATATTCGATGGTAAAATATTGTTGACAACAAATCAAAGCACTTGTTGCGATGTACCATTGCTACAAAACCACAAGAACTGGACAATAAAACAAATAATTCGTCATACGTGAACCAATAACAACAAGTCGACCTTTCGTATTGCATTTAATTAATACTAGTTCAATAGCAGACTACATATGATTTTATTAGACTACTACACACGAAACTGAACAGAGAAGATTAATCAAGATTTGACAAGATTGCCACCCAGAGAATTAACACTACGTGGCATGTGGACAAGAAAGCCCTTTGGCTTATCTATGTGTATCCCGCCCTTCTGAGATATGTGTCGATTTTATTTTTAAACATATTCACGCTACTAGCACCCTCATAATCAGCAGATAATATGTTCCATTCATTTACAGTCCTTTGTAAAAATGTGAAATTTCTTATATCTAATCTATACTGCTCCTTTGCTAATGTAACTTCAAGTCCTCTAGTCCTTCGATCTTTCTTAACTGAGAAAAAAATATTTCTATCAATATTTTCATAACCATTCAATATTTCAAACATTTCTATCTGATCTCCTCTCAATCTCCTGGTCTCTAATGTTGTTAAACCACATTCTATTAGGCGAATTTCATAACTAAGATCCCTCAGTTTTGGTATCATATTAGTCGCTATATTTCGCCTAATTAATCCAAGATTTGATTTCCCTTTTTCAAGCTGCAATTCCGCACTGCTCCGAAACCTTCATATCAGCACTATTGGTTAAACGTAAGTCCTTTTCTTTTACAATAGTACTTAGTACAGTACCCCTATTGTATATTCTAACTCTTCGTTCCCATGTCCTGTGTGGAGGCATTTACATTTCCCAAAATTGAACAGCATTTGCCACTTTTCAGACCTTTTGATCAACCTGTCAAGATCATCTTGTAAATGCTGTCTATCTCCATCATTTTTAATCCTTCTAGACACTTTTGTATCATCCGCAAATGTCAACACCTTGCTTGTTATATTATCACCCAAATCGTTGATATATATATTAAGAATAATATAGGTCCTAGTACTGATTCCTGTGGTACCCCACTCAAAACCGATTTCCAGTTTGAAGCCTCCCCATTAACTATTACACGTTGTTTTCTGTCAATCAGGCATTTTTCTAACCAATTTATTATACCCTTTCTTATGCCATGGGCCTTTAGTTTAAGCAGTAGTCTTTGATGGGGTACTTTTT
Source organism: Paraescarpia echinospica (assembly GCA_020002185.1). Classification (NCBI taxonomy): domain Eukaryota; kingdom Metazoa; phylum Annelida; class Polychaeta; order Sabellida; family Siboglinidae; genus Paraescarpia; species Paraescarpia echinospica. The sequence continues at coordinate 49,065,750 of CM034542.1, forward strand.
CGAAAGCTTTTAGAAAATCTGAGTAGATGATATCTACTGGTGATCCCTCATCTACCCACTTAGTGATGTCTTCCCAAAAACATAACATATTTGTTAAGCATGACCTCTATTTAAAAAACCCATGTTGAGATGGGTTTATCAAGTTATGTTTACCAAGAACATGTACCATGTGATCTTTAATTAGTCTTTCTAATAATTTGCAAATCACTGATGATAAACTCACTGGTCTATAGTTCTCTGACTTGTTTCTCGAACCTTTTTTAAATAACGGTAATGACAAATTGAAAACTGTAGCAAGCGGTACGCTAATTTGTTCTACAATTTAAATTAGTAGTTTGGGCGGAATCTCATCCACTCCAGGTGATTTAGTATCCTTCATTGCCCTTATTTTCTTAGCTACCATTTCCGGGGTTACAATTATCTGTCCTAATTAGTCTGAATCTGCCCCCTTGAACTTAGCCTCCGGTACTGGCAGTGAACTAATATCTTCCCTGGTAAACACTGAACTAAAATACTCATTCAGGTCTTCTGCCATTAAGAATCCCTCTGATATTATATTTCCAGCACTATCTTCTAGAGGACGACCTTATCCTGAACTTTCTGTTTGCTTCGAACATACACATAACAACTCTTGCTGTCATGTTTTATATTACTAGATAGTTGTTGTTCATAGCTTCTCTTTGAATATATAATTTTAGCTTTAGCTTGGTTAAGTGCTTCTATATAAATGTTGTAGTCTTCATCATTTCCAGTACATCTATATGACTTCCACATCATTTGTTTATACTTAATTTTTATAATGGCTTCTTTCAATAAGTGTTTCTTTTTGGACCGTTTCCATTGTTTTTGAAGTGTATAAATTTATTGACTATGCACTTAATTTCACTCTTTAAGATATTCCAGCATTCTGTTGCTGTATTATGCTTCAGTGTGTTATTCCAGTCTATCTTTGCTAAATATTTCCTTATGTCCTTATACCTTCCTTTGTGGAAATTTCTCCTATACTGCTTTTTACTATTCCTTTCTGATTTTACTTTGATGGTAAAATGTATCTGGTTGTGATCATTACTCCCCAGTGGCTCACACATATTGACATTGTCAACTAATTCATTATGTGAGGAAAAAAACTATGTCTAACATATTCTCACCCCTGGTTGGTTCTAGCACATGTTGAGATAGGAAAGTGTCTTGTACTAAAACTAAAAACTTGTGGTTCTCACTCCCTGTACTCTGTAAAGATTTCCATTGTATATGCCCATGGTTGAAATCCCCCATAATAATACAATCCCGGTTGCTTACTTCTCATATAGCGTTTTGTATTTGTTCATTCTCTTCTATGCTTATGTTTGGACTTCGATAAATTAACCCAACTGTTAACGTTGAGTTTCCTGTAACTATGTTACACCATACAGCTTCATCGCAATCTGCTTCTCTTTCTAATATTATTTCATAAGCCTGGATAGATTCTTTAATATATAAAACAACCCCACCTCCCTTTCTTCCTATTCTATCTTCCCTAAACATTAAATATCCTGTCAGTCCCAATTCGGCATCTGATATATCGGTGATGGTCCATGATTCGGTTATACCTATTATGTGAGAGTCAGTATCTTCTACCATAATGTTTAGTTCATTTATTTTGTTTACTATACTCCTTGCATTTAAACAAACACATTTATATCCAGCTTCAGAAGAGTTTTCCAACTGTTCTTTGCTGATTTATTTTTGCTGTCTTCATCTATGGCTCCAGTTTCAGACTTCTCTGTGAGTCCCCCTTGCTAATCTAGTTTAAATAGATGCAACCTGTTCCACTGTCAACAGATCGCAGCAGGTTCTCTGAGAAAACTGCTGCCGCTTTTCCACTGAGATGGAGGCCATCTCTCATGTACATATCTTCCCTCCCAACAAAGTATCTCCATAAATCTGTGAATCCCACGCCCTCTTCTTCACACATCTGCTCAACTAGTGCGTTGATCGCCATCCTCTTGCAGTTTCTATACGTTGCCCCCCTTCCTCCCATTACTGGCAAAATTCCTGAGAGAATAGTATGTTCAACTCTTGTCTTGAGCTTCGTAACAGCAGCAGAATCTTGGAATGTTTGTCGATCATTAGGGGGATTCATCAAGACGTTAGTGTCCTCCAAGGACAATACTCGGCTGTACACTCTCAGCTGGAACAGTGGAACATAAGACGGTAACTGTCTGTCGTGCATTATGTTTACTGTTCTAAAGATGCGTACTTTCATGCCTGTGTGTGTGGTGTTTATGAGTGTGTGTACGAGCGGGCGAGCGGGCGAGCGTGTATGCGTTTTATGTGTATGTCTGCTTGCGGGCGTGTGTGTTTGCGTGTGTGTTTGCGTATGTGTGTGTGTGTGTGTGTGTGTGAGAGAGAGAGAGAGAGAGAGAGAAAGAGAGCGTGTGCGTGTGCGTGTGTGTATGAGTGTATGTATGCGTGCGTATGTGTGTGTACGAGCGTTTGTGTGTGTGTGTGTGTGTTTGTGTGTGTGTGTGTGTGTGTGTGTGTGTGTGTGTGTGTGTGTGTGTGTGTGTGTGTGTGTGTGTGTGTGTGTGTGTGTGTGTGTGTGTGTGTGTGTGTGTGTGTGTGTGTGTGTGTGTGTGTGCCTATGTGTGCGTGCGTCAGTGTCTTACTTTGTGTCTGTGTTTTTTTTATTGTATGTGTGTATGTGTGTGTGTGTGTGTGTGTGTGTGTGTGTGTGTGTGTGTGTGTGTGTGTGTGTGTGTGTGTGTGTGTGTGTGTGTGTGTGTGTGTGTGTGTGTGTGTATGTGTATGTGTATGTGTGTATTTGTTAGCGTGTGTGTATATGCTCTTGAGTCCGTCTATAACGAAGACTCACCTCATCGAGACAACCGACGAAGTAGTCGTCGTTGCAGCAGTTGGCGATGCGCATCGAGACGTCGTTGTTCTGCATGAAGCCTGAACGAAAGAACCAGAACCATCATAACTATAGAAGCAGATTTTGGTACCGTCTGTTAAACACCGCCAGTAGTATTACACTCAAAATGAGATAATTCTGAAATGTTACCTCCGTAAGTGCTAAAATGATAGATATTATCTACCCACGAAGATCATTTACAAGGGTTCATACAAATATACACTGCACGCAGTATCATGAAACGACACTTTCAGTGTTTAAAAAGGACATTTGTTTCAATAATGAATAAATCGAAAATTGAACAATTAAGATTAAGCGGGTAACTAATTACACGAGCACACGACTTATTTCAGGAAGCATTCTTACCACCAGCAGACATAATGTATTCGGTCGCCATCACTCCGTCGATGTACAGCTTCAGCATGTTGACGTCATACACATAGGCGGCATGATGCCACTGGTTGTCAGCCAACTACAAAGTCGCCAAACGTCACAAAATATCATCACATTACACACAATACGACATTGTACAGGTTTTCGGTGCATAATACGTTTTTTAAACAAGCAAATTGATACTTTTGATTCTAGACAGATTTATGATAAAACGCCGTGAATTTTATTTGATGTCGGTACTGAAGCGGATACTGGGTCGTGGGAGCGTTTGCTCCTCGTTTTGTTTGACCGGGTGTATTTTGTGGATCAACGTTGTGTGGGAGGTGTACGACCCCTGCTTTGGTCTATAGGAATATGCAGTTGGGTATTTAGTTTTAAAAGGGAGCTAGTCAGTTCCACTACCCGTAATCAGCGGGAGCAGTAGTTTGTAACAAGAAGTTTTCTGTGTTGAACATGGGAAAATGGGACATCGTTGAACATCAAAGGGTATTGCAGTTAACGCTGACTCGGCAGTTAATTCCGAGTAAGCCTGACTCGGCCGTATTGTCAATGAAGTTTGTTTGGGAAAAAATGTATGTTTTCTTTACTGTTTGAACATGCTCCTGGGGTCGTATTTTTCAAATTACGAACGTTGTTACGGGCTTACTATACACAATTTGGCGGGCAGTATACCTTCAGCATAACTGGTATACTCTAAAGAACATTACAGTAATAAATAAATGAAAAACTAGCAACAGACTGTCTCCCTTTAAGGAGCAGTGCAGATAGATGTTTTGATGAGCTTCAAGGAAATGCAGACGGACATGGACGTCAGAACGGAAACGGAAAGTGTATAGCCCTAAACAACCTGGCTAACAATAGTCGATATTGAAGCAGAACAACTGGGCTGGAAGACGTAGAAAGATGCAAATGCATAGACAGAGGCAGTGCGAGATGGAGAAGTAGCAGGAGAGACTCAAGGGACACGAAGCCTGACTGGGATATGAGAAGTAGCAGGAGAGCCTCAAGGGACACGAAGCCTGACTGGGATATGAGAAGTAGCAGGAGAGCCTCAAGGGACACGGAGCCTGATTGGGATATGAGAAGTAGCAGGAGAGCCTCAAGGGACACGAAGCCTGACTGGGATATGAGATGTAGCAGGAGAGCCTCAAGGGAAACGAAGCCTGACTGGGATATGTGAAGTAGCAGGAGAGCCTCAAGGGACACGAAGCCTGACTGGGATATGAGAAGTAGCAGGAGAACCTCAAGGGATACGAAGCCTGACTGGGATATGAGAAGTAGCAGGAGAGCCTCAAGGGACAGGGAGACTGACTGGGATATGAGAAATAGCAGGAGAGCCTCAATGGACACGAAGCCTGAATGGGATATGAGAAATAGCAGGAGAGCCTCAAGGGACACGAAGCCTGACTGGGATATGTGAAGTAGCAGGAGAGCCTCAAGGGACACGGAGCCTGACTGGGATATGAGAAGAAGCAGGAGAGCCTCAAGGGACACGGAGCCTGACTGGGATATGAGAAGTAGCAGGAGAGCCTCAAGGGACACGAAGCCTGACTGGGATATGAGAAGTAGCAGGAGAGCCTCAAGGGACACGACGCCTGACTGGGATATGTGAAGGTGAAGTATGTTTAGTTAAACAGTCTGGAACTTTAATTCTGTTTCCGCTTTTCGTGTGCAAATGCAGGCCGGTTTGGAGACACCGGACAGCTCTATATGCAAGACCCAATTAATGCAATATGTGGGCATATCCAACCCTTAGCCGGATTGTGACATTTTCCAATTTACACGTTCTCGTTTTTTACATACCTGTTATGCTCATGAAAAAGCCATTCACACGTATCACTGGTTAATTGAGAGTGAATAATGTATTCATATGATATGTAGTCCAGTTTAAGGTAACGATTTGAAAAAAACCGTTCCTATAGCGAGACAAAGTGTGCCTGGCTAAGGGCTTGGGCACATCCACAGGATCCTTTCAATACTACTGTCGCTTTATGTCCTGAGGCTTTCGGTCCATTATTTCGGTCGGCTCACGATGTTTAATCACCTGTGCTGCAGCGAGTATAAACGCGGAGTCGATCGTGACTCTTCCGATGATCTCAGAGTTCTCGCACGACACGCTGAATCCGGCAGTCTGTCAGCAGTTCCCGTTGTTGACGATGGCGGCTTTAGTGGACAGACCTCCCTCGTGTTCGAACCACACGGCGATCGAGAACTTGTCAACGTTGTTCTCGGCAAACCAGGTGATAAGGAAGGAAACCTATAGTCAGTGAACACAGTTTCTAAACAATAATATGCTACCGTTGAGGGCAGCCTGACATCATCTCCTCACAGGTGCGAATGTCCAGTTGCCTCTTTCTATGCTTGCTCGATTCATTGGACCATTGACATCTGATCTACCAATTGACAATGCAGTAAAACACAACGGTAGTTAGTTAGACTTAGAGTTCGTTCACTACTGTCCACATGGCTCTACTCCTACCCGTCGTAGGCCTACTAATCCCTCCTCCTGAATTAGTAGGTTAGCGTGTCGATACTTATTCAGATTGAAAATCATATATGTTACCGTTTGTCACGTTACATGCGAAGGACATGTATTATCCACCATGATAATAATGTTTACAAACATTTATTTACAATCATTGCGTTCATGCAAATCGCATGTAGCGGACATTTTATAATTAATATGCGTGCATCGACCCTCCTCCCCCTTTCTTACGCTCTATACGAATAGGTAAAGGTAAGTGTCAACGGGCTACGTGTTTGCTATTGGTGGTTAGCCACTCTCAAGAGGGCGCCACTGTGCCTTTTCATTCTTTATCTGGAAATAGTTAGCATGTCGTGATTAGCATAACTTAAAATGTCTGCAGAAACGAACGAGTATGAAATTAAAAAAACGTGTAAACTTGTGTGCGGTTGAGCTTCGTCTCTTGCTCCATAAATACGTGTAAACTAGTTATCTATAATGTGTTGTAACGTCGACGAAATAGTGCAATATGATTGACGATAATTGACTCTGTCATAGCTAGTTGGGTTCAAATTCAGTACACTTAATTATACATGTCACATTAGTCATTATGAAGATGTCACTGCGTCCACGCGACCTTCTAAAAAAGGGGCAGACGATTAATTACTTGCAGGAAACGCGTTTTTTATTAAGTTGGACTCGTCTCAGCTGAAGAGAATTTACAACGACATCTTTCAGAAAAATCCTAATTTCAATTCAAATCTACCTCGTGGGTTTGTTTTTCCACATGCCCCACGTGCCACTTAATTAAGAATGTGAATTGAATGCAGCTGAGGTACAACGGAATATGAGATTTCAAGAAAATCACACACCAATTTCCTTTCAACAATTAGGTTTGTAGCCAGAGTAGGACGATCACAAACACCCCCAACTAGTGTTTTAAACCTTGGGTCAAAAATGCATCCTGCTGAAAACAAGTTGTTGTTCTTCCATTTGAAGCGAAGCCTTATTATTATGCATCTTGGCAGTCACATGTTAGAACGTTATAATTGTCATTATTATTGTCCATTTATACAAGAAAAACAAGCCAAGTATCATGAAAAAAATACCAGTGTTACATTTGAAGCCAGCTTGTTTCCAACGTAGGTTCAAAACGCTCTAGAATGATGTATTACTACCTTTATTTCTACATCGGCTGCAACGGAGCACTACGAGGATGGGAACACTGTTACAGTGCAAACGTGTTTATGGATTGGTAGGAAATGAAAAGTGTCCTATGCCCCTAGTCTCTGTGTGTATGTTCGTCCGCCTGCAAAGCAACGCGACAGATATTTATATATATGTTGTGTGTGGCATTGAACTACACCAAATGTGACCCAATACAACTCACCTCAAAGAGCATTCCTCCACCGAAGCAGGAGACATTGTCGTTGCGAGTTGTGTCGTTCTTTATGTTGACATTATTGCCACACTGCTTGGCGATAGCGTGGTGACAAGTGACGTTATTGTAGTGATCCTCGTACGGGAAGTACAACAGGAGGTCATCGGAGCACGTCGGGATGACTGAAGCAAATAATAATAATAAAGTTTTTATTTCAGACAATCACTATGACCATATAAAATCAATACATCGAAAAAACTAGTATATATATATATATATATCTATATATATATATACCAGTTTTTTCGATGTATTGATTTTATATATATATATATATATATATATATACATATATATAAATATAATCATAAATACATCAATAAAACATATTATTTGAAACAAATATATTTAAAGCCAGGATCCACTGATGCCGCAGTTGCGACGTACAGTACGTGTCGCTGGCAACAATGTTTTGAATAATGGTATTTATAGAAATGTCGGTTCTTGTCATTAAGCTAAAAATATCCGTTCTGATAACACCTTTATGTGATTTTACATTTGTTATACCAAACATGTTGCTACCGCTACATCTCACAGACCAATTGTTATATATACTATAGGATTTGTTTGAGTCAAAAATAATTTTATAAAAATTAGCTTTTCTACAATTTACCCATACACCACACATATAATGTACGCAGGTAGCTAAATTTCTTCTATACGTTTATCTTATGTGAAATCAAGTATTGTATATTATGTGTGAATACAAAAACTTACTTTCTCCCTCCTGGACGCATTCACACGAAGGATCCTGGAAGACCATTCCTTGTACACAATGTTGAATCTCAGACGTACTGTCCCATTTGGCCCGGCACCGGCTCTTAGGGACAAGTAGCTGCACGGAGATTGAGGAACGTAGCATTACATAAGTACGTTGACTGAAAGCATAGAAGGATCGACAGAAAAACAGACGCACACACCACACACAAACAAACGCACTCTCGCATTCACGCACTCACGCACTCACGCACTCACGCACTCACGCACTCACTCACTCACGCACTCACGCACTCACGCACTCACGCACTCACGCACTCACGCACTCACGCACTCACGCACTCACGCACTCACGCACTCACGCACTCACGCACTCACGCACTCACGCACTCACGCTTGTTGTTGTACTCACCTTCGGTAGTGGACGGAGGCAGACACGTGACAACCTGCACGTTCGGGTTGCAGTCTTCTGGCCGACTCTTCACACACGTGTGGATGTCCTGCTGCCACCAGAGTTCGCCACATGTCATGTGATGTTTCCGGTACTTCAGGTAACCAATCGGCTCAAACACGAAGAACATGTGACAGTTGTAGCGGTCTGGCAGCCAGATCTGACCCTTGGTGAAGTCTCACAGGTAACACTCATCTGTAAGTATACGACATATTGTAGGACAATAAACTATGTTCCTTCCACACGCTAAAGTGTTTCTCCTTAGGGCATCTGTAAAATGATTATCAGGTTAACCCATTTATTTGAAATACTCTTTGTTTTCTTTCATTCTGGGTTTGAAGCAACAATGAGTTGGAACTGTGGATTGTCAGTTTATTCAAATGTTGTGGTGATGCGGACATCGCATTTCAATACAAAAGCCGTTGTGTGTATTTGTATTAATTGATCCATTCTAACTTAACATTACTGTATGACGATAATTTACCCGCCAACAACTCTCCCGTGAAATCCGAGTCTCCCAGATTTTTGGTGTATCTCCCGGTCTCCCGGAATACAAGCAAATCCCCCGGATTTTCTCTGAACATCTCCAACGGCAGCCTCCCGTCTTCGAGTCTTCGAAACAGCGAAGCGATAAAGTTGAAAAATATCCAATAGCACCCCCCCTCCCCCCGACTTCCGATGTAAAGATCCGAGACAGCTCGACGAGACAGTGCGGCACGGAAAGCGTGCTGAACCGCTGATGAATCTCGCGGATTTCAATAAAACAAGTTGGCAGGTATACGATACTAACCTATGTCCAGTGGTAATGTTGTCGTTTGGCCAATATACATCCCCGCTTGAGTTGTAGTCGGACAAGGAGTAAAGCATACACCATATCCGCAGGACTCGTTGAACTCTTTAATGACTGCCAGTTCTCCACAATCGTACAACACGCAGTGTCTCTGGCAGGACCTCGCTCCCATTCGCCACTGGAAACGCTACATTCGGTCAAGATTTCTTCACACTTGATAATACCTGTAAAGTAATATTATGTAAGTGGATTATATATATTCTCATCAAGATGTATTTAGCCAGTGTGACATACCGTGTACGTTATTATAGTTATCTCTTTAATAAATTGTGAATATATTAGAACAAGTAAGAAGTCAAATACAAAATAACACACACACACACACACACACACACACACACACACACACACACACACACACACATATATATATATATATAATATAATACACACACACACAAACACACACACCCACTCACACACACACACACACACACTCACACACACACACACACACACACACACACACACACACACACACACACACACACACACACACACACACACACACACACACACACACACACACACACACGTACACATGTTATTTTGTATCTGAGTTCTTACTTGTTCTAATATATTCACAATTTATGAAAGTGATTATTAGAACACGATATGTCACACTGGCTAAGTACATCTTGATGAGAATGGAAGTCGGCAGAATAACGAAGAGAGCAGAAACGGAGAAATACCAATGCCGCAGGAAAAGGGGAAGTCAATAATTTCAAGCTACCGTTGAGGTGAGAGGACGGCGTAAAGTGTGATGTGGGAGTTTGGGGAAGCTGAATGATAGAAGGAGGGGGTGGCTGCTGATAAGAAACAACGAAAGGCAACAACACATAGAGCAACAATTCAAAACCTAAATGTCACCCATTGCGAGGAAGATTAGTTTTCAGAAAGAGGAAACTATTACTTCGACTTCGTAGATGATGCTGACTGTGGATTGTGCAATGTTGACTTGAATACCATGTTGATCATAGATTTTATAACATGGACTTACAAATGGGTCCTATCATTGGATTCGTCGATGGTAGAGAGTGAAACATTTAATTACATACTTCACAGGTCATGTTGATGACTGACGGATGTGAACATGGACTTAAATACTTGGCCAGTCACGTTGATGACTTATTGTGTGGGACACTTACTTGGTTACGTATGGCGGATATGGAATATGGAGTTACATACTTGGCAGATCATGGTGATGACGGATGTGGAACATGGACTTACAAACTTGGCTGGTCACGTTGATACGCACGCAGACTATGGAACATGGACTTACATACCTGGCAGGTCACGATGGTGACGGACTTGGCATTCGTACCTAGCAGGTCATACACATGACGGACGTGCAATCTCGACTAGTGATATTACATGCATTTGTTAATATTGATTTGGATACGTGGTAACTGTGTTGATGATGAACTAAGTAACGATGACTTATATAACCAGTGGGTGGGTTGATAGTGGACTGTGTGCCACTGACTTAAGTACTAGGCAGTACGTGACAACGAAACACTTTCCGGCTAATGATGAACTGTAATTTGAAACTACATCCCTGATCAATAATGTATATGGTGCATTATACAACAACTTACAACATTGCGCAGGACATGTTGTTGATGGATGGAGCAATACCGTTGATGGTTTTAGAACCTCCGGCATTATAAAAGAAAGCTGGGTCGGACGCGATGACTGCATATTCGCGTCATCTTCCCCAAAGCCTGTAACCCAAAAAGGTTTAAACACACGTATTGAAGGTCGCTTCACATGCCCTTATTCTGGACAACAGTGCAACTGAGTGCCACAGCTAAACCTTGCCAACATTATAATGTACTATAATCTGGCCAGCGAGTGTGTGTGTTTTTGTTTGTTTGTTTGTTTCTGTATGTGTGTGCGTGCGTGCGTGTGTGTATGTGTATGTGCGTGTGCGTGTGCGTGTGCGTGTGCGTGTGCGTGTGCGTGTGCGTGTGCGTGTGCGTGTGCGTGTGCGTGTGCGTGTGCATGGCGTACTATGCGCGTGAGTGTGTGTGTGGGCGTGCAGGTGTATGTATGTGTTGCGTGCGTGAGTGTATGGCTGCGTGTATGTATCTACGTATGTATATTCGTATGCACGTAATTATGTATGTCTTTGGATTAATTATGTATGTATGTAAGTTGGTATGCACGTAATTATATATATATGTGCATGCATGCATGCATGAAAGTGTAACCATTTGATGTTTGTTTATGCATGCATTAACCTATGCATCATATGACCTGTTGCCTAGCAAAAATACCTGTCAAACCATCAAAAAATGAAACGAATACTTGGAGCTTTCGGACAATTCCGTCGTATATATGTTGTTGTAATTCTTCCCCTAATCGTTCTTCTTTGTCACAAAACATTTAGGCAAAGTTTTTTAATCGAAGCTACATCTGTATGCAAGAACGTTTGACCTTGGTGGTTTCGTGCCGCTCTAGTACCGTCGTACGGGGCTACTGTGTCCAGGTGGGGCTACGTGGTCACCTTTATACCACTACTACTGGTGTTGTGCCGCTCTAGTACCGTCGTACGGGGCTACTGTGTCCAGGTGGGGCTACGTGGTCGCCTTTATACCACTACTACTGGTGTCGTGCCGCTCTAGTACCGTCGTACTGGGCTACTGTGTCCAGGTGGGGCTACGTGGTCGCCTTTATACCACTACTGCTGGTGTCATGCCGCTCTAGTACCGTCGTACGGGGCTACTGTGACCGGGTGGGGACTACGTGGTGGTCATATTTATAAAGAAGCACTTAACCAAGCTACAACTGAAATTAGCAGTTCAAAGAGAATATGGTGTTTATATAACGGTACTGTGGATTTCCTAACATATGGTAAATATTGCTTTCACGACTGTCACGCATAAACTACCAAGTTATCATTACATGCTAATAATGTTTTTTTACAGTTGTGGCCGATGTGGTGCCACTCCTGTCACCACGGTGCTATTTCGGAGTATCATTCTCCTAGACCACTCGCTTAAGTCTAATGAACGTGGTAAAGGTTTACCTATCACAGTACTATTTCTGCATAGCTGAAAGGTGGATTGGTGAGCGTCGGGATGTGTCCAACCACAGGCGGACCCAGCACACTGCTCCTAAGGGATCGATAATGCTCCCAGGTCCCCATCACATTCGCCTGGGGCCGCAAGGTGCCCAGTATCCGTAGTGTACCACAAGAAGGTTGTGCTGGGGTCTTGCCTATGGAGAGACTACGTACCAGCATGGGAGACGTACGCATTTGGCTCCATTTTCACTCCCAAAAAGGGAGTTAGCTGGCGGCTGAAGCTGAACATGAATAGTATGAAGCGCTTGCACTACAAATTACCCACGTCACTGCGTAAGAACAGCGTTATACGCACATACTATTTTGTTAATCATAAAACAGTTGTTTAGAATGATAATAAATCTTCATAGGTGTTTAGTGTGATGATCATTACATGAAACACATATATTAAAACAAAGTGTCTGGCATTCGACTGAATTCAATTTACAGCAAATGTTGCTGCTTATAAGTTTATGAAAGAGAACATTGGTCGATGCAAAATAAGTTTGTTGCCACATTAAGGAGTAGCGATGTGGCCGCTTTACATAATTAATTGTGTATGGGTTTCAAAGGGAAACCAAACAGACTAACCGTATTCAAGAGGTGGCCTTTTCCGTGAGGTGGCCGCTTTGACATGTTCAACTGTATGCACTTTGAGCGACATCAAGAGTTGCGCTTCAGTGATGCAATCGCATCTTGCAACCCGCTGTGTGTTTTATTGACAGTAAGATGTAACATTAGTTACATAGAGTATTATACATAATCAGTCTGTCTAATGAAAATATTTCACACATAACAACGCCCTGTCTGACGAACATCGATATGTTTCTCCTTACGTAAGCGACAAACGTATTGCGTTCGCAGCGAGAGACGTTCGAAAACAGGCGAAAGTTATTAATTACCCTTGAACTAAACTTCGGGATACTTGATGGTTACCGGAACGCGAAAGACGTATGTATGACTTATGTATTAGGGAGCGTTAGGCATGCAAATTGATATGACGTCATATAATATGGACGCTTTATAAGGAGGAACAGAGGGAGGAACGACCACAGCTAACGGCGGCGACGGAAGAAGAGAGCAACGCGTCACATAAGACGCTTCAAGTCAACAACTTTACACATAAGACGCTTCAAACAGACACCTCGCCGCTTGTCACGTAAGTTTCTCGAAACCAATATATATATATATATGTATAGCTGCTTGTCAGGCAAATCATTGCTCGATATTTAATTTACATCAGAGATTACAATACCACAATTCGGATATTTGGACCAGATAGTTACAAGAAAATAACGAAGGTTAATAATTCACCTGAAATGGGTGGATTCTATCAAAAATAATACTAATACAGCTGCTATATAACATTGGTCATATATTTAACGTTGCAATGTTTCACAACTGTATGACAACTGCCACGCAGCTGCTATGTAACATTGGTCATATATTTAACGTTGCAATGTTTCACAACTGTATGACAACTGGCACGCATGTTTTATATGATACGTTAATTTAAAAAAGCTAGGTTGCCTGCGCCATCGCTGTGGCATCAGGCCGCCATCTTGATTTTCAAAACGTTTGCTTGAAAACCTGGTTGCATTATTTAAGGTCTAAACCAATATTATTCAGGTCAAATTACTGTGTCCAGCAACATTTGTATACTTTGCGTTATTAAAACTCCGAACCTAAAACGGTTTGAGTATTCTACCTTTGGCTACTGCAATATGCAGAAGTGGGCTGAATTGCGAAAAAGTTTGTTACAACGACAAGACTATGTTTTAAGTTGCTTAGAACCTGAGATGAATAATGGATGATTTCAGTTGCAGCCATTTTCTTAAATTAAGATGGTGGTTATCTACCATGTGGATGGGTACCTAGCTGAATGTGCATCCACACTATATAGATTGTATGTGTGACATTATTCCTAAACCACTAATGGTTACAATAGTACGTATGCCGCTTGCAAACGTGTTCATACTGTCATTAAAATTAGTTTAAAAATAGTTCGATATATTATAAAACATATCACATTTCTTGAATGCAGTTAATCTCAATAATCTCAATATAATATATTCATTATAGAAGATGTATGCCCTTTTCGAATCTGGGAGTAGTTTGAACACATATTTGGCCTACGGATACATTATCCAAAATTCAGCGCCGATGGTACATAAACACCGTATTCAAGAGGTGGCCTTTTCCCGGAGGTGGCCGTTTTGAGATGTTCAACTGTATGCACTTTGAGCGACATCAAGAGTTGCGCTTCAGTGATGCAATCGCATCTTGCAACCCGCCGTGTGTTTAACCAAACGGAACGTTTGGTTATTGACAGTAAGATGTAACATTAGTCACATAAAGTATTATACATAATCATTCTGTCTAGTGAAAATATTTCACACATAACAACGCCCTGTCTGATGAACATCGATTTGTTTCTCCTTACGCAAGCGACAAACGTATTGCGGTTAATGTGCCATTTGTTTATAGTTATATATCTTCTTAAAATGTAACGAACATTCTACAAATGGTACAACAGTGTGCTTGTGTGTTTGTGCGCGGGCGCTTATGTATATTCCTTTGTTACAATTTGGAAACGTGTTGTTCTTCACACAGGAACTAAGCAGACATGGTTTCCTCTTCAAGTAAGACATTGGTCGTCCTCTGTCTCATTGGTACGTGTTTCAGTGCATCATACATGAATTTGTTTGATCCGATTGTTTGCATACAGTATGATTTATATTAATTATCTGTCATTGAGCTCTGTCACTGCAACAAGACTAACATTTAACAAGTGTACGTTGGTGTTAGCACAATACTATTTATACAGATGCTTAAGGTTTGAGTTTATTTTTGAGGATGACGCACTTCACGAATCTGACTAAAGGTGGAGTGAGCAATGGTTGTGACAGCTAATTGTGGATTTTGTAAGTTGTTGTAAATAGATTGATATTAATAAATTAATAACTGATTTCACTAATACTGCGTTATGTCTTTCAGCCACCTTCTGTAATGTTGGTGCCGACATGGATGTTGGTAAGTCAGCTGATTTATATCACAGTGATCATTTTAAAGGCAGATCAGAACAATTGCAGAGTGATACGATGTAGTATTTGAAAACACACCAGAAAGGTGGACGGCTAAATGTTCAGTTTAGTGTTAACTTAACAGAAATACATTGCACACATCTGCCTATACACTCCATGGTATTCCATATTTATCCGGTATGGTAACTAATTAGGTAAGATCTTTTACAATACATTTAGATTATGTGGTAACATCCTGCAAGGTTGTCTTCTCTCTCCCTCCCCCCCCCCCTCTCTCTCTCTCTTTATATATATATATATATAGTCGATTCTCACGAAACCAGGATGCAATTGTTTTATTTCATTAAATGGCCGCCATTCAAACATTCTTCAAAGATATTCATAAATAATATGTCATATGGTGTACAATAAATTTGGCAAACAACGTGTAAAAATGGTTGCGCTGGCATGAATGGCAAATTTTTGAGAATTATTTCCTCTAAAAAATATTTAACCGATACCACGCAAAACTCCACCTTACGTGTGCATTAAACAAAGAAAGAAACATGTTTTATTCCAACGTTAAGTATTATATGCAAGGCTTAATATACTTTGCATACATGTGCATGATTATTTTATGTGTAATCTCAGTCAAATTTTTATGAGATCATCTTTCTAATAAAAATATGAAAAAATGGTCAGAAAATGCGATACCACGCGAAAGGCTCTTAATTGTAAATAACTCAGTCGCATATATACAACAGTAATACATATTTAACATATATATATATATATATATATAACATTTAGGTTAGGTTACACGTGATCAAAAAGAAATGGTTCCCACTACAAATCTGGGTGAGATACACCGACTTAACTTCTAATCGATACTCGCTAATACGATACGACGCGAAACGCAGTTTGTCTTGACATGAAATACCACACTAATGTCACCTAACAGTTAAACCCTGAGCTTAAGATCGACACGTGTATGCACAGCAAATACAACTATGTCTATCACTGGCATTTAAATGTAAGTTTAATATTTTTATAGACATTATTCGTCAAACAACGTTGATAAATTATTATCATGGTGTGCTGTAAATATCGCGTGATGATGAATTTGGCAATGTTGAGTATAATGTATTGTGAAAATTGATGTTAAATGAGTACGCTTGATTGGTGTATAACTTAGCGCATGTTCCTGCTGTGTTGCATAGAATAAGCCAATCTTAACTATGGGTTTCTCGTGGTAACATTAGATATGTGTTTTGCCTGGTATCGTCGGTCTCTCATAATATTCCTCCTGTAGGCATTAATTAACACAGTTTACGTACTAAAGTGTGATATATAATGAGGGTAACACTGTTCTATGTTTAATAACGTTGTTTTGCATAAAACAACATATCAAGTTGATACTTCACTGTCTTGATATTTAACACAATAGTGGGTTCAGCTATTATGATTTTGTTGTCAGACACTTACTGAACATTAAGATGTGTTTTTCATTAATCTATAATGTTCTGACCTTCCCATTAATGTATGTCACTATAAATTGTAGATTTATAGCAGTAAGTGTTGTTTATGCATTTTCTTTCATGCAATATCGCTGTGTTTCGCGGGGTATCAATTAATTATCAAATAAAGTATTCCTGCTTTGCATTGTTAATAAAGCCAATTTTCACCAATGATGAGAACTGACGTGCTATAGCATGGAAAGCAGACCAAGAAGGTGACGCTCATCGAGGAGAGCTCTGCGATGATTTTGTTCTAACAGGAATTAACTAACGACATTGCGAACCGTGGTGAACTAAGTGTTCACCACGCAATGACAGGATACTGGCTAAGGAAAGGCCGTGTGAAGATATGAGCAGTGCTATAAACAGTTCGTGGAAACTGTGGTGAAGAAAGCAGTTGTATTATGGAACAAAGAAGCCTTCTACGACTACAAACGTGCATCCTCAACCTCAATCAAAGCCAGCGGTCAACCCCTTCACCGGCCTCATAACCGCTCACGTTATGGTCCCAAGTTGAGGCCAAATGTACATGCGAAACAGATCTAGCTTGTATGGATTTTGCTACGCCAACGACGTTCCAACACATATGTCCGGACAGAACAGTAACACACGTCATAATGTTCAAGGTTCATCGTGGCTGTGTCAGCTTCACTGACAACACAGCCGCCACTAATGACATAACCACCACTGATGTAATAAAGCGACATTACTGATGATCCTGCCACTGCTCACCGCACATATATGAAAGATCATCAAATAAACAGCAAATGTAATGTATATAGACGATGACTCCATTGCTGCCAACCATGATAACAAATGGTACGTAGAGAAGGACACATGAGGGAGAAGTGCTTGCCTTGTTAAAGTTCGCTGATTCAAATATGGAAAGCAGGATATAAAAATAGGAAATGTTATGCAAAGTAACATCACCAACCTCTGTCGGCAGTGTGAACGACAGTCTAGCCAACGGCAACACCAACTTTCTAGATGATTATAATGTATTTGACCAATAAGTGTTGCTATTCTAGAGGCGAAATTGTGTTAACTTTATAACGTTTGTGGCAAAATTATATGGATAGCATATCGTTTTCCTTAAATGATCAATCATAGGTTAAGTACATGCAGTTGTACCAACATGCAGTTGTACCAACTCTTGCAAGAAATGGATCAACGCGGAAGGCGATACCAGGCGAAACGCATACGGCTTCTGTAACTGTTGTGCCAAGACTTATTTAAACAATGGCATTGTTGTGGCATCATTGCTAGTACACCGTCATTTACCGTTAAAATAAAATATTTGTTTAACCAGCTAGTCTACTTATGCTGATGGAACTGTTAAGAACATGTTATGTTAATTGTACTATGGTTAAGTCAGAAACAAAACTGTAAGTCAAAATATGTTGTTAAATGTGTTTAAGCATATGTTCGCTGTTAAACTACATGTGAAGTATTCTCATAAAAGCCATGTAGAGTTAACATAAATACGTTATTAGCTATTTTACAAATACCCAATTATAAAAAATATAAGCGATACTCGCGAAACGAATTTGCTTAGTACCTATTTGCCGTATAATTAATGATCCCACAAAAAACAAATTCGATACCTTTGTATGGTGTGATGTATGACGTGAAAAAAGTGCAAATAAATACAACAAGAACACTATTAAACCGTGCGTTGACAGCTGATGAATTTACACATCACTTAACTGTTTATCTATCCTAAGTACCAGAAAACCATCAGATATGTGTAATGACTAATATTACAGAGACACGAGATCTTGCAAGACGTCCGGTCTGTGTGGTTCGCGTGGTTCGCGTGGTATCTCACAAATTGGACGTGTAAATTCAAATCCTCTCTCTGGTAGGAATAACCATATTAAGGGGTCCCACGTTTTGTTTTAAAATCTTCAATATGTCTACTGTATCATATTAAAACATGAAAACGATATATGAAAGTAGCCAAATCGACAGTGTGTCATATATATATATATATATATATATATATATATATATATATATTGCCACCAAAACATATTGCGATATAGTATATTATATATAAACATGTGTTTATTTTTGTAGAGTGGGGAGACTGGTCAGAGTGCACCAAACCGTGTGGAAACGGGACACAGTATCGAGAAAAATACTGCACCGAAGACAAGTTTGTATGCGGTAAACTGGAGGGAAGCTGCAACCTGAAGTCATGTTACGGTACGTACGTTGCCTATTCGGTGAACACTCAATGTTATGTCTCCCCGAGCGGGCGGTAGTATTCTCATCTCGCCGTGTTGTCGATGTGTTTAGTACATCATAAGGACATCCACAAATCATCCGATGCACACGTACTGGGATTACGTACATTTACTTTCTTTCTGTTATGTTGCTATCAGTTAACGGTTTCTTTGAATTTCTCAAAACATTTGCCTTTGAAACTTCATCGTGCTATGTCATTAAAGGCACTGTGCTCTAATGCATTAGTCTCGACATTTAATCGAGACGTCGATGTCTTTTCAGATAACAAGAATTACCCCAGTATGGTTGATTAAGACAAAACATACGAAGGATCCAGTACGGAAGTTCGATGCAATAGACTATGTTTGCTAACGTGGCAATGCCGACTTTGTTTCTTTCAGACCCATTTGAAAACGTGAAATGGTTAGATTGCGATTCTCCGTGCGGAGGAGGCAATAGGTCCAGATACGTTGGTGATCTAGGCCAACAGATCGAGTGCAACATGCAGTCATGCGAGCCGAGTGAGTATACGGAATACTACATGTTTTATTAAATGTAATATACAGTATATATCACAAGTGTTGTGTACAGTATATATTACAAATGTTGGTATTTTGTTTGAATACGGTAATCATGTGTACCAATACAACGGGATTGATGTTGATGGTCTGCAATACTCAGAATGGGAATGTGCACAGTCGACATATCGCGCGCGCACGTAGACATATAAAAATACGTACACACGCCACACTCACACACACAAGACAACAAAAACAACAACAGCAACAACAACAACAAAACACAATACGCACACGGACACACACGGACACACACACACACACGGACACACACACGCGGGCACACACGCGGGCACACACGGACACACACGGACACGCACGGACACACACGGACACTCACGGACACACACACACGCGGGCACACAAGCGGGCACACACGCGGGCACACACGCGGGCACACACGCAGGCACACACGCGGGCACACACGCTGACACGCACACACGCACACACACACACTCACGCATACACACACACACAAATTCACACACATTCACAGACACGCACACGAACACGCACACGCGCACGCCCACGCTCACGCACACGCGCACGCGCACGCACACGCACACGCACACGCACACGCACACGCACACACACACACACACGTACGTGATTTTCTCGCATTCTCTGTAGTTGTCGGCGATTGTAAAGCTGACGTGATCTTTGTGCTGGACTCGTCTGGCAGTATCGGATTCATGAACTGGTTCCACGTGAAACAATTCGTCATGGACGTCGTGAAGGGCCTTAAAGTGAGACTTTGGTGAACATCAAGCATAATAGTTGAAAGTGTTAAACGCATATTGAGGCTATTTTTGTTATTACCCTATTTGGTGTGTTTGCTTTGCTATGATACATTTCGTGATTGGAAGTGAAATAAATAACACATGTTCTTTTCTGACTAACGTTAGCAAACAGTAAATGTAATTTAATTGGTATATTCAATGATGTCGTAAACGTGGTACCAAGTTCTATTTCATGGTATAATCCACTTCTACATTATTATTAAATTAAAACTATTAAAGGTTGGTTTCACAATATATAATCACGGTGAATATGACATAAAGCGTGTTTGTAAACTCGTAATGCAGTAATTGCGGTCGCTCAGGACTCGTAATGCGGTGATTGCTGTCGTTGAGGACGAGTTCTATGTGCTTGAAGGTGCGGCAAAACCAGACACGTATTGGGGTCGTCAGTTACTCGACCATGGTCAATACTGACTTCTACCTCGGCGAATTCGTCGAAAGAGAGGACATCCTGCCACGGGTCTGGGCCATCGACTACATGGCTGGAGTAACGAACACTGCCGACGGAATCGAAGAGATGCGCAACATGTTCAATGAGTAGATACCAGATATTATGTTATCCCCATGTCTTGACTGCATTAGTAAAGATAAGCGTCTTGTAGGATACCGTATTTTAAAGTTGATGTTTTTCCGTCGTCGTCGGCATATTTTTGTTGTAGTCATCGTACAAGTTCGTCCTTGTGTTGTCGCCATCTTTATTGCTGACATCGTCGTTGATGTTGTTTTTGTTGTTGTTGTAATTGTTAATGTCATCTTCGTCATCGGTCTTGTTGTCGTCATCGTTGTTGTTGTTGTTATCGTTGTTGAAGTTGTCATCGTTGTTGTTGTCGTCATCGTTGTTGTTGTTGTCATCGTTGTTGTTGTTGTTGTCACTGTCATCGTTGTTGTTGTTGTTGTCACTGTTGTTGTTGTCATCATCGTTGTTGTAATTGTTAATGTCATCTTCGTCATCGGTCTTGTTGTCGTCATCGTTGTTGTTGTTGTTGTTATCGTTGTTGAAGTTGTCACCGTTGTTGTTGCCGTCATCGTTGTAGTTGTCGTCATCGTTTTCGTCTCTGACGTCATCTTCGTTGTCGTGTATTTTTGTATATGATGATGATGATGGTGATGACGATAATTTTAATGACGATGATTGGTAATGAAGCTTTCATGTTTGAACACAGTCACAAACGAACGTACGTGAAGCAAATTGCTATACTCCTGACTGACGGGATGTCAAATCTGAACCACGAATTCACGATCCCGAATGCAGAGGCTGCTGAAAAAGATGGCATCGAAATCTTTGCCATTGGTCAGTAAAATATTTCTCTCATACCACTTTCAATTACCGGGGTGGTCCAGTGGACAGTTTCACGAAATATTATATAAATCCCATCGACATTGCGCATGTATGTTATTATTATTATCATTATTATATATTGTCTCCTTAAAAGAAGCCGAATCTAGATACGAACACCCTTAACATTTACCACGCGGTAAACCTGACATTCTTCTCTAAACTATTGTTTCACTCTCTTGATGGCGCCCTTGTAGCAATTTATTTCCCCCACTATACGAGGTGACAAGTATTCTAACCCCATGTAATGCTAAACTTATGGTGGGTCTTTGCGAACACATTCGACAACAATTAATGAGTGACAATGTATGGGAGTCCTTACAAACCCAACCAGTTGAATGGTATTGAATGGAGGAACTGAAACAGCCGCCAATGTGGGGGCCTACGTATTGTCAGGAAGTATGTTTGTTTATAGGCGTTGGAAATGAGATCGATCCAGAGGAGATTGCCGGCATTGCTACCGACGACAATTTCGTCTACAATGTCACGGGATTTGAAGCCCTAAGCGGTGTCACACAACAAATCATCGACATGACCTGTCAAGTGTGTAAGTCAGTGTTACACACTCCACCATTATCATGACATCACGAGGTCTTATAAATCAATGTTATGCAATACATCATCAATATAACCTGTCTACTGTGTATGTCAACGTTACAAACCCCATCATCAACAAAACCTAACAAGTCTGAAAAGCAATGCTACAAATTCTTTTATCATCATGACATGCCTAGTGCTATTTTCATTATCAACAAAACCTACCAACCATGAAGGCCAAAGTTACACACCACAGCACCGACAAAACGTGCCTAATGCATAAAAAAATGTTACTTATTCGATTTATTTTAATCTACAAAAGTATGGTTATCTCGACTGGAACATTGCTGCAGGTTTCACATGTGTAATAGTAGTAGTGAAACTAGTGTTTCGAGTAGTTATTTCCACTGTTGTCTTCTCTTTACAGCCACAGAGATCCAGTGTGTTGAGACCTTGTCCGAATGCAGCGAGTCATGCGGCGCATGGGGCGAGCAGGCTTGCAGCAGACACTGCAAGGTGTACGAGAGGTCGGAATGGAAGCATATGGTCGAAAAGGACTTCGACGAAGTCTGCGATAGCGTAGCGTGCTTTACTCCGTGCCCGACCACCACCACAACAGAACCAACGTCGACTACAGAACCAACGTCGACTACAGAACCAACGTCGACTACAGAACCAACGTCGACTACAGAACCAACGTCGACAACAGAACCAACGTCGACAACAGAACCAACGTCGACAACAGAACCAACGTCGACTACAGAACCAACGTCGACAACAGAACCAACGTCGACTACAGAACCAACGTCGACAACAGAACCAACGTCGACTACAGAACCAACGTCGACAACAGAACCAACGTCGACAACAGAGCCAACGTCGACAACAGAGCCAACGTCGACTACAGAACCAACGTCGACAACAGAGCCAACGTCGACAACAGAGCCAACGTCGACTACAGAACCAACGTCGACAACAGAACCAACGTCGACAACAGAACCAACTTCGACAACAGAACCCACGTCGACAACAGTAGCAACGACGACAACAATTCCACAGGGTAAGAGTCAATACTATCATACAATAATCAATTAATTAACGATGATACACTTTTTAAGACAGCAGTCTATTAAAATGTGATACATATAATAATAATAATAATAATTATTATTATTATATATATATATATATATATATATACATATATATATATATATACACACACATATATATGTATGAATACTATATTATAAATAATGTTTGCAAAACAGTGAATGATAGCTGTGCTTTTCAAACACTTACTGATTCAATTAGAAATACAATTTTTAAAAACGTACGTACCAACCAATTGCAGAGACCAAGCTATTTTGCAAGGAACAGCACATGAAATCTAGGCATGTATAGAACGTTAAAAAACAATATGTTTAAATACACACCGTCAGTTCCCTATTTATTATTATTGTTCTTATTACTGGGACAATATGATGACAGTATACTGTCCCCCAACATATCTTTACTAAGCCCGAAACATTGTTCGCAATTTGTATATTTCGACATAAAATACCCGAACAGCTAACATTTGAAATTTAATCCTGCGAAATGTAAAAGTTGCTAACATAATGTTCAAACACAAAACAGCCGCGATTGCCTGAAATTTGCAGAGGCACGCGCTTTAACCCGCAGGCAACATTGAAGTTCTTGGTTCGTGTAAAGCAAGCCACAATTCAGGCGAAGTCGGATTGATTCAGCGAATTTCATGCTAATAATTATCACCGCTGGCTGATTTGCGGTAACGGAACAGACAACTACCGTATAAAGGTTATCGTTACACATTCTAATGCCATATATTTTCAGATGAGTGTTACCTGTGCGACTTCACCAAGGGTCAGATCTGGCTGCCAGACCGCAACAACTGTCACATGTTCTTCGTGTGTGAGCCGATTGGTTACCTGAAGTACCGGAAACATCACATGACATGTGGCGAACTCTGGTGGCAGCAGGACATCCACACGTGTGTGAAGAGTATGCCAGAAGACTGCAACCCGAACGTTCAGGTTGTCAACTATCTGCCTCCGTCGACAACCGAAGGTGTGCATGACGAGTTTTCAATACAATCGACCTTCTCGTCACGTGATCCGTTGCTTAGCAACAAGGTCCGTCATGCGAACAAAATGAATGCAGCTGCTGGATATTCCGTCGCATAGTTTGTTCAAACATTCTGGCTGCAAATGTTTTCGTTGCGAAATAGGGTGACATAAACGAGAACCTTGTGTAGGAAAGAATGATTTAGGAAAAATCATGACACCCTTTTTAATGTAAAACAAAACATTTGTGGAAGGAAATGCTTGGTCAAGGTCAAGCATAATTAAGATTTTGACGTAGGCAAACAGAGACACACGCAAACAATATATGTATATTATTTAATTATTTATGACTGTACATTGCCTAAGCACACGTGTCTATTTCATCTGGACATTTTGTGTATTTAAATATCATAACAAATGTTTATTTACGATGGTAGTTTAATGTAATATGGATACCTGGCAGGCAACGAATCATTGGACTGGCCTTCTTTTTTGGACTGATAGGACCACAGAAAGACCTTCTTATATTAAGAACGGTCTTGATCGCAATTACAGTTTAAGGTTTTGGGAGTAGGTATATTTTATTTTTCATATCATTACATACAAGTAGACATGCTGTGTTCTTTTTAATACAGGTGTTTGCCCCTACGAACAAGTTCCGGGCCAGGTGGGATATTTCCGCTCCAAAGACAGTCCCTCTGAGATTCAACATTGTGTTGAAGGCATGGTCTTCATGGATCCGCCGTGTGAATGCGTTCAGGTCGCAGAAAGTAAGTTTCCCTGGTTAAAAGTAAAACGAAAAAGCACAATTTCACTGCATGTTACTTTGTGAGTATATAGAAATTGCAAGATATAAATATGTTTCTGATAACTATGAAAACGGTGTTGGTAAAATCCCGCAGTAAAATAGGATTTTTTAAAGTAGAATACTTCTTGTTTCAATTATAATTAATAATACATAATAATATGCATGCCGAAATGACGACATGGATAATAAACAATGTATGCGCTTTACCAAAAAGCACACATTTTATAATGATAAATGTTCGGTTACCGGCAATTCATACTTTTGGCACAAAGTAGCTTCACCGACTGTTGCAGTAGCTCGTACCTTGTTTAATGATTTATTTCAGTCATCCCGACGTGCTCCGATGACCTTCTGTTGTATTTCCCCTACGAGGATCACTACAATGACGTCACTTGTCATCACGCCATCGCCACGCAGTACGGTTCCGACGTCTCAATCTCGTTTAATTCAGAGCGTAACGGAAACGTCGCTTGCTTCGGTGGACAAACTCATTTTGAGGTGAGCCGCATTGCATATCAGTCGGCGTATTAAAGGAAGAACAATTAACAGAAATGCAAAGAGTGAGATAGAGTGAGAGAGAGAGAGAGAGAGAGAGAGAGAGAGGGAGGGATGGAGGGAGGGATGGAGGGATGGAGGGATGGAGGGATGGAGGGATGGAGGGATGGGGGATGGAGGGAGGGAGGGAGGCTTGTTGGGAGTGAGTGAGGGAGAAACGGAGGGAGGGAGGGAGGGAGGGAGGGAAGGAGGGAGGAGGGGACGGAGGGAGGGACGGACGGAATGAGGGAGGGAGGGAATCAGGGAGGGAATGAGGGAGGAAGGGAGGGAGGGAAGAAAAATAAGAGAGATGCAGACAAAGAAAAAAGTAGAAGGAAAATCAGAGAGACTGATGTAGCCAGAGAAACATATGTATATATATATAGAGGGGAAGTTGCCTAACTATGTATGTGTAGTGAAGACTTGTACATTCATTTGATTGCTCATTACCATTGCACTATTTTGTCGACGTTCCCACACAATATCATTTTGTTATCTGAATGCAGGTTTCCTTCCTTCGCACGTGGTTTGCTGAGAACAACGTCGACAAGTTCTCGATCGCCGTGTGGTTCCAACGTGAGGGAGGTCTGTCCCCTAAAGCCGCCATCGTTAACAACAGGAACTGCCGACAGAGCGCCGGCTTCAGCGTGTCGTGCGAGGACTCTGAGATTACCGGAAGTATCACGGCCGACTCCGCGCTTGTCCTGGATCCTGCATCTGTGAGTACATGCAGTTTTCTTATCTTGACGTTTGTTTCCAGTACATGCAGTTTTCTTATCTTGACGTTTGTTTCCAGTCTATTTTTGGCGATGCTCTGATGGCTAGAACACTGGACTGGCAATGGAGAGAATCGGGTTTCGAAGCCACGTCCAACCGTTTCGAAACTTGACCAATATCGTTCTTAACAGTTTGTTTGTGTATTTCGGAAGGTATACTAAAACTAGTCGGTCCCTTTATCTGGTGTATATCCTATGGGATGTAATTATCCCACACATGGAAATGGAAACATCTGTTGCGGACTAACATAGACAATTGTCTCAGTTCCCTGCGTTATAGATGCTTCCAAACAATTCGTCTAATAATTGAGTATGCATCATGAGAACCATGGTAAAGGCGGCTATTTGCGCTGTGTATGTTTTCTTCCTTTCAGTTCTCTATTGTACATGGTGATGTTCAGGTACAATAATTATTGTTTGGACAATTCGTTCAGTTTTGTGGTTGGTCTTAAAACTTGTATCAACTAGTACTACTCTTGTCTTTCCAGTATGACGCCGACGTAGGTATTTCACAATAATACGTTTAACTCCACCATTACACATTCCAAAACTACAGCCAATACCCACCGGATTCAAATGACATGACGTGTTTGCTAATATACCACCTGCCCCGCAGCCCGGTTCTGATATCCACAATAAAATAAATGGGCATTAATATATGTTTCATTCGATAGATGGCGATACTGAATCCTGTCTTTCCCATCGACTCGTGGGGACGCCACCCGGACATACATAATGCTACAAGTTGTCTGTGACCTACACGAATGATTTGAGTGTACGTGTAATCAGTCGAGTTGTGACGATTGGTGCCTTTGTAGATGGCTGACAACCAGTGGCACCACGCCGCCTGGGTGTATGATGGCAAATCTCTGAAGCTGTACATCGACGGAGTCCTGGAGAGCGAAGACGACATGGCTGGTAAGAATTCGTCCTTATCCAAGGCATGTGAATATCCGTTGGTGAATAATGTGTCAGCTGCCCGCTTATCACAAATGCTTGGTGTTCGCACTGATGACAAATGTGTCATCGTTATGTACTGAAATTGCCGTCTCAAGACATTGTACCCTGTTGATATTACACCAAAGCAGACAATTCCTCATCTTCTAGTATTCTTCTTCTTCTATGTGCCATGTCTGTCACAGGCGTTGACGATCATGGCCCTCCATACCGCACGGTCATGTGTAGTTTGTAGCAGTTCTGTTGTGCTCCTTCCACACCATGTTGAGAGATTATCTATTATTTTTATTCTCTGGCGTCATGTGGATGTTTTTCCTTCTATCTTTCCTGTTGTTACTATTTGTTCTAACTTTTTTTTTCTCATGACATGGCCTATAAATCGTACTTGTTGTGTTCTAACTTTGTTGATGTTCTTTCTTTTTGATTTGGCTGTCCTAAGGATGACTTCATTGCTTTGCTTTGCAGTCCATGACACTCGCAGCATTCTTCTTAAGAACCACATTTCAGTGGCTTCTATGGTTTTTTGTGAACTTTTGGTTATTGTCCACGATTCACATCCATATAGCAATATGGGCTCTATGTAGCAGTGTAGTACACGTTTTCTCACTTCAATTGATATATTTTTATTTGATAATTGTTTTCATGTGGTGAAAAGCTGTTTTGGCTTGAGCAATTCTTCTCTTTATCTCATCGTTGCATCGACCGTCGGATGTTATTAGTGATCCCAGATAGTTAAACGGTCGGACTTGCTTCTAGTATAATTTTCGTAAAAAAAATATTTTTTATATTATTAAAGGTAAAATGCACGTAAATTGTCTTTAGTAAGTGTAAAAAGTGATCATAGTTTGAATGTTTAGTTCACGAACTGTTTAAATTGCAAAGAAAATATCCATAATTTATTGTGAGAATCATTTAATGTTTGTATTATGAAAGCTGGCCAGACTAACCGAAAATGTGCGTAGATGTAGGGACAAACAACGTCGCTTTAACAACTCTTGCTGGCAAATTTGGCTTGTGTCTTTCTGACGGAAGCACACTTCCCATTTAGAATTCGTATATCATAATTCCGGCGCATGAATTTCCTTGTGCACGATCGACAGGATGCGTAGAAAGAACGGCTTAAAGCTTTTGGATCGTTTACTCGTTCGTAATTAAACAGTTACCTACGAAACAAATGTGCGTAGTTTGATGTTGACCTGGCAGCTACGATATCGTGTCTTTACGTTAATCTCTTTTGCAGGCTTCATGCAAAACAACGACGTTCCGATGCGCATCGCGAGCAACTGCGATGATGACTTCTTTATCGGCTGTCTTGATGAGGTGAGACTTCGTTTTAGGCGGACTCAACATCACACATACACGCTTGCACACACGCACGCATGCATGCACATGCACATACACACACACACACACACACAACCACACACACACACACCACAAACAACACACACACACACACACACACACATATATACACAACACTAACACACACACACACAACCACACACACACACACCACAAACAACACACACACACACACACACACACATATATACACAACACTAACACACACACACACACACACACACACACACACACACTCACAACACACATAGACACGCACACACGCACGCATGCACGCACACACCCGAAATATAACTATTGCACGAAAGATGGTATAGCTCCTACGTCGATTGAGTGTGTGAATCGTAATGTTTCTCTTTTGTAGCTGAGGTTCTACGAACGAGTACTGTCGCCTTCAGACATCGACGATCTGATGAAGATGTGAACGACAACAAACACTCCATGAAACCGCTGCCCTTGAGAACCCGAATCATTTAACCCCATTTCTTTGAGAAATGAAACTATTTTAGTAGTAGTAGTCTTTTTGTGTCTCCTATTCAATAAATGCAAACATAAACTTCAGGTTGTTTGTTATAGCTTTTATTGCTGTTTTTTTGGTATTGGTGTGATATTAGTGTAGGTGTATGCATACAGCTAATATATGCACTGACAACACGTAAGACGCACATCTACGAATTTAGTCACACATACACAATTCCACCGAATCACATACATAAACAAGTACGCACAGTCACGTATATACTCGTGTATCCAAACTTTAAGGCGCAGGTAAACTCAGTCAAATATACGCACGTACACCCTAACAAGAGTATATAGATGTACTTACATCATGTCACGTGTGCATGCATACAACTCGCACATTATATAGGAAATTCTCTGCAGTAAACCTGTATATACTTACAACTCGTGACTAGTTCGCGGTATTCCGAGTAAACATGGAGAACCGGGAACAATAATAATGTACCTGTAGACAGAATATAAACCAGGATTCGTTTTTATCAATTTCCATATAAAGTGCATCGATATTGCTGCTACATACTACGTAAACATTGATAACGTCCGTCAACACAATCCATCTACTTAGACACTGATGCTGTCCGTGAACACAATCCAACTACTTAGACACTGACAATGTTCGTCAAAACAATTCACCTACCTAGACTTTGATAATGTCCGTCAACATAATCCATCTATGTAGACACTAATGATGTCCGCCACCTCATCATATCAACGTAGAAACTGAAAATGTCCACCAACACAACATATATACGTATACACTGATAATGTCTGTGAACACAATCCATTTACTTAGACACTGATAATGTCCGGCAGCACAATCCATCTACCTAGACACTAATGATATCCGTCGACATAATCTGACTACTTAGACGTCCGTCAACATAACCCATCTACTTAGACACAAATAATGTCCGTGAAAACAACCCATCTACTTAGACCCTGATAATGTCCGTCAACACAGTCCATCTACCTAGACAATAATAATGTCCGTCAACACAACCCATCTACTTAGACACTGATAATGTTCGTCAACACAATCCATCTACCTAGACACTAATAATGTCCGTCAACACAATCTATCTAGTTAGACACCGATAACGTCCGTCAACACAACCCATCTACTTATACACAGATAATATCCTTGAGCACAATCCACTACTTAGACACTGATAACGTCCGTCAACACAACTCATCTACTTATACACAGAAAATGTCCTTCAACACAATCCATCTACTTAGACAATGATCAAGTCTGTCAACACAGTCCATAAATTTAGACACTGATAATATCCATCAACACCATCTATCTACATATACACCGATAATGTCCCTGAACACAATCCATCTAATTAGGCACTGACAATGTATGTGAACACAATGCATATATTTAAACACTGAACATGTCCGTCAACCCATCACATCTGGTATACAATGATCACGTCTTTTAACACATCCCATTTGACCACCCTCTGGTAATGTCCGGCAACGTAACCCATCTACATAGACACTAATAACGTCCGTCAACACAACGCATAAACATGGACACTGATAATGTCCGTCAACACAGACCATCATCGGATATGATATTATTGGTCAACATATTCTTTCCATATAGACTATGCTAACGGACCCATCTACGAAGATCAGCCCGTAATTTACTTTAGATAGAGAGAATATTGCATGGCGAATGGAGAAGGTATTATTTAACAAGATCTCTGAATCGCGTACACCAAAGTTGCTTACACAACCAATTACTCTTTGTAAGCCTGTTTGTATACATTCCTGTTGATATAACATGCATAGTATTTATTATACACATGCATTTGGTCATTAACATGACCTGAAAGTTAAAAAATTTGCCAAAAATATAGTTAGGATGTTCAAGAAGAGAGTTGGCAATCGCAGATTACAACTCTACTCGCAACACAGTCAACCAACTGTCAGATGTTTAGATTTAGATGAACGAGACAATTCAATATCTTAAGGAGGAATCCAAATGTCTGGATCTAGTTGATATACGTGGAAACTATGAAGATTATGCTTGACATCATCGATTGGCAGCTGTAAAAAATATTTCGCTGCAATTATAAATTGGCTAACCATTTACGATCATACAAACTATGCCCCCCCCCCCGATGGAGAACAATATCTGGCAAATGTGAAACACCCCGAAAAGACAGCACCAGATGTTCATGCAGTATTCATTAAAGGAAACTTTGTTTAGAAGAAAATCAAAGGTCCTTCAACCAAATTCCAGCTCATCAGCCAACTGAATTGATGTATAGATTATACAAGATGCATATTGGCATCATCGGCCTTACAGGGGACGATCAAGCCGGGGATACGTTTTGCGTCACATGATCAGAACGATTTCGAATGTCACAGTACACAATATGGAAGACGACGAGGAACAGACTACGTCCAACTGTTCTGACAGTATCCGCCACGGGTGAGGCATGGAAGCGTGACGCTGATGACCCAAAGATACTTGTCACAAAGTTCTTGGTGTGTTTAGAGGAACTGACGTTGAATATGGAAACATTGACTTGCATAGGTGGGAGCGATGGTCACGGACGCAAGAGTGGTGGCCGTTTAACCACTGTTTTTGTGACTGGTTGAAGAAACAACATGGTTTCTCGACGCACCGAGGAAGCAACGTTCATAAACCTTTGCAACTACACAATGTACAAACACTACCAAAGTTGACAGAAAGCTGTTAAAGCAACAGGCCAAAGGTGTCACTACTGGACGAATAGTGGAAATGGTGAATACCATGAAGCTTTAGCTAACCCCTGTTCCACTGTCTATAGCCACATTTGGAGGTGACAGAAACTCAGCACCAAAGGTCTTGGTTCGGCTGGATTTCGTACATCCTTGGAACTTCCAGAAACAATCTGAACGATTTACACAACCTGCAAATGATATCCAGCTCAGCTTCCACGCACTAACAGGAATTCAACATCAGCCTTTCGTGGTCATGTAAGCAAATAATAATAATAATAATAATAACTTTATTTAGACACTAAAATCCAAAGTAGAACTCTGTTCAGTAATGTTGACAATAGTCGTTAGAAATTATAAGAAATAAATATAATATTACAAATAAAACATATAAATACAAAACTGAACTAGAGAAACTGAATCAAAGATGACATTGATGTAAATTATATTATATATCATCAGTAGTAAAAATAAGCATATATATATATATATATATATATATACATAAATATATAAAACAACTATATAGTGAATTGCGAGATAAATATATATATTATATATATATATATATATATATATATATATATCGACATGTGTTAGTGTTATTGGCGCACAGAGGGTGGAGGAGTTGATGCCAATGGCCAGAGATTTAGACCGGTTGAACACTATTGCATTCCAAATAAGTGTATAGGTCGGAATAAGAGTATAGGGTGGACATGCCTCGGAATATTAATAAGAATATAGGTCGTAATAACATAGTACAGGGCGGAAATTTCTCGAAATTATAACAAGAGGATAGAGCGGAATAATAGTATAGGGCGGAAATTTCTCGAAATTATAATAAGAGTATAGGGCGGAATAATAGTATTGAGCGGAAATTTCTCGAACTTATAATAAGAGTACAGGGCGGAATAATAGTATAGGGCGGACATTTCTCGAAATTATAATAAGAGTACAGGGCGGAATAATAGTATAGGGCGGACATTTCTCGAAATTATAATAATAGTACAGGGCGGAATAATAGTATAAGCCAGTAATAAGGCGGAATTAAGTTGCAATGTGTGTATTCATAATAATTATATATAAACAGGAGTTGCCTACATCAAACAAACAATAATACTGTATATTAAATCAAACGTTGAAACAAAACTCCAGACAAACATAATGCACCATTTAGTTTGTCTCAGTGATTAGTAGTTTAACACTAACTGATATATGTTGAAAACAATGCTCCATTTAGTTTGTCTCAGTGATTAGTAGTTTAACTCTAACTGATATATGTTCAAAACAATGCTCCATTTAGTTTGTCTCAGTGATTAGTAGTTTAACTCTAACTGATATCTGTTGAAAACAATGCAACAACATATTCAAGCAGTACATGTCTACATAGAAAATGGTACTCACTAAACAATAGACAGTACAGTTGTTTAATTACCGAGACGTGGTATTAATCTAAATTCAGTTATGTACCTTGGTAACTTACATGTAGTCTACATACATTACAAATAATTATGGAGGGCCACTTGATTTAATATTGTTTTAAATAGCACAAATTAATGTGTTGTCTGATTATTATAATCTTGACATAAATGTATAGTATGCACTGATAAGACTAAGTCTAAGACGACTAATTGGTTGCTTGGCTATACGGACGCACTGCACTGTTTCTTTTTGCCTGGAATTTCAACACTTCAAACAAGATACTTATTCTTCTTAAAAATGAAAACCATTGCCTTTATTTTTATCGTGTGTGTTTGTGAACCCATGATCTTCACAGCCGACTTACAGTGATTAAATTATGACATTTCATTTTAGTGTATGTCCTATTGGCCATTGGGTAGTCAAGTTACTGGTACAGTCCTCGGTTGGCACACCATTCATTTTGATTGGCCTCTCCTTCCTTCTCCGTCTTTATATGTTGCCATCAGTACAGGTCAACATTGCTGCGAATGAAATATATTTATATAATTCTTTAAGATAATATAGTTAATTCCGCCAAGCCTGCCACCCCTAAATACATAAATGGAGTAATCCACTATGGCTCGTTTACAACGTAGCTCTGCCGCGTAGCGTCGAAGTCACTACTGCAGTAAGGGTTGTCTGGTGACGTCGAGGCACGTGAATTGGTCGCGTCGCAAATATGCCCGCGAAACGTCGTTAATCAAGCTTTATCGCCCAGCCCCAGACTGCGAGATTCGCAATTTATTAGCCATAGTACCAACGTCCTGACCACAACATGGTCCCAATAAAACATAACAAACCTTTATATTTATCACACAGGTTCTCTAAGTGAGCCTTTTATGCATATGTGTATTTTTTCTTTTTTTTTGGGTGAAAATATCGCTATCTGCCATGATTGGCATGGGTGACCGGCGTAAACAACGTCGCCGTAAGAACGAAGAGAACTAAATAAATACATGTAGTACCTAATAAAAAAACGTATAGGGTGGAAATAATAACAGTAGATAACCGTAGACCCAAATAAAAAACATATACGCTTATTTGGAATGCAATAGTATTAGCCCATTGTCGCAGAGCCAGACGTTGACATCTCGAAGACTGGCCTCCTCCATACGCACGAGTGCTTCTGCGTGATCGGTTGGTGGAAAGTCGACGTACAGTTGAGTGTCGTCAGCGTATAGATGATTTGTGTACCATGTTGTAGGAGAATTTTCGCTAGTAGAGCAATGCAAACATTAAATAGTATTGGTCCAAGGACCGACCCTTGTGGAACATCGGTTTCTTTTTTGACGCCTACCACAGACGTTCGGCCATGCAGGTAGGACGCTAGCCAAGCATGTTCCGCACCACAGATGCCTTAGCTGTGCAGGCGTCGCAACAGAATAGCGTGGTCAAGTGTGTCGAATGCAGCAGAAAGGTCAAGTAGCACCAGAAGTACACCTCGACGTGCATCAGTCGACTGCGCCACATCGTTGTGGATGCGCAGAAGCGCTGTCTCGGCGCTATGACGTGGGTGATATGCGCTCTGGTAGACTGGATATACGCCGTTTCCCTCGAGGAAGTGTTGTAGTTGTCGTGCTATGGAACGCTCTGCTGTCTTCGCTACAATCGATATGTTCGAGATGGGGGGATAGTTAAAGAGTACATTGAATCATCGTAATGTTTCTTCAGTACTGGTATCACAACAGCGTGCTTCATCGCCTGTGGAACCACGGAAGAGGATATAGACGCATTGATTATACGTGTTACCACCGGAGAGAGAGCATCAACATGCCTCTTGAGGAGCGACGGTGGGAGTGGATCAAGTTCGCATGACTTGTCAGCGGATGTCAACACTATCTTTTTGACATCTGTCGGCGACGCAGCCTCAAAGTACATCAGTGGAGACATGACATCTGTTGCTAGGTCGACAACTGGCTGCCGATGCAGATTGCACAGGAGCGCATCAATCTTCTCGGTGAAGCTTCTCTGAAAGCTATACGCAAGTTCAGAGTCGGTTGCATGAGACCCTTCAGGTAGCAACTTGTTACCGTCTCGGCCAAGCAGGGTGTTGGCAATCTCATATATCCGTCGCATGTTGCCGCCAGCTGCTATGATCTCGGACTGGTAATACAGCGACCGTGCCTTCCTCACTGCCTTCCGATAAGTGTTGCGCAGATCCGTGTATATGTGACGATGGACTGTCAGACCAGAGCGCCGCCAGTGGCGTTCAGCACGGCGTAATGCACGTTTCGCTTCGGCAAGCTCGCCGGTATGCCATGGAGTAATCGGCCTCACCGTGATAGTCCGTGTGACGAGTGGGGCATGGTCGTCTACGACAATGCGTAGACAGGAGTCATACCGAGCGAGAATGGCAACCGGGTCCAAATCAGGAAATCAAAAGTCGCCAGATCAGCTGCAAACCAAATGTTATCGATCGCTGCGTACTTTCGATACTCGACATGGCGTTTCAGGCGCGTTGGTTTGGGTGGGTGCAGTTTACATTCAATTGCATAGTGGTCGGTGATCATAGTCATCGGCTTAACTTCAGTGGCGATAATGTCTGACGTTTCCGATGTGATAATAAGATCCACTGTGTTGCCACGCTCATGGGTTGAGCCTCTGACATGTTGTGCAAAGCCAGACTTCTCTAGCAAATCAGCCAGGTTCATTGCATCAGTACATGTTGGGTCGCCATATCGCATGTTAAAATCGCCACACACGATAGTCACACTAGGGTGGGCCGAGGCGATAAGCAACACCTTCCCAACAATATCCAGGAAGGAGCGGAAGTCGGAAGATGGCGGTCGGTAGATGACTGCGACGCGCGTAGTGCAGCTGATACGGAAGTTCCGCAAAATAACGTGAAACGCCTCACAGGCATGTGTGTCAACTTTGGAACGCGAAACGAGTTGCAGTATTTTTGGAAACAGAACACCATCACGACGAGCCCCACTACGCGGCTGATGGTCTAGCTTGAAGTAATCTCCACATAATTCGGACACAGCAGCCGTTTCGTCATCTCCCAGCCAGGTTTCCGTCAAGGCGACAAGGTCCAGTTCGCGCTCGCCAATGTAATCGCGCACGAGCAACGCTTTGTTTCGAATTGATCTGGCATTGATCAGGCGAACTTCGTACGAATGTCAGGCGCAGTGGACGAACCGCTACCTGAACACCTCGACGTCAGTTGAATCATATTTGGGTACAAGCAAATTGTGAATATATAGCTATATCATTTCATATCCACACATATACGAGGAAGAAGGTATCACAATGCCTGTGAACGCGGTCATCCCCTATTGTAGATGTTTGTGGATGCCACTCAAAATACAGGGCGGCTCGGCGAACTGGCGCGTTCATTTTCTGTAATACCGATGATACCATTATGATCGGTGCCTGATCAGCACGCACTTGGTTGAAGCGCCTTTTGGTTTTCTTCACAATAAAATATCCTTTAATGAATACTGCAAGACCCTCTGGTGCTGTCTTCTCGGGGTGTGTCACATCTGCCAGAGAGACTGTTCTCCATCGGGAGGGCATAGCTTGTATGATCATAGGTGGTTAGCTAATGTATAATTGCAGCGAAAGGTTCTATATAGTTGCCAGTCTTCTCAGCCCTGATGATGTCAAGGATGATATCCATAGTTTCCACGTATGTTAATCAGATCCTGAAATTTGGATTCCTCCATAAGATATTGAATTGTCTCGTTCCTCAAAACATCTGACAGTTGGTCAATTGTGTTGCGGGTAGAGCTCTAATCTGCGACGGCTACCTCTTTCTTCAGCATCCTAACTAAGTTTTGGGCAAGTTATTTGACTTTCACGTCATGCTAATGACCAAATGCATGTGTAGTAATAAATAATATGTACATTATAGCAACAGGAATATATACAAACAGGCTTACAAAGAATAATTGGGTGTGTAAACATATACTATCAAAAACTTTGGTGTACGCGATTTGAACAAAAACAAATTTGTCAAAATCACGTTTTAATATTAAATTATTCCATGCATTTATGAGAAAATGTAAAGTTCAATACCTAATAACACAGACAATACATGTACATATCATAATATTTGTTTTTAAGCAACGGTGTGTACAAGAATATGTCAATTAATTAATAAAACTATTTTGATACAAGTTTGAGTTTGTAAACCTAAAAAAAAATCAAAATCGAGGGAGACATCCATATATATATATATATTGTTTTATCCCTTTTGTGATGTATCTAGCATGAATTCATGCCATTAACAAATTGCAGTTAAAAGTATAACATCAGATGTTGGCTGAATGCAGAAAGGCATAATTTAGAAAATCCATCTTTTGATGTTGTATTGGTTTAACCTTCAATCCACAGTTAGAGCACCACTTGACAACTCCATGATATGCCTAATTTCGACGGGGATACGATACGCCTTCAAACGGTATGTAACATGGCCTAGTGTATGTAGACAAAGTAGCTACGCAAACATTGTAAGATCCGAACTTTTGCGGAGTGGCGTAACCTTGTTTAACCTTCACTCCACACCTATTGCACATTTGGTAGCTCTCCGACGTATCACATATTTACGGGGACATAAGTGGCTTTCCAACGGTATACGACACTGCCATGAATAGATAGGTAACGTAGATATACACAACCATTTATATTGTACGACGTTTGAGGAGTGACACAATTTCGAACATTTATTAATTGACGTTGACTCTATTTGACCGTCGCTCCATACCTACTCCACAACTGACAGCGCCATGTCATATAGTACATGTACGGGGAGAAATGGTTGTTTCACACGTTATGTGTTACGTGTATATAAATGAAGCAGTTGCAGGGCTATTGTAACTTTATTACTTTCGCCGTATTACAAATAAATCAAACCTTGTTTGATCTTAGCGCCACTCGTACCGTATCAGGTAACACCTCCATATCGTACCTCACTTTGACGGGGAGATAAGACGCTTTCCAAACATATATGACTTGGCCATCTTTTTATTAAGAAAAGTAGTTATGCGACCAATGCAATGTTAAGACGATTGCGGAAGCGCACCATTTCGAAAATTCATCATTTGACAGTGACCTTGTTTGACATTGGATTCACGCTTACCTCACCACTTGGTAGCTCAGTAGCAGGACTCGTTGTGACGGGGAGATGTAGAGCTTTCAAATGATATAACATTTGGGTGTGTATAGAGGAGGGCATTTAAATCGGTCCGATAGGTAGTTCTACCTCTCGCCTATAGGACCCGACGAAGACCACGGATTACTGTCATAGCGGCGAGTCAAAATGCCATGCGGCAAGGCTGTTTCAGAACAGCGCTGCGCCCGGTCGCCCGATGGCTTGGGATTACTCATAATTTGTCAGTGTAGCGATACGCCCATTTCTACTGCGCATGCGGAATAGTGAATCACTTCCGTTTTTCGTTTTTTCTTTCGAAAATAGGAAAATGGCTCGAGTTCCTATTTTCATTATGTAGTTTTCAAAACGATTTAGTAAATAACGGTAGGTACCGTGATTGCGCTGCAGTCGTATTTCACTTTACAGTTCTGATGCAGTGAAAACGAAAAACGGTTTGTTTTATCGTTATTTTGTTTTTTTAACATGTATTAGAAATACCGCAAATAGTAGATTGTATTCGTTTTTGTACTTCAAATACTATTATGAAAACGAAAAACAAACATTGTCTGTTTTTTCCTTTTACGTTCACAAATTTCAAAACGAAATAGGTGCGTGTATATACCGGACCTATATGTCTGCATTTACACGGCATAGCGGTGACACGCGACCACACACGTTATTGCCATGCACGCACCTAGAAATTATGCTCCAGCCAGGTACGCACCTAACATTTAGAGACAAGACACAGTATTTTAATATTCCCATATTATTTTCATAATTACTCTGTGCTAAGAGTGGAAGGCCATTCAGTTAACTATCTTTATTATTTGTGTTCCCTAATGTTTTTTGTTCTATTACATATATATATATATATATATGTTTTCTTTTGTTTTGCTATTATAAATACAATTACGGTGAATGGTATAATGTTCGTTTATTCAATGTATTTCTTATTTTCATTTATTCTTTTTTTTTGACAAAGATTCTCACACTGACGACCATGTGTATCATTATGTTGGACGTAAGAAGTATCATATTTGTATACAACGTATACTTAAATGTTAGTAGTTTAAAAACGAATACATACTGTTCTTAAACATGCTGGTGCGTATACAGAATTGATTTTAAACATCCTTCTTTTTTATACCTGCTTGGCTCTATGGCATTTGTGTATAACGAGACTGCCGAAATATGTGTTTTACTTACTTAACCTCAGCAAAAAAATTGTCAGGAGCCAAAAGTTAAAAACATAAAATAATCATATTCATTTTTGATAATGCGTATGCTGTATTATATTCTCACACGTTTTTGTTGATACAATAAGTACGTTATATCGTGCGTGTCTGCAAAATGTTCATAATAGTATCGTTTCCAAATCATATTTGTATTTTGCAAAGGATAATGCTTATGCAGCTTTTTCATTATCAGTAGCAGTAGTATATGTTTATATGATGAGTGTATTGTTTTCTATTTATATCCATTATGAGTGATAACAAAAAATTTCTAGAGCAATTTGGTGGTCTACAAAAAACTCTCTCTATCACATTTTAAAAACAGATTAAATTAATGACAAGATTTAACAAGATTTAACAAGATTGCAATCCAGAGAATTAACTCTAGATGGCAGGTGGACAAGGAAGCCCTTTGGCTTATCGAGAGTCCAACCCTTTTATCTACATATATCCAGCCCTTCTGAGGTATGTGTCGATTTTATTTTTAAACATATTCACACTACTAGCACCCACACAATCATCAGATAATCATTTCCATTCATTCACAGTCCTTTGTGAAAATGAGAACTTTCTCACGTCTAATCTACACTGCTCCTTTACTAATGTAACTTCATGTCCTCTAGTCTTTCTATCTTTCTTAACTGAAAAAAACATATTTCTATCAATATTTTCATAACCATTCAATATTTTAAACACTTCTATCTGATCTCCTCTCAGTCTCCTGGTCTCTAGTGTTGTTAAACCACATTCTTTTAGGCGTTTTTCATAAATAAGATCCCTCAGTTTTGGTATCATTTTAGTCGCTCTCCTCTGTACTCTTTCTAGCATATCTATGTCCTTCTTGCGGTATGGCCTCCACGCTTGTATACAATATTCTAAATGAGGCCTAACTATTGTTTTGTACAGCGGTATTATTAGTTCTTTTTCTTTATATGCTATATTTCGCCTAATCAATCCAAGGATTTGATTTCCCTTTGAAGCTGCAATTCCACACTGCTCTGAAACCTTCATGTAATTGTCAGCCCTAAGTCTTTTTCTTTTACAGTAGTACTTAGGACAGTTCCCCCCATTGTATATTCTACATATTCGTTCCCATGTCCTGTGTGAAGGCATTTACATTTCCCAAAATTTAACAACATTTGCCACTTTTCAGACCATTTGATCAACCTGTCTAGATCATCTTGTAAATGCTGTCTATCCCCATCACTTTTAATC
Source organism: Paraescarpia echinospica (assembly GCA_020002185.1). Classification (NCBI taxonomy): domain Eukaryota; kingdom Metazoa; phylum Annelida; class Polychaeta; order Sabellida; family Siboglinidae; genus Paraescarpia; species Paraescarpia echinospica. Next base: position 49,106,813 of record CM034542.1, read on the forward strand.
CTTCTAAACACTTTTGTATCATCTGCAAATGTCAACACCTTGCTAGCTATATCATCGTCCAAATCGTTTATATATATTAAGAATAATATAGGTCCCAGTACTGATCCCTGTGGAACCCCACTCAAAACTGATTTCCAGTTTGAAGCCTCCCCATCAACAACTACCCGTTGTCTTCCGTCAATCAGCCATTTTTCTATCCAATTAATTATACCATTTCCTATGCCATGGGCTTTTAGTTTAAGCAGTAATCTCTGATGTGTCGAAAGCTTTTTGAAAATCTAAGTAGATGATATCTACTGGTGATCCATCATCTACCCACTTAGTGATATCTTCCAAAAAACATAACATATTTGTTAAGCATGACCTCGCTTTTAGTAACCCATGTTGAGATGGGTTTATCTAGTTATGTTTAACAAGAAAATCCACCATGTGATCTTTAATTAGTCTTTCTAATAATTTACAAATCACCGATGTTAAACTAACTGGTCTATAATTATTTGACTTGTTTCTCGATCCTTTTTTAAATAACGGTATAATGTTTGCTTCTTTCCATTCTAAAGGAACCACTCACTCTTCTAATGACAAGTTGAAAACTGTTGCAAGCGGTATGCTAATTTGTTCTACAATTTCCACTAGTAGTTTGGGTGGAATACCATTCACTCCAGGTGATTTATTTTCCTTCATAGCCCTAATTTTCTTAGCTACCATTTCTGGGGTTACAATTAACTGTCTTAAATAGTCTGATTCTGCCCCCTTGAACTTAGCCTCTGGTACTGGCAGTGAACTAGTGTCTTCTCTGGTAAACACTGAACTAAAATACTCATTTAGGTCTTCTGCCATTAAGAATCCTTCTGATATTATATTTCCAGCACTATCTTCTAGAGGACCGACCTTATCCTGAACTTTCTGTTTGCTTCGAACATACGCATAAAAACTCTTGCTGTCATGTTTTATATTACAAGCTAATTTATGTTCATAGCTTCTCTTTGAATTTCTAATTTCAGCTGTAGCTTGGTTTAGTGCTTCTTTATAAATGTTGTAGTCTTCGTCATTTCCAGTACGTCTATATGACTTCCACATCATTTGTTTATACTTAATGTTTCTAATGGCTTCTTTCGATAAGTATTTCTTTCTGGTCCGTTTCCCTTGTTTTTTGAAGGGAACAAATTTATCTACGATGCACTCTATTTCATTCTTTAAGATATTCCAGCATTCTGTTGCTGTCTTATTCTTCAGTGTATTATTCCAGTCTATCTTTGCTAACTATTTCCTCATTTCCTTATATCTTCCTTTGTGGAAATTTCTCCTGAACTGCTTTTTATTATTTCTTTCTGATTTTACTTTGATGGTAAAATGTATCTGGCTGTGATCACTACTTCCCAGAGGCTCACATGATTTAACATTGTCAACTAATTCAATCTGTGAGGACAAAACTAAGTCTAACACATTCTCTCCCCTGGTTGGTTCTAGCACATGTTGAGAAAGGAAACTATCTTGTACTAAAACTAAAAACTTGTGGTCCTCACTACCCATACTCTGTAGAGATTTCCATTTTATATGCCCATGGTTAAAATCCCCCATAACAACACAGTCCCGTTTGCTCACTTCCCTTATAGCGTTTTGTATTTTTTCATTCTCTTCTATGCTTATGTTTGGACTTCGATAAACTATTCCAACCGTTAACGTTGAGTTTCCTGTAACTATGTTACACCAAACAGCTTCTTCGCAATCTGCTTCTCTGTCTAATTTTATTTCATAAGCCTGGATAGATTCTTTAATATATAAAATAACTCCACCTCCCCTTCTTCCTATTCTATCTTTCCTAAACATTACATATCCTGTCAGTCCCAATTCGGCATCTGATATATCGGTGGTTGCCCATGATTCGGTTATACCTATTATGTGAGGGTCAATATCTTCTACCATAATGTTTAGTTCATTTCTTTTGTTTACTATACTCCTTGCATTTAAACAAACACATTTATACCCAGCTTCAGAACAGTCTTCCAGACTGTTCTTTGCTGAATTATTTTTGCTGCCTTTATCTATGCCTCCAGTTTCAGGCTTCTCTGCGAGTCCCCCCTGCGAATTTAGTTTAAACAGATGCAACCTGTCCCACTGTCATGAAGATGGGGATATTGAAACACTCCAGCAGTCACCCTATTTTGACGATCACAACTTATTAAACTATTTACAGAACAAACAAAACACATTTTCGTGCTCATTCTAAACAGTCAGAGTTTAAATGAAAACAATTACGAAATTAAGATAAAATTATATATATTTAAAAATGTATGTTTACAAGAAACGTGGCTCGATGATGAAGTTGATACCTCATTATTGCAAATAGATGGCTCTAAAGTAATATGCCAAGGTAAAATATGTAGTACACGCGCTGGCCTAGTTATCTATCTTAGAAACAAATACAACTACAACTCATTAGGTATGTATACTAATTCTGACATATGGGAAGGTAAATTGATTGAAATATTATATTTAAAAAAACAATTCTTGGAAATATATACAGACCACCTAGAGATATGAGTGAGAACTACCAAGCATTTACAGACGAATTTGCATACAAAATTAGCAGATTTACAAAAATTACACCATAATTGTGACATCATAATTGCGGGTGATTACAATATTGATTTGCTGAAAATTAACGAAAAACACTCAATATGCGACTATTTCGATACCATAACGTCACATGGTTTCTTCCCTAAAATCACTTTGCCAACAAGACTGTCTGAATACCATGGAATATTTATTGATAATTTTGTACGCTGTCTGAAGGATACTTAAAATCCTCAGCTGGTATTCTTATAAGCAACATTTTTGATCACTTTCCTTATTTTTTTCTCTGCACTAACTCGAAACTTGCTATACCAAGATTTCTACAAATAAAGCAGCATAATTCCGACTCACCCAATAAATTTAAAATTGAAATACAAAACTGAAATATTTAAGATAAACTTAACAAGGATGTTTATGCAGATCCCAATAAAACTATGATATCCTTGATACAATTATTACTACTGCTATGGATTAATTAACTAATTTGTATACATATAATATAATTCATAAAATAAATATTTAATTGGCTAAGCAAATGCACTATCGATCCAGTTTTGAAAAGCATGAACATGATATTAAAAAGACGTGGTGCTTAATTACAGAAATTACACAGAAAAACCCAAATAAAGAACAATTTCCGGATTCATTCAAATTCGACGGAGAAATGGTAAGCGATAAATGCATTATTGCAAGTAAATTTATGTAGTTTTTTTTTAATACAAATATTGGTTCAACTCTAGCCTCTACGTTAACTACAACTGATGGTAAATCTTATAAAGATTATTAAAAAAAACAACACTTCACGCCTTCAGTTTTAAAGCAATTGACGAATATACTGCTGTCAGCATAATTGATCGCTTATTTCCAAAATAAAGTTGGGAATAGATGGTATATGAACGAAAATATAAAAATTGACAAAACATGACAAAGCAAAGCAGTCACACTAATTGTAAATAAATCCATAATGCCTGGTATATTTCCAAATAAATAACAAATTGATAAAGTTATTCCCCTTTTCAAAAAAGGTGATAATTCTAACCTTGAAAATTATCGTCCAATTTCAATCTTGCCAGCTATGTCAAATTTGTTTAAAAGATAATGTTTGATCAAATACACAAATATTTCCATTCCAAGATGTTATACTATAATGGACAATACGGTTTTAGAAAAAAAAACATCCTACTGAATTTGTGACACTCGAAATTATGGATAGAATTATACAAGAGCTTGATAACTCGGCTACGCCAATTAATATATGCATTTATTTATCAAAAGCGTTTGACACAATTGATCATACTATATTACTACATCAATTAAATTACTATGGATTAAATGATACGGCACTTCATCTTTGTAGGAGTTATTTATACAATCGTAAACACTATGTAGAAATTGAAAATGTTAAGTCTAAAGAAACTGTTATCACCACTGACGTTCCACAAGGTTAAATTTTAGGACCACTGTTGTTTATTATATACATCAATAACATAGCATTTTCGAGTGACCTTTTTAATTCGTCACTTATGCAGATGATACTACCTTTACTAGTACATTTAATGTTTCAGATGGCCAAATGCAAAGTGAAAATATTAACAAAGAACTCACAAAGGTTAGCGATTGGTTGAAAGCAAATAAACTTTCAATAATTACCCAACAAACACAAATTTAGATTTTTCATATGCCTCAAAAGAAAATAGAGTACAATTAGAAATAAACATGACAAACATTGAAGGTGTAAATAATTTTAATTTTTTAGGCATTACCATCAATATCAATTTAAACTGACAGAGTCACACAAACAAAATAGCAAATAAAATAACTAAAACAGTAGGAATTCTAAATAAACATTAACACTTTTTACCACTTTAAACATTATATATTATGCATAATTTTCTTATTCTCCCTCATAGTAATTATGGTATCCTCTTATGGGGTCATCAGGCACATCGAATTTTGAAATTACAAAAAAGCAATGCGAATAACATCCCTAAGTAAATACAATGCTCACACAAGTCCTATTTATAAAACACTTCAATTAGTAAAGTTGGATGACATTTATAGATTCCAACAGCTAAAATTGTAATACAAATTAATTAACAATCAGTTACCCGAATATTTCAAAGTTATTCCTTGCACACACAACTATGACATTCAGCAACACAACACATGTAAACAAAATGCCTTGAGTCAAACATGAATTTGCAAAACAATGCATTATATATCGCGTAGTTTAGACAGTTAATAACTCACCTGACATTATAATTCAGAAAATGTATACACACAGTCTACATGGTTTCTCAAGTTACGTAAACAATTACATTATTTTTAATTATGAATCATGCTGTTTTATCCGTAGTTTATATATTTGTAATTCTTAAAGCAATGATTATAATTTACTAATCTGATGATACTATGTTGTTATTGTTTACATTTGTGGGGTGGCTCCCGTGCTAGCGACAATATATGTCTTAACGAGAGTCTCTCCGACCTTACATAGTATTCATATTACCAATGTACTAATGTATATAATGTGTATGTGGATAAGGTCAAATAAATTGAATCTTCTTCTTTCTCTACAGTTGTTCATGCCCGACCCGACCCGGAAGCTTAATTTTAAGGCCCGGACCCGGCCCAAGTATATTGTGATTGAAAAGTATTCTTCAAAAATATGACATGTGAAATGGACGAATTGGACGAAATGGACCAATTCCAGGAAATCCAGGAAATCCAGGAAATCCAAATTGAGCACTGATGGCCTGTGTTATAGTGGATTCATGTGCCAAGTGGTCTAGCTGTTTCTAAAATATAATGCTGGTCATATTCTGGGCTCTGTATGTCATATATACTATTCCACAAGTGTCTTGAGAGGTAATATGTACAATATCAACAACCGAGAAAACGGATCTTCTATCCATTCAATGAATTTGTTGAATTTGTCATTGATCGTGAAGTGACACAGTTTAAGGCCAGACTCGACAAGCACTGGAATAGCCTGGGATATGGGCACCAACAAAGGCCAAAGGCTTAAATCAGTCCATTAACCAGTAAGTGTAAGTGACAACTTGCAATTGGCGCATGCATATACTGACACGACGTCGCGAATGAGACTGTATAGCACCATAGACCGGTCAAAGCGTCAACATTGTCTGATTGGCTGATAGGTTGTATCCTAACAGCCAATACGTTTTGCTTCTCGAAGACTGAGTACATTAAAATAACTGCCATTATGTTTAAAGCATATCAATTTAATAAACATACACACTCACAATTACGTCATTGCCAATACTTGTTTGCGCGGTTTACGTGACAACCAGTTGAACATATGACGTCGACTTGGATGGACAAGTTTCTTACCGTTCCGATCACCGGTCATGACGCCTTATGGACAACACAGCGACCGGCAGAATGGATTGTTCGCGAGTTCGATGGAAAGAAACTAGACGTGGAATGCATTCAATTTGACGGAACTAAGGCGTAAGGGACATTATTTGCAATCGGTGCATGGCAAATAATATAAAAGTGATATATATATATATATATATATATAGTAGCCACACTTCACATTATTTTAATTTCATAAATGATATATATATATATATATATACATGTCACTTATGAAACTAAAATAATGTGATAACATACCAACAAAGGAGTAACATGACTTCAACAGTATTTTTACTTTAATGTTTCACCTTTCAAACTTTTCATAAATTTGCTTTGTATATTTAATTTGTATATTTGTATATTTAGTTATTCATTTAGCATGTTTGATTTGTTTGAATAAACTATTTGTCTTGATTTGACTTGACTTGACTTCTTTCCCTTTGCCATCCGCCTCTGGAACTCTATCCTCCCAGATTCCCCAGCTGCTTTCATAATCATCCTTGAAGTGTGGCTCCTACCTCTAAATATCCTCTGCCTCTAAATACCCCCCGCTTTTAACTAGTATTTATCCAATTTTTTCTTTTATCTTGTTTGCCAGCCAACAAACACCTCCCGTTGAGGGATATTGACCAGTATTGGGTTTACCACAATATTATTATTTTTTAAATCACTGAATTTAGTTTAGGTACCGGGTAGCCACTGTTCAGAGGAAAGTAAACTCTAGTTTATAGTTGTTTCCAACGCTCGGCAACGTTCTATTAACTGACTAGTCTGTATATGCAGTGGTTACAATGTTATGGTCTTATAATGATAATAATGACAACATTTTATTGCGCCTAAATCCCCAGGAATGTGAGCTCAGAAGCGCAACATGTAAGAATCCTTGGGCAAAGTCAACTAGTCAGTCTTTTTCAGAACATTATCGTTAAACCTACCTTTCTATGTTGCAAAATAGGAGTACACAATAAAATGTATGCTTGCTTATGCTCATCATGTTTGGATTGTGTTCTACAGCATATTCTTCAAAATGTGTTGAAACAAGTTTGTGTTATGTGAACTCTACTGGGAGTAGTGTATAAAAAGATGTTGACAAAATTGTTTTACAATAATTTTGAAAATTCATCAACTTTAAATGTTCCACAACATTCTAAATGTTTTAAGGATCTTCTTAGGATTGAGTTAAATACACTAATGTTGACTGAAAACATTGTTTTAAAATATGCGTTACTTTTAAAGTAATTTTGTAATTTTATTTCCATCATACAGTGACCATTTTATTTATTGTCATCGAAACGGAACTTCGACAGAAACAAATTCAACATCTTTTACATTAAATAATGGGCAGAACAAATTGCACTCCCAATACAAAATAAAACAAACACTGATGCAATATATTTTAATATTTTGTCGACATTAATGATTTTATGCTCTTTATAAATCTACATTTTTCAAACTAAAATTAAACCCTATGTAGATAACTAAGTAGGTCACTATCTATGATATTTTAATATTGTACACTTCTTCACGTGATATATAATGTTATATTTATACTGCTTATGGAAATAACAACTGGATTTATGGTGCAAATAAAACGGTTTCATTATTGAATGTTTTTCAGCTTCAATAAGTTTCTGTTATCTAAACTTTTCTTTAAAACTAAACTTTAAAATATTTAGCCAGATGTACATAGTGAAAAGGGAATATGATGGTACCCCCTAGGTGAGATTTCGTATGTTTTTATATTCAAAGTTAAAATAATATTGACAACGTATCAAAGCACTTGTAGCAATGCTACCAGTGCTACAAGACCACAAGAACTGGACAATAAAACAAATCATTCGTCATACGTGAACCAATAACAATAAGCCGACCTTTGGTATTGCATTTAATTAATACTAGCTTAAGTGCAGACTACATGTGATTTTATTAGACTACTACACTCAAAACTGAACAGAGGTGAGCTTCGTAGGAGCAGCAGAATCTTGGAATGTTTGTCGATCATTAGGGGAGATTCCTCAAGATGTTGATGTCCTCCAAGGACAATACTCTGCTGTACACTCTCAGCTGGAACAGAGCACGTAAGGCGATAACTGTCTGTCGTGCATTACGTTTACTGTTCTAAAGATGCGTGCTTGCATGCGTGTGTGTGCTGTGTTTATGAGTGTGTGTACGAGCGGGCGAGCGTGCATGCGTTTTATGTGTATGTGTGTGTGTGTGTGTGTGTGTGTGCGTGCGTATGTGTGTGCGTGTGTGCGTGTGTGCGTGTGTGCGTGCGTGCGTGCGTGCGTGCGTGTGTGCGTGCGTGCATGCGTGTGTGCGTGCGTGCGTGGGTGGGTGGGTGGTTGAGTGGTTGGGTGGGTGGGTGGGTGGGTGGGTGGGTGTGTGGGTGTGTGCGTGCGTGCGCGCGCGCGTGTGTGTGCTTATGTGTGTGTGTGTGTGCTTATGTGTGCGTGCGTGTGTGTGCTTATGTGTGCGTGTGTGTGCGTGCGTCAGTGTTTTACTTTGTGTCAGTGTAGTTTTTTATTGTGTATGTGTATGTGTGTGCGTGTGTTTGAGTGTGTGTGTGCGTGTGTGTGTGCGTGTATGTATATGCTCTTGAGTCCGTCTATAACGAAGACTCACCTCATCGAGACAACCGACGAAGTAGTCGTCGTCGCAGCTGCTGGCGATGCGCATCGGGACGTCGTTGTTCTGCATGAAGCCTGAACGAAAGGACCGTAACAATTACAACTAACGATGCAGATTTTGCTACAGTCTGTTAAACACAGCCAGTAGTATTGCACTAAAAATGAGGTAATTCTCAAATGTTACCGCTGTATGTACTTAAATGATATATGTTATCTACGCACGAAGGTCATTTACTAGGGTTCATACAAATATACACTGCACGCAGTATCATGAAACGACACTTTCAGTGTTTAAAAAGGACATTTGTTTCACAAGTTAATAAATCAAAAATATGAGCAATTAAGATTAAACGGGCAACTGATTATACGAGCACACGACTTATTTTCGGAAGCATTCTTACCACCAGCGGTCATAATGTATTCGGTCGCCATCACTCCGTCGATGTACAGCTTCAGTGTGTTGACGTCATACACATAGGCGGCATGATGCCACTGGTTGTCAGCCATCTACACAGTCGCCAATCGTCACAATATATCCTCACATTACATATAATGCGACATTGTACAGGTTTTCGGTGCATGGTAAGTTTTTTTTAAACAAGCAAATTGATACTTTTGATTCTAGACAAATGTGTGATAAAACGCCGTGAAATGTATTTGATGTCGGTAGGTGTACGACCCCCGCTTTGGTCTAAAAGGGAATGCAGTTGGGTATTTTGCTTTTTTTGCTTAGCGGTAGCAGTAGTTTGTAACAAGAAGTTTTCTGTGTTGAACATGGGAAAATGGGACATCGTTGAACATCAAAGGGTATTGCAGTTAACGCTGACTCGGCAGTTAACTCTGTGTTAGCCTTACTCGGTCGTATTGTCAATGAAGTGTGATTGGAAAAATGTCTGTTTCGTTTACTGTTTGAACATGCTCCTGGGGTCGTATCTTCCCAATTACGAACGTTGTTACGGGCTTACCAAAAAACATTGGCGGGTAATATACCTTCAGCATAACTGGTATACTCTAAAGAACATTATATTAATAAATAAATGAAAAATTAGGAACAGACTGCCTCCCTTAAAGGAGCAGTGCAGATGGATATTTTTGGTGAGCTTCAAGGAAATGCAGACGGACATGGAAGCCAGAAGGGAAACGGAATGTGCATAGCCCTAAATAACCTTGCTAACAACAGACGAGATTTAAGAAGAACAACTGGGCTTGAAGACGTGGAAAGATGCAAATGCATAGCTAGAGGCAGTGCGAGATGGAGAAGTAGCAGGAGAGCCTCTTGGGACACGAAGCCTGACTGGGATATGTGAAGTAGCACGAGAGCCTCAAGGGACACGGAGCCTGACTGGGATATGTGAAGTAGCAGGAGAGCCTCGGGGGACATGGAGCCTGACTGGGATATGTGAAGTAGCACGAAAGCCTCAAGGGACACGGAGCCTGGCTGGGATATGTGAAGTAGCAGGAGAGCCTCAAGGGACACGGAGCCTGACTGGGATATGTGAAGTAGCAGGAGAGCCTCAAGGGACACGGAGCCTGACTGGGATATGTGAAGTAGCACGAGAGCCTCAAGGGACACGGAGTCTGACTGGGATATGTGATGTAGCACGAGAGCCTCAAGGGACACGGAGCCTGACTGGGATATGTGAAGTAGCAGGAGAGCCTCAAGGGACACGGAGCCTGACTGGGATATGTGAAATAGCAGGAGAGCCTCAATGGACACGGAGCCTGACTGGGATATGTGAAGGTGAAGGATGTTTAGTTAACAGTCTGGAACTTTAATTCTGTTTCCGCTTTTCGTGTGCAAATGCAGGCCGGTTTGGAGACACCGGATAGTTCTATGTGCTAGACCCAATTAATGCACTATGGGGGCATACCCAGCTCTTAGCCGGATTGAGACCTTTTTCAATTTATACGTTCTCGTTTTTTATTTATCCGTTATGCACATGAAAAAACCGTTACACTAATCAGTGGTTAATTGAGAGTGAATAATGTATTAATATGATATGTAGTCAAGTTTAATGTGTGTGTGTGTGTGTGTGTGTGTGTGTGTGTGTGTGTGTGTGTGTGTGTGTGTGTGTGTGTGTGTGTGTGTGTGTGTGTGTGTGTGTGTGTGTGTGTATGTGTTTGTGTGTGGGCGTGGCGTGCGTGCATGCGTGCGTGCGTGCGTGCGTGTGTATTCGCCTACGAGTACTGGCGCGGTTTATACAAAATCATGGTATTTAAAAAATAAAAATTCCGTTATCTAAGACCAAAATATCCGATATTTGAGAACGAAATACCCGTTACGATTTTTTTTTTAAACCGTTCCTATAGCGGGACAAAGTTTCAATACCACTGTCGCTCTATGTCCTGAGGCTTTCGGTCCATTATTACGGTCGTCTCACGATGTTTAATCACCTGTGCTGCAGCGAGGATAAACGCGGAGTCGATCGTGACTCTTCCGATGATCTCAGAGTTCTCGCACGACACGCTGAAGCCGGCGCTCTGTCGGCAGTTCCCGTTGTTGACGATGGCGGCTTTAGGGGACAGGCCTCCCTCGCGTTGAAACCACACGGTGATCGAGAACTTGTCAACGTTGTTCTCAGCAAACCAGGTGCGAAGGAAGGCAACCTATAGTCAGTGAACACAGTATCTAAACAATAGTACGCTTACGTTGGGGGCAATCTGACATCATCTCCTTCCAGGTGCCGATGTCCATTCGCCTCTTTCTATGTTTGCTCGCTTCATTGAACCATTGAGACATGGTCTACCAATTGACAATGCAGTAGTTAGTTAGAGTTAGAGTTCGTTCACTACTATCCAAATGGTTCTACTCCTACCCGTCGTAGGCCTACTAGTCCCTCCTCCTGAATAAGTAGATTAGCGTGTCGATAATTGTTCAGATTGAAAATCACATGTAGACTAGGTATGTTACCGTTTAACACGTTACATGCGAAGGACATATATTAACCACCATCACAATAATTATACAATTCTCATGTAGCCGAAATATTTATAATTAATATGCGAGCATCGACCCTCTTCCCGCTTTCGTACGCTCTATACGAATAGGTAAATGTCGACAGGCTACGTGTTTGCTATTGGTGGTTAGCCACTCTTAAGAGGGCGCCACTGTGGCTTCTCGTTCTTTATCTGGAAATATTTAGCATGTCATGATTAGCATACCTTAAATTGTCAGCAGAAACGAACGAGTGTGAGATTAACAACTTGTAAACTTGCGTACGGTTGAGCATCGTTTGTTGCTCCATACAAAATGTGTGAATATACACAGTTGAAACTTTATAATGTTCATTAATATTATCAGTTTATAGGAGAAAATCTAGCCAAATATTATGAAAAACTACCAGTGTTACATTTGAACCCAGAGTATTTCCAACGTAGGTTCAAAACCCTCTAGAATTATGTATTACTACGTTTATTTCTACATCGGCTGCAAAGGAGCACTGGGAGGATGCGAACATTGTTACAGTGCAAACGTGTTTAAGGATAGGTAGGAAATGAAAAATGTCCTATGCCCCTCCTCTCCGTGTGTATGTTCGTCCGCCCGCAAAGCAACGCAACACCTATTTATGTATCTGTTGTGTGCGGCATTGAATTATGCCGGATGTGACTCAATGCAACTCACCTCAAAGTGCGTGTCTCCGCCGAAGCAGGCGACATTACCGTTGCGAGTTGGGTCGTTCTTTATGTTGACATTATTGCCGTACTGAGTGGCGATAGCGTGGTGACAAGTGACGTCATTGTAGTGGTCCTCGTACGGGAAGTACAACAGGAGGTCATCGGAGCACGTCGGGATGACTGAAGCAAATAATAATAATAATGTTTTTATTTCAGAAGAACAATCAGTATGACCATTTAAAATCAATACATAGTAAAAACCAGTATATATATACTGTTTTTTTCTATGGCTATATATATATATATATCAATATAAACATTAATACATCAGTAAAAACAATTTAATTGAACAAAATATATTTAAAGCCAGGATCCACTGATGCGGCAGTTGCGACCTACAGTACGTGTCGTTGGCAACAATGCTCTGAATAATAATATTCATAGACATGTCGATCCTTGTCTTTAAGCTAAAAATATCCGTTCTGATAATACCTTTATATGATTTTACATTTGTTATACCAAACATGTTGCTACCGCTACATCTCATAGACCAATTGTTATATATACTATAGGAACCGTTAGAGTCAACAATAAATTCATAAAAATTAGCTCTTCTAGAATTTACCCATACACCACATAAATAATGTACGCATGTAGCTAAATTTCATCTATAAGTTTATCTTATGTGAAATCAAGTATTGTATATTATGTGTGAATACAAAAACTTACTTTCTCCGACCTGGACGCATCCACACGGAGGATCCTGGAAGACCATGCCTTGTACACAATGTTGAATCTCAGAAGGACTGTCTATGGAGCGGAAATATCCCATTTGGCTCGGCACCGGCTCGTAGGGGCAAGGAGCTGTACGGAGGATTAGGAACGTAGCATGGTTATAAAAGAACGTTGACTGAAACAGAGACAGGGCGGAGAGAGGAAGAGAGCGAGAGAGAGAGTGTGTGAGAGAGAGAGAGAGAGAGAGAGAGAGACAGACAGACAGACAGACAGACAGACAGACAGATCGACAGACAGACAGACAGACAGATATAAAGAGACAGAAAGAGACAGTGAGATATAAAGAGAGACAGATGCAGACATACAGACATCAGATAAGCAGATAAACAGACAGACGCATAACACACACACACACACACACACACAAACACACACACACAAACGCACGCACGCACGCACTCACCCAAACACGCGCGCGTGTTGTTGTACTCACCTTCGGTAGTGGACGGAGGCAGATACGTGACAACCTGCACGTCGGAGTCGCAGTCTTCTGACCGACTCTTCACACACGTGTGGATGTCCTGCTGCCACCATAGTTCGCCACATGTCATGTGATGTTTCCGGTACTTCAGGTAACCAATCGGCTCACACACGAAGAACATGTGACAGTTGTTGCGGTCTGGCAGCCAGATCTGACCCTTGGTGAAGTCGCACAGGTAACACTCATCTGTAAGTATACGACATATTGTAGGACAATAAACTATGTTCCTTCCACACACTAAAGTGTTTATCCTTAGGGCATCTGTAAAATGATTATCAGGTGTAACCCATTTATTTGAAATACTCTTTGTTTTCTTTCATTCTGGGTTTGAAGCAACAATGAGTTGGAACTGTGGATTGTCAGATTAGTCAAATGTTGCGGTGATGCCGACATCGCATTTCAATACAAACCGTTGTGTGTATTTCCATTTGCATTAATTGATTCATTCTAACTTACTATTACTGTATGATGATAATTTACTCTCCAATTATCCGTGAAATCCGGGAGTCTTCCGGATGTTTGGTGTATCTCCCGGTCTCACGGAATACAAGCAAATCTCCCGGGCAAATCTACAACAGCAGCCCCCCGTCTTCGAGTCTTCGAGACAGCGAACCGGTGAAGTTAAAAAATCTCCAACAGCACCCACACCCCCGTCTTCCGTTGTATATACCCGAGACAGCTCGACGAGACAGTGCGGCACGGGAAGCGTGCTGAACCGCTGATGAATCTCCCGGATTTCAACATAACAAGTTGGCAGGTATACGATACTAACCTATGTCCAGAGGCAATGTTGTCGTTTGGGCAATATACGTCCCCGCAGTTGTAGTCGGACAAGGAGTAAAGCATACAACTTCTACGCAGGCCTCGTCGAACTCTTTAATGACTGCCAGTTCTCCACAATCGTACAACACGCAGTGTCTCTTGCAAGACCTCGCTCCCCATTCGCCACAGGATACGCTACACTCGGTCAAGATTTCTTCACACTTGATAGTATCTGTAAAGTAATATTATGTAAGTGGATTATATATATTCTCATCAGGATGTACTTAGTCAGTGTGACATAACGTGTACCTTATTATAATTATCGCTTTGATAAATTGTGAATATATTAGAACAAGTAAGAAGTCAAATACAAAATAACACACACACAAATATATATATATATATAATATAATATATACACACACAGTCACTCACACACACAAACACACACACACACACACACACACACACACACACACACACACACACACACATGTTGTTTTGTATCTGACTTCTTACTTGTTCTAATATATTCACAATTTATCAAAGTGATAATTATAAGGGACACTATATGTCACACTGGCTAAGTACATCTTGATGAGAATGGAAGCCGGCAGAATAACGAAGAGAGCAGAAATAGAGAAACACCAAGGCCGCGGGAAAAGGGGACGTCAATAACTTGAAGCGATCGTTGCGGTGAGAGGACGGCGTGAAGAGTGATGTGGGCGTTTGGGAACGCTGGATTGTGGAAGAAGGGGTGGGTGGTTATTGATAAAAAGCAATGAAAGGCTACATCAGATAGAGCAACAATTCAAAACCTAAATGTCACCCATTGCGAGGAAAATTAGTATTCAGAAAGATGAAACTATTACTACGACCTCATAGATGAAGCTGACGGTGGATTGTGCAATGTTGACTTGAATACGATGTTAATAATCGATTGTATAATATGTACTTACAAGTGGGTCATATCATTTGATACATCAATGACAGAGATTGAAACATTTACTTAAATACTTTGTAGGTCATGTTGATGACTGTCGGATGTGGAACATGGACTTACATTTTTGGCCAGTCATGTTGATGACGGATGTGGAACATTGACATACATACTTGGTTACGTATGACGGATATGGAATATGGAGTTATATACTTGGCAGGTCATGGTGATTACGGATGTGGAACATGGACTTACAAACTTGGCTAGTCATGTTGATACACGGACTATGGAACATGGACTTACATACCTGGCAGGTCATTATGATGACGGAATGTGGAATAGTGGCATTCATACATAGCAGGCCATACACATGACGGACGTACGATCTCAACTAGTCATATTGCATGCATTTGTTAATATTGATTTATATATATGGTAACTATGTTGATGATGAACTAAGTAACAATGACTTATATAACCAGTGGGTGGGTTGATAGCGGACTGTGTGCCACTGACTTAAGTACTAGGCAGTACGTGACAACGAGACACTTTCCAGGTAGGTCGTGCTATTGATGAACTGTGTAATTCGAAACTACATCCCTAACAAGTCATGTTTATGGTGCATTATACAACAACTTACTACATATTGTGCAGGACATGTTGTTGATGGATGTAGCAATACCGTTGATGGTTTTAGGACCTCCGACATTGTAAAGGAAAGATGGGTCGGACGCGATGGCTGCATGTTCGCCGTCGTCTTCCCCAAAGCCTGTAACCCAAACACGTTTACAACATATTTATTGAAGGTCGCTTCACACGCCCTTATTCTGGAAAACAATTAATTAACTATCAATGTTACAAATCAAAAATGCAGCATTCCTGTAATAGTTATCCTGCGCTTTGCCGTCATTTTAGTCTACCATCCCTTCGTCGTAGGCAAGTTTCAGATCTGTTCTTATTATACAAGTGTGTGCACTCCCCACTAGACTCGTCCTATCTGGTAGGAACTATCCAATTCCAATGTCTTTCACGATCTTTACAAAATTACTTTTAGAGTTTCCAATAGCAGAATCGACATTAGGAAATACGTTGTTTTGAACAGATGTATGACTACGTTCAGCACATTGTTTTTATGTGATCCAACCTGTTATATTGTTTCCAGGAGCTAAAACCTCTAGATCTTTATTTTATAAAAATGTCTATGTATAATGGATATTTGCCTGTTATGTATGGTGTTGATATTATATGTTTTTATGTCATCATTTTTCTTATCGTTTAAAAAAATGTAGTATTGTTTCAGTTATCAGTCGTGTGACGTCATAGACCACTTATACTATATCAGACCGACTCCTTGCATGCATTCAGAGCATGTTTACAAGGATAGCTTTTGGATCGAAACGAGCGTCAGAATGAGTTATTATGCGATATTTCGATGTAATACAAACACACGTCATCATAGAGGAACAAGCAGTTATCTTACGGTTCCACATGAATCCAATTTTAATCAAAACAACGAATGCGAATGGGCCAAAAAGCAGGCAAAGTTTCGCGAAGCTTCGGCTCGTTTTCAGAATAATTAGATCGATTGCAACCCACCGGAGATAATCTACACCAATAAACATACATAGCAAACATATATTGAATCCAGCTACAGAATGTAACGTTGTTTAATATCATAATATCACTAGAATATCGCTATATGAAGGAGGAGTTGTACAACTTATATCATAACAACTTAAACCAGTCAGTGAATTTCCGCTGTTCTCGGTCGTTCAGTCGTTAGGCGCGTTGGTTTCGTGTAATTTATTTTACAATCCGGCGACGCCGGTTCAAGCCTGACACCATTTCAGTTTTTTGCAGGCGGGATTAAAATCGAATTTACGCTACAAATGTAGTTTTTTGTATTTGTGTAATGTTCTCGAATGGTACATACAATGTTAAACTTTGTATACACATGGGAAACGGATTTTAGCTAATGCCTTCTTTTTATTCCCTTTACGTCTCTCCGACCTTCGTCATTTTGAACACACAACGAGTATTGCAGCACGTGCTTGATGCGGTTGTGTACATTTGACGTGCGCTGAAACCATCGCTTACCTGAAGGCAGGGACGTATTGGTACTTTTTGCCCGACCTAACCTGACTAGAACAAATCAGACCACGTCAGACCACGTCAGACCACACCGACCGGCACCGATGTTGCCATACTTGAAGCAAAAGGTACCAATGTATTCCGGCGTTTAACGAGAGAGTTGTGGTGTTTATATAATGATACTGTGAATTTCCTAAAATATGGTCAATATCGTTTTCAACTCTGTCACGTATAAACTACCAAGTTATCCCGCCCGGTGACGGGTATTTTTGCTAGAATGATATACTGTTTAGATAAACTATAATATGTAGATAAAGCTATGTCTGCTGTACTTCGCCTCAAGCGAGTGCTTTTGGTGAAACCATAATCATACGTGTCAAGTAAGTCATAGGCCTGTATGATAATACTGGTGTATAACTTAAATGTATTACATACCGACGACAAATATTTCGATGCCATCATGTATAGCGGCAATTGCATTCGGGATTGTGAACTGTTGATTCAGGTCAGACTTGTCGACAGTCAAAACAACAGCAAATTGCTTTACGCTGTTCCGTTTGTACCTGCAAGAACACACCGTCATCAACAACAGATCACTGTTATCATCCCTTACAAAAATGCAGGCTAAAACACTCATAATACAAAATAGCAGCAAAAAAACACAATAACAACAACAACGAAGACAATATGATAACGACAACGACTACTCCAACACGGAATAATACAAAAATTGCAGCAACAAATTCAATACCAAGGACGCTAATAACGACAACGACGAGTTGATACAGGTCAGACTTGCCGACAGTCACAACAACAGCAATTTGCTTTCCGCTGTTCCGTTTGTATCTGCAAGACCGCACCGTCATCAAAAACACATCAATGTTATCAATTCTTACGAAAATGCAGGCTAGGCAAATAACAATAGAAAATAGCAGCAACAAACACAACAACAACAACAACAACGACGAATACAATGATAACGACAACGACTACTCTAACACGGATTAATAAAAAAATGCAGCAACACATTCAATAACAACGACAATGATAACAACAACGACGAGCTCTAGCAACGACGATTATAAAAGCAGGAACACACCAATAACAACGACCACGACGATGATAACGGTTAACGATGACAACAACAATAACTCACCTGTCGAGAATGACAACAGCAATGATAAGAAGACAATAATGATGACGACAACAATACTGAAATCGGCGACATCAACAAAGATGACTACAAAAATAACAGTATAAAATAACAACTGTGAAAACGTCAATAATGATAACGATGACAAGTGTGACAACAACAACAAATACTACGCAAAGACGACAACAACAATGATAACGACGACAACTACCACATCAACGAAAATGCTGCAACAAAAGTGCTACCTATATAGACAGAACAGCAGGTTAGCTAAAGGGAAACAGAAGGCAATTTTATGAGCTCATACTTCTATAAGATTTAATATAATCTATACATCTAAAACTACAATCAACTATCACGTCTGTGGTTTATCAGAATTTATTTTCATAGTGGGAGATGCTAGTGAAATTTCACAGTGCCCGACGGCTGACATATTGAGACCCTCGATGCTGGGCCACTAAGCACATGGTGCTTAGAACTACGGCCTTGACGCTGTGGTGACGTTTCGAATGCGCCTGTTTCCTCGACATGTATACGAATATGTTGCATGGTTCATCGTATTCCCTTCCATTCAGATATTACCATACTTTACATATATTGTCATACAGTGCACCATGCGGACATAACGTTTTAGTAGTTACAGCGCCAAAACAAATTCGGCGACGCAAACTAGAGTAATATTCTATGTTTGAAGACTTGCGAATGTGAAAGAGTAGACATTGGTGAAGACAGACAGTAGTTAGAAGGTTGTCTATAAACCTCAGCGGAGGAGATAGGAGGAGGAGATAAAAATGGCACCTGACCGGAATGAGGTGTGTGTGTGTGTGTGTGTGTGTGTGTGTGTGTGTGTGTGTGTGTGTGTGTGTGTGTGTGTGTGTGTGTGTGTGTGTGTGTGTGTGTGTGTGTGTGTGCGCGCGCGCGCGTCATTTGTATGTACGCACGTGTATGAGAATACGAAAAAATAACCTATTTTAAAGTCTTAAAATGTTTTATTCTTTTTCAATCATCTTTTTCAGGGACTTTCATATACGCTCTCATCGTCTGAATGATAGAGCCAGACTTCTTGCTAGCCGTTGTCAATGGCTGGAGGTGTATCGTCATAGGGAAAGGGGTCGAAAACACTTGCTCTTTCTGTTAATTATTTGAGCACAGTTCGGAAGAGAGAACACTTGAACTTTGCAACCAACGGATTATTATGAGCCCATACTTATCAAGTTTCTTCTTTTTACACTCTCGCGTAACGATGATTAATGGACCATTAGTGCATTGAGATAAGTGTCGCAATTGGTACTTTGTTCACTAACAAAAACACTGCACTGTCGCTGACATTGCCGGATAGACTATCGATAATTAATGGTTCTTATCGTATAGTGCCCTCGGTAACGAGAATGAATGAATCCACGGTTATTACATTTCTTCTCGTTACTCTCTTGACTAATGAATATGTCTCGTTACACGAGATCTAGAAGTCACTATCGTCTGAAGCGGGTTGGTGTATATAAGGTCACCTGTAGTTGGTTGGTGCATATCGCTTGTGACCATCGTATTCAACGTGTCTTCTCTCCCGTCTGCTGACTGACCGAACAACTATGCCGAGCGTCCACGAGAACAAGTCAATGAACTTCACGCGCCCTCAAGAAGTAGGTTCTGACAATTATGCGTTCTGTCGTCCATTGATCTTCGTAACGTACGCTTCAGTTTCCAAGTATGTATGGAAGGTGGTCTAGTAGTGTGTAAAGGTGGTCTGCAAGTGTGTGCAGGTGGTCTACAAGTGTGCGGACGTGGTCTACAAGTGTGCGAAGGTGGTCTACAAGTGTGTGAAAGTGGTCTACAAATGTACAAAGGTAGTTTAACTCCGCCATAGCCTGTCCCAAGCCACGTTGAAAAAGGAGGAGGGTTGGGCGTAGGGCCAGTAACCCTACCCCGTAAAAAAACAAATCCTACTACAGAAACGACGAGAAGAAGACATTCCGGTACACTTTCAAGGGGAAGAACAGAAGGCACATCTATAAATGTGGATGCATCTGCATTTACAGATGTATCTACACCTGCAGATGTATCTATGACAGGGTTGAGTGAAAGCCGTCAGAAAGCTCGACCCCCGATTAACCATATCTTTAACGCCAAAACTAACACCAGAGTAGGCACATGGAACGTTCGAACGCTCTTTGAGAGCGGGCGGATGGAGCAAGTGCTGAAGGAAACGAAGGCTTATTATCTAAATATTCTAGGCGTAAGCGAGATGAGATGGACAGGACAGGGACGCTTCAACAGCGGAGATAAAACTGTACTCTACTCCGGAAATGAAGATCACCACGTCCATGGAGTTGGCATCATCCTGAATAAGGATACTACAAAAGCACTGATTGAGTGGAAGCCAGTTAGTGAACCCATCATCACAGCGAGGTTCAACACCAGACATGTCAAAATCACCGTAGTGCAAGTTTATGCCCCAACCGAAGTCGCCACAGACGAGGAAAAGGACACCTTTTACGACCAACTCCAGAACGTGCTTGACGAGATACCAAGCTTTGACATAAAAGTGGTGGTAGGAGACTTTAACGCGAAGCTGGATGGAGACAGAAGAGAAATGTATACTACGGTTGGACATCACGGTTCAGCTGGAACTACGAATGATAACGGTGAACGATTGCTCTCGATGAGCACCGCCAGTGGTATCAGCAATGGCAACACCTTCTTCAAACATAAACGCATTCACAAGAAAACCTGGATCTCACCAGATGGCAATACATCGAATGAGATTGATTACATCTGCATTAGTAGTAGATGGCGTACATCTCTACAGGATGTCCGAACCTACAGAGGGGCAGATGTTGGTTCTGACCACAACCTTGTGATTGGTAAGATCCGCTTGACGTTAAAGAGAGTCATGACGGTGAAGACGGTCAGGCCATATGCGACAACTAACTTAAAGAACACAGACACATCAAAACAATTCTACGAGGAAACTAAGAACAGATTCTAAGCGTTACAACACTCAACCGACTTAGAAGAACAATGGCAGCTATTCCTACAAGCCGTAAAGGAGAGCGCGAATGTAGTGTTAGAAAGGAGAAGAGGGTCCAACTGAGAACAGTGGATTACTGGAGACTCGTGGAAACTGATTGATAAAAGAAAGGATATGAAGATCAGAAGAGATCAAGCGGCTAGAAACATCCAACAAGGGAGATCATCAGATGAAGAATACAGGAAACTGGACAAAGAAGTAAAAAAAGGCTGTAAGACAAATAAGAGGAAATGGTTAGAAGAGAAAGGTAAAGAAGCACAAACAGCAGCAGAACGGAATGACTCAAAAACGCTGTATAGGATTGTGAGAGAGCTAACTACCGCGAAAAACAATTCCAACATACCAATAAAAGACAAAGATGGCAGAGTGCTTCTAACAAATGAGGAACAAGCCACGAGGTGGATTGAACACACACTTCCGAGAAGTACTAAATCAACCAACACCCACCACACTCTTCAACTTCGAACAGGAACCAAACACGAAAGAGATTGAGGTCATCACCAGTGACATCACCAGGACAGAAGTTTCCAAAGCCATCGATAGCCTCAAGAACAACAAGGCAGCGGGCCTTGATGAAGTATCGGCCGAACTATTGAAACATGGCAAGGACGGGGTTTATAGACCACCTTCACACACTTGTAGACCATATTCACACACTCGTAAACCACCTTCACACACTTGTAGAACTTCCACACAGTTGTTGGCCACCTCCACACTCACACACACACACACACACACACACACACACACACACACACACACACACACACACACACACACACACACACACACACACACACACACACACACATACACACACAACACACACGACACACACAACACACACATACAGCACACGTGCAACACACTTTCAACACACATACAACACACACAACACACATACAACAGAAAAAACACTTGTAGACCACCTCCGCACACTTGTAGACTACCTTTGTATACCTGAAGACCACCTTCGTACGCTTGTAGACCACCTCCATCCACTAGTAAACCACCTTCACATACTTGTAGAGAACATCAGGGATAACATACATACATGGGAACTGAAGTGCACGTTACGATGGTCAAAGGACGACAGAACCCATAATTGTCAGAACTTACTTCTTATATACGCGTGAAGTTCATTGACTTGTCGTTCTCGTGAACGCTCGACATAGTTGTTCGGTCTGTCAGCAGACGGGAGAGAAGACGCTTTGAATACGATGGTCACAAGTGATATGCTAAAACCAACTCCATGTAGACTTATATACACCAACCCGCTTGAGACGTTAGTAACTTCTAGATCTCTTTTCACTAGAAATGTTCGTTAATCAAGAGGGTAACGAGAAGAAATGTGACAAGCGTGGGTTAATCAATTATCGTTAGAGAGGGCACTATACGAAAATAACCATTAATTTTCGTTAGTCTATCAAGCAATGTCACCGACGGTGCAGTGATTTTTTTAGAGGACAAAGTACCGAGGCGACACTGATCTCAATGCACTCGGGTCCAATGTATATCGTTATGCGAGAGGGTAACGACAAGAAATGTAATAAGTGTGGGCTCATTATAATCCTTTGGTTGCAAAGTTCGGGTGTTCTCTCTTCCGACCTGTGCTCAGGGAATTAACATTAAGAGTGAGGGTTTTCGACCCTTTTACCTATGACGATACAGCTCCAGCCATTGACAACAGCAACACAAAAGTGTGGCTCTATCATTCAGACGATGAGAACGGATATGAAAGTCCCTGGAAAAGATAATTGAAAAAGAGTAAAAACATTTTTTTACTTTTAAATATGTTATTTTGTTTTTTCTCATACACTTCCATACACACAAATGACACACACACATCCCGCTAATAAGAGGCACCAATTACGCACGCACTCCCTCAATAAAAGGGTCCATGATCCCTCATACCCACCCGCTACACGCCCATCCCGCTAGAGGGCGCTAACTCATTCCTGTCACGTCACTACAAAGATACCTACACCTGAAGTTGAGGCAGCCGCCCTCTTTACCTCCTTCTCTTACCTACTTCGCTGAGATTTATAAACCATCTTCTAACTTCTCAAGTATATTTATCACAATGAGGCTGTCCGAGTAATATAAATTATGTGTCATCAACAAGACTATTCTAGTGAGCTCTTAGCTTGTAGTTTTAGTAAATATTTTAGAAGAATAGACCCAAAAATATGCCATTTGTTTCCCTTTACAGTAAATTATTGTAGTTACTCGTTAAACATGTTCCGCATCTCTTCGATTGCACCTGCTGCGTTCCTTTGTCCGGCCATATAGTCCATGGCCCATATCAATTGCAGTATGTCCGATATCTCGAAATATTCACCGAGGGTGATGTCAACGCGTACGTTATTCGAGTAACTGATGACCCCGATACGAGTATGATTCTCATGCACCTGTAAGCACATACCAATGATCTTGAACGAACGCAGATACCGGAATTTCGAGTAACAATTATTGTTGCTCGAGAACTTGTTGCAACACATTCGCCGTGACTAGTGAGTGGTGATCAATTTAAAAATGTGTGTGTGTGTGTGTGTGTGTGTGTGTGTGTGTGTGTGTGTGTGTGTGTGTGTGTGTGTGTGTGTGTGTGTGTGTGTGTGTGTGTGTGTGTGTGTATGTGTGTGTGTGTTCGTGTGTGTGTGCATAAATTTGTAGTGTAGGTATCTTTGTAGGCCCGTGACCGGAAGTAGGTAGCGCCCTCTAGCGGGGCGAGCGTGTACCGGGTGGGTATGGGAGATGATGGACCCTCTTAGTGCCTGCGTAATTGGTGCCTCTTATTAGAAGAATGTGTGTGTGTGTGTCATTTGTATGTAAGTACGTGTATAACAAAATATCCGCTCTCATCGTCTGAATGATACAGCCATACTTCTTGGTTGCTTTTGTCAATGGCTGGAGATGTATCGTCATAGGGAAAAAATGGTTAAAAAAAACTTACTCTTTCTATTAATTCCCTGAGCACAGGTCGGAAGAAATATATATATGTATATATATATAAATATATATATATATATTCATTTTAATGCGTTTCTGTTAACTACCTGAGCACAGGTCGGAAAAATACGCTTACTTATTACATATATATATATATATATAGATATATATATATATATGTAATAAGCTTACTTATTACATATATATATATATATATATATATATATGTAATAAGTAAGCGTATTTTTTGCTCTGTAAACAGCATGTTCATCGGTAATATATATATATATATGTATATATATATATATACAATGTGGGTAATCGTAAGTTATTTACTTACATAATGGCAATATGCTCTGGTTTTTAGAGGGACTTTCTCGTATCTGTGACAATTAAGTAGTGATCAATTCTCCAGATGGCGCCACTACAAGCGAATTTAATACCAATATACAAAAATGGTTATAACGGCTGCTCTTCGTTTGACGTAAACTAGTATAAGGGTTATGTTATCAAACAAACAAAGGTGTCTTACTTTGAGGCCCTGTACGATATCCATGACAAACTGCTTGAGCTGAATCCAGCCCAAGGTACTATGACCGGCAGATGAGTCCAGCACGAATATCACGTCAGCCTTGCACATGCCTACAACTACGAAGAAAACCAGCACATCATCGGCGTTCCTGCAAACGAAATTGCGTGCCTGTCTGCTATGCGGGCGCTTCTGTAATACGCTTTTACTCAGTGCAGTGTTGGCAATAGATGTAAATATAAAGCTGCCAGCTCTGCATTGCTATGTTGATATGTTAGTAATAAAAACGTTTCTTATACTCTTCTAATACAGGTAAATGATTTGGCTGTTTCATGTGTCAATATGGAGGTGATCACAATGTCAACACTGACGTCCACGCGACACAGAAGCCATGTGTAGGATGACAGCAGCCACGATAGAAGTCTTACTCTTACAAAGCTATGTTTGCTGTCTATATTTATATACAGTAAACGGATTTACATTAGCTCATGTCTAAGCAAGGCATGGCAAGTGCAGGTTTATACACAGTAGAATGCATTTTATGTCAATAAAATGTATGATATTCCACTGTATTGTTGTCCAGAATACTAATTTTCTACGGTTATCACCTATAAATGACAACATATATTTAACCAATAGAAACTACGATCACACCCTTTTAATGATAATTCAACGAACATCAAAATAAACACAACTTGCTATTATAGAAAATCAGTAGTTTTTAAGATACAGCTTAACACCTGCAGGGACCCAGAAATGTTGCAATTTAACTGGCTAAGGTCTAATGGGTTAGGCTCTTATTTGACTATATAATTATGGAATCTGACTGTGACAGATTTGTATATGTATGTGGTAGTGTATGTGTGCGTGCGTCTGCGTGTATAGGTGAGCGCGTGCGTGTGTGTGTTCGTGCTTGTACTGTTCAGTTTGTATACAATTATCTGCATACACACAGATTACATGTACAGCAGTGCTCTCCACAGCGTGCACAATGATATATCTAAAAATATGTAGCAGCATTCATATTTACATTTACATACAAATTATCGTAATGATATTTTCCATTGGATGATTGAGAGTAGATTAAGGATAAATGATGATAAAACTGAGTTTCTTAACTTGGCACATAAAGGCAGCGTGAAAAAGTCAAGAGCTTTTTACCTACATATGTCCTTAGTCAATGTGGTATACTTGCATCAATCTAGCAGTTATTTTTCGATTGTAATTTCAATTTCAGACAACATACTTGTTAAGTTTGCCGACGCAGTTATCATATTCGTTATTTGCCTCTTTCCGTAGCAAAACCTGTTGCAACTGCCTTTGTTAAGAACAAGCAAACTTGACTAGTGTAATTCTCTTTTTCATAATGTTGCTCGTAAGAATATCATAAAATTACAAGGTATGCACAATAGTTTAGCAAGAATAGCCAAGGGTTTTCTCACTAAAGCCGTTTCGTAGGTTTCTGCTTCCTGTCCAACCATTGTGTTATTTTGAAGATCTGTACTATTACTTATCAAACATTTTAAATTAAACAACCAGCATATTTATAGTAATTGCTTAGTCCTGTAAGAAAGCCTTCCAACTTCTATAATCGAGTTTCTCTTTTTTTTTTCTCTCTTGTTAGTGTTAAATCAGTTGCAAATATTACACAATTCCACCATCTTTTAAAAGCAACCCTTGTTATGATTGCTTGTTCACCTTAACACCCTGGCGTATATATCCATTTGTTGACAACATTGGAGCTAGGGCGTTCTCTATTTATGCGCCGACTCTTTTGAATTGTCAACAACAGCCTTGTTACTGTTAAATTAGTTGCAAATATTGCACAAGTCCACTATCTATTATCATTGCTTGTTCACCTTAACCCTGGCGTATATATCCATTTGTTGACAACTATCGCACGGTCGATCAACTTTGAGGTTTACAATTACTTTTATTTTCATGCGCCCCTCAGCTTGGTTTCGAGGATATAGGCGCAGAGGAACTTACTTTATTATTATGATCATTATGATTATTACGATTATTATAATCGTGAACATGGTCATCAAGTTGGAAGAATAATTAAATAAGCAAATTTCTTAATTCACAACTATATAAATTCGACTCACTTCGACGTTTCGACCGCCTTCGGCGGCCTTCTTCAGGAACTGATCTGTTTCTACTCGCCAGATGGCGTGGCGAGCAGGCTGTCCCACACGTGACTCAATCGGTAGGAAAATGAAGGAACGAACAACAACAAAACCAGAGGAGAAAGATCAAGGACAAGAATAACACAGACAAGTCCATAGGCATCGTTACTTTACCATATGTCCAAGGAGTGACAGAACCGGTACAACGCATACTAAAACATCGTGATATAGCGTCCACTGTCAGACCACACCAACATATCAGGAAAAATATTAGTACACCCAAAAGACAAAGTGGAACACAGAAAGAAGACCGACTGTATATACCAAATCCCGTGTAAGACCTGCAACAAGACATACATTGGGGAAACGGGAAGAACACTTGGCACGAGACTAGAAGAACATATGAAGGAAGTCGAAACCGTGACAACCAGATGTTTCACTCGAGGAAAAAGGAAAGACTCAACAAACATTGAACACAAGTCGGCTATAACTGACCATGCAGACAGACAAAACTGTGTCATAGACTGGGAAGGTGCAAGAGTAGTTGATACAGAGACAGACAGAGGGGCGCGATGAATCAAGGAGGCCATCTGGATCAGAAAGACTACATCTACAATGAATAGCGATGAGGGGGCTACCGAATGAGTCACGTGTGGGACAGTCTGCTCGCCACGCTATCTGGCGAGTAGAGGAAGATCATTTCCTGAAGAAGGCGGTCGAAACGTCGAAGTGAGTCGAATTTATATAGTTGTGAATTAAGAAATTTGCTTATTTGATTATTATAATCATTATGATCATTATGTTTTTTAAATTATTAAGGTTATTAAGAGTATTATGGCTATTATTATTGTTATTATTATCATGATTATTGTTATTGTTTGTGTTATTATTATTATTAATTTACAAGAAATATTGATAATGGTGAGCAAATGCTGATAATTTATAATCGCACGTCTATCACAAAGGCCGCATTCTCACCTGAATAACAAGACTGCATGTTACACAAAATCTCCTGTCCCATAGGAGGATCTTCAATGTATCTTCGCCGATAACCCCCTCCGCACGTTGCGTTACAGTCCGACCATGCCACGCCCTCGAATGGATCTGAAAAGAGATAGGCAATATCTCGATAGTCAGAAAGTTCTTATATAGCGCAGTATCCAGTCCTTAGAACTTAGAACGCTGCAACTAATGTGCATAGAGTATTCATACACAACTGTCCACCACTGTTTATAGCCAGATACCCATTCATGCAGCTGAGTGAACTGGAGCAACATAGAATGAATGAACTTGCCGAAGGTTCGACACAGCTGCACACGATTAGAACCCGATTTATTTCGATTGAGAGCCACTCCGCTCTCTTTAGTACGATGCAGTTTAAATTAAAGTTTTTTGCTCAACATATCTCTAAGTTCGTAATGCTGGGGCAGTCACCTGTTTCCTTAAAATCTTTAGGCGTCAGCCGTTTTTGTTTTTTGTTTTTTAAAGGTCCGTGCGTCCAAACATCCGTTCTAATGTGTTATCAATACTACCCACCTGATGGCGCCACAACAAAGCATTACGCCAAATGTTATTTTGCGCTGGGTTAGCCCAACTTGAAGTTGGCCGACGTGAAGTCTAATTATGTCAGCGTTCAAACATAACAGCGAGTCCATTCGAAAGGATGGAGGCGGAAAAAAACGAGGCCGTCGAATAAAGGGGCAATCCAACCACTTTTAAGTTTAGAATTAGAAGTGTGAAACAAATCACACTTACTCGTAAGCAATCACACACACGCGCATGCAAGCATACGTACACACACGCTCGCACACACACGAACGCACGCACAAACAAACACACACAAACACACAAGCATACACACGCACGCCTGCACACACATACACTCGCGCGCACACACACACACATACACACAAGCGCGCACGCCGGCACACTTACACACACGCTCGCATACATATGCACGCACGCACACACAAACACACGTAACCATACACACGCACGCATGTACACACATACATGCGCGCGCACACTCACACATACACACACTCACACACATTCACACACGCGCGTGCACGTCGGCATACGTACACACACGCTAGCACACATACGCACACATGCACGCACGCACAAACACACAAACATACGGTAACACACAAGCACGCACGCACGCACGAACATATACATACACAAACGCACACGCACACGCACACGTACACGCACACGCGCACGCACACGCAAACATGTCAACAATCGTGCTGGTGGAAAATTCCTAGTAACGTAATCGACCGGTGAAGTAATAATCGGTCAATAACGGTATTAAGTCGCCTGGTAATATACTAATCGACCGGTGAGTTAATAATAACGACGAAAGTGATTATGATGACGATGACTGATAAGTACATATCAAGTGGCCGATTAATAACGTCGCCACTTTCCCGATCTTATTGCTGGCCGACGCATAGTCAGAATCTGTATTGGCCAATTTCAACCCGTATTTAGGCCGAGTTCAATCCGTATTGTGGCCGAGTTCAACCCATATTGTGGCCAAGTTCAATCCATATTGCGGCCGAGTTCTACCCCTATATTGTGGCCGAGTTCAACCCGTATTGTAGCCGAGTTCAATCCCTATTATGGCCGAGTTCAACGCCTATTGTTATTAATAATAATGTAGAAGTGTCGACACTAATTATTTACAGCACAGTGCCTTTAATGACGTAGCACGATGAAGTTTCAAAGGAAAATGTTGTTGGCTAAAATGTTTTGAGAAATTCAAGGAAACCGTTAACTGATAGCAACATAATAGAAAGAAATTAAATGTACGTAATCCCAGTACGTGTGCATCGGATGATTTGTGGATGTCCTTATGATGTACTAAACGCATCGACAACACGGCGAGATGAGAATACTACCGCCCGCTCGGGGAGACATAACATTGAGTGTTCACCGAATAGGCAACGTACGTACCGTAACATGGCTTCAGGTTGCAGCCTCCCTCCAGTTTACCGCATACAAACTTGTCTTCGGTGCAGTATTTAAGTCGATACTGTGTCCCGTTTCCACACGGTTTGGTGCACTCTGACCAGGCTGACCACCACCCTAGAAAAATAAACACACGTTTATATTATTATAATATATTATATCGCCCTATGTATGTTTTCACTGCAATATATATATATATATATATATGTATGTGTGTGTGTGTGTGTGTGTGTGTGTGTGTGTGTGTGTGTGTGTGTGTGTGTGTGTGTGTGTGTGTGTGTGTGTGTGTGTGTGTGTGTGTGTGTGTGTGTGTGTGTGTGTGTGTGTGTGTGTGTGTGTGTGTGTGTGTGTGTGTGTATTCGCCGTGAGTAGGAAGTGGTGACACATTTACAAATGTGTGTGTGTGTGTGTGTGTGTGTGTGTGTGTGTGTGTGTGTGTGTGTGTGTGTGTGTGTGTGTGTGTGTGTGTGTGTGTGTGTGTGTGTGTGTGTGTGTGTGTGTGTGTGTGTGTGTGTGTGCGCGATACCTGGACACATTTTCGATTTGGCGACTTTCATATGTCTTTTTTATAGTTTTTATATGATACAGTAGACATATTAATATGGTTATTCCTGCCAGAGAGAGGAGTTTGAATTTACACGTCCAGTTCGTGAGATACCACGCGAAAGACACAGACCACACGTCTTGCAAGATCTCGTGTCTCTGTAATATTAGTCATTCGCGGGTATCGCTTATATTTTTTATAATTGGGTATCTGTAAAATAGCTAATAACGTATTTATGTTAATTCCACATTGTTTTTCTGAGGGGACTTCACATGTAGTTTGATAGGGAACATATGCTCAAACATATTTAACAACATCTTTTGACGTACAATTTTGTTTGTGACTTAACCGTAACGCAACTAACACAACATCTTCTCAACTGTCCCATCAGCATACATAGTCCAGCTGGTTAAACAAATATTTAGTTTAACAGTAAGTGATGGTGTACTAGCAATGATACCACAACAATGGCATTCTTTAAATAAGTCTGGGCACAACAATTACAAAAGACTACGCATTTCGTCTGGTATCGCCTTTCGCGTAGATCCATTTCTTGCAAGAGTTGGTACAAGTACATGTAATGGTGTAATTAACCTATGATTGATAATTACATGATAACAATATGCTGTCCATGTAAGTCCATTCGAAAGAATGAAGGCGGAGAAAAAAACGAGGCCGTCGAGCAAAGAGGTAATTCAACCACATTTAAGTTTGGAATACTGCATAAAGAAGTATGAAACACACCACACGTGCGCGTGAACAATCACACACGCGCGCGCACGCCGGCACGCACACACCCACACACAAACACGCAAGGAATGCACGGACGCACGCGCACACACACACGCACTCTCACACACACACACACACATACACACACAGACAAAACACACACGCGCACGCGCGCACCGAGTTCAACCGATATTGTGGCCCAGTTCAACTTGTATTGCGGCCATATTCAGCCCGCATTGTGGCCGAGTTCAACCCATATTGCAGCCGGATTCCACCCATATTATGGCCGAATTCAACCCGTATATTGACCGTGTATTGCGGCCGGGTTCATCCCATATTGTGGCCGAGTTCAACCCATATTGCGGCCGAATTCAACCCATATTGTGGCTGAGTCCAACCTGTATTGCGACAGGGTTCAACGTGAACTGTGACCGAGTTCAACCCGTAGTGTGGCAAGTTCATCTGTTTTGGCCGAGTTCATGAATTATGTTATATTATCACGTTTGCATAATTTCAAACGCTATCATGCGTCGGCACTGTCGTGCCATTGCTGAACCGCACAACAAATTTAATTACGGACATTAATAGTGAAGTCATTGCCGGTTCAAAATGTCAAAGGCCGTTCAGACAGTGAATTTAACGCCCATATAAACACTCGTGGTAGTGTACGTAAAATTGTCAATTAATAAAAAATTGTTTGGGATTGATCATAGTCGTATTCCCTTCGTATTGACCAGCACTGTAAGATACATGAATATATCTTTATCTGCCGGTAACTTGGACATTTTGATAGTAATGTACGTAACTTACTCACCTTCCTCTGCACCCGACTCGCAGATCCTCGCTAAAACACACAGCACACTTTATCGGAATGAAGGACAAAACCACTCGCGAAGAAAACCCTTACATTTTAGAGATGGAATTATAATAGTAATAATAATAAGGTAAACTTCTTTTACGCCTAAATCCTTGGAAACCAAGCTTAGCGGCGCATCAAAACAAAATGATTGGTCAATCTCAAAGTCCATAGGCAGAATTTCATTTGTCAACAGATGGGACAAGGCGCTAGGGAGCTATGATGGATAAGCAAGGTTGTACAGATAAGTTTTTAAATGACGACGGAATTCCGTCATTAGGATTCCAGGGCAAAACTCCAGAAACTCCAATTCAAGAGATTTTTTTGAAGGGGCGAATTTACAGAATTGAATTATAAAACAAGGATTTCAGTACTTGACATCATTCCTGTATTTGTTATTCTTTAAAGGGAAACAAAATACAACTTTTGGTTTCTGTACCTAATACCTACAAAGTAACCATTTCCAACTAAAATATAATTTTCAACGTAACTGGTTTATTAGGAAAACGTGTTGAACACACAGCTGCCGAACGCGCCATTGTTGGCCAGAAACGTACGTCATTAATTCTTGGCGTATTTTACAGTTGGTCTTCATCACTTCCGACGGATGGCCGTGGAGACCGCATTCTGAATAAACCACTGTTGGTAATAGTTCGTAGTTGCAAATGGTTAGTTTGTAACAGCTCTCCTAGGTCCGTATCAACATAAATGTGCCTTTTGTTTCCCTTTAATTAAGATATTCCAATATCACGTACACTTGTGCATTTACCCCTGAGGACGAAACAAAGATGAGAGTTTTTCTGTTAAAAACAAAATATACACTGTCTTGCCCTAAACATCTCTGTATCAAAATAGGTTCAAAACACACGTACCAATGAGAACTACTGCCGTCAATGCCCATGGCGAATACGAACCCATGACTGCTGGGATTCTGCGGTAAGACAAACATCGGCATTATAATATACACAAATAAAAAGTGGCACTTTACAAGAAAAGACACACTAATTTATATATTAATATGCACCCTTTGGGGCATTGTACGTATCTCCTCCTTGGCGCCGAGGTCCACTCGTCTCTTTCTGTGTTCATTCGCCTCCTTGGACCATTGGCATCTCATCTACTAACTGGCGATGTATTTCGAAATTTTGATTTCGTTTTAAGCTAGTCATATATTCGTATATTTGCATGATATGAATTGGTTTAGCGTTTCTACTCGTTGTTGGGAACGATTTACACCTCAAACGGAGTGGTCTTAAGTTAAAACAATTTACGTGACAAGCTATGCCTTGTTGATTCAGAATTACGTACGTGACGGGAAAGTTAAAATGGGCCAAGGGGCCCTGAAGTCCTTTGGACTAATACGTCTATATGTGACCCCGGCCGACCAAATGAGTGATAAGTCGGAAAAATTGTAACATTGTTTTCTTACATCCTTGTAAAGGTTTGGCAGCGTGCTTTACACGGTTTCAAAAAATATGACTGCTAAAAAAATTTGCAAAGTTATGGAGCATTGAACATGGTAGGGATCAAAAAGTGAAAATTAAGAAAACGGCTGTTGAAGTTTCACATTATACATGCAAATGGTTTGCATGGAAATATTACATGCACAACATTCAAATGTGGCACACAGTATGTAATATGTATGTTATGTTGCAATGATAAACTGGAAGTACAAATGTGCTGCTACAAAGACTTATCAAGTTATGCCAGATTATGCCTTCATGTGTAAAACTAAGAGGACAGATTATCTGAGAGCAAAAGGTTGACTCACTGTTTGACACAGTTTAAAACCTACAGGCAACGGTCCAATTTAACAGGGGTCTAGTGTCTTAATGCTGTCTGTTGACATAAGCTACTGCCAGTGACCAATTACAGATTGGTCACAGTTTCCATCAAACAATAGCAGGCAGAGAATCTTAGCTCCACAGCTGGTTGTAATACACAACCAGAGCCACCACTGACTCATGGTCAAGTAGATTAGCTCAATGCACCAACTAAGACAATACATAACACTGTGAGTGACAGTGTCCAGAGTGAGGCCTAAGCAGTGTCATCATTGCTGAATAGATCAATTAAACCTGCCAAGTGGGTGACATTCTGCACAAGTGTTCATTAATCCTTGGTGATTGTTCAGAACACCAAACTGACCACATACCTAAACAACGCGAATGTAATAGGTGAAGAACAGACAGTGTTCAAATAGATGTATTGGTTGAATTGTATTTGTCTCGACGCAAAAGGCTTTATTGTGCCTTCATCGATTATAAGAAAGCATTTGATTTAGTAGACCAGTCCTCCATGTGGTCTAAGATAATTTTATGCGGTATTAATGGTATTGTGTTGAAAGTTGTATACAACATGTACACAAATGCTAAACCATGTATAAATGAGGGCCAGGCTGTGTCAGCCTTCTTCTCATGTGTAGAGGTATGGCAAGGAGAAAACTTGTGTCCTTTGTTATTTGCTATTTACCTGAATCATTTTGAACACTGTTAGTCACAATTATAACGGACTTTACACGGCAGCTGGTTAAATTTACAACAACCTTAGTGATGATGATGTAGAAAATGTATGTTCTACTATATGCTGATGACACTAGAATGATTCAATCAAATACTGATGTCTTGCTTGTGTATAGCGAAACTATGTCAACTCTTCTAATGGTTGACATTTGGTTGTTTCAGGTGTCAACTATATTGTGAAACTGTAATTATTAGACTTTATTGATACAATTGATTTACACAGTACCATGTCTACACAAGGCATGGCAAGCATAAACAGAATAGTAGAATGCATTTGATATAAATAAAGTGTAGGATATTTCACTCTATAGTTGTCCACAATATTAATTTTCTATGTTTGTCATCTACGGTGACAGAATATTAATTTTCTATGTTTGTCACCTACAGGTTTCTACAGACAATACATCTTTAACCAATAGACACCACAGTCACACCATTTTATAATAATTAAATGAACATCAAAATAAACATAACTTGCAATTATAGAAAATCAATAGTTTTGAAGATACAGTTTAAAAGTGTTAGGCAACTGTTCAGTCTAACAGGGGTCAAGTGTGTCTACTCTTCCTGGGTGCTGTGACCAATTAAAGATTAGTCAAGGTCTCAATGGACTGGGCTGTAGAGATTAGTCACAGCTGTTGACTTTGTGGCACAATACACAACATCTAATGTTGGGGGTGGTCTCAAGGGCCCTTCTCAAAACCACATCACTAGATAATGTAAACCTTTTGTAATTTGGGGGCCCCTTAGGTGCCTATAGAATGATTCAATCAAATACAGATTTCTTGTATATAGTGGCAGCACCCTAAGATACATCTATGCAAAATTAGAAAAAAAGTGGCTGAACAGTTTTTGAAAAAATAGGCCAAATGTGACATTTTTACCAGTTTTGGGGTCCTTGGAGACCATAGGGAGCCCTTAAAATGATTCAATCAAATACAGATTTCTCGTGCATAGTGGCAGTGCCCAAAGATATGTCTATGCAAAATTAGAGAAAAAGTTGCTGAACGGTTTCTGAGATACGGCAGCTAACGGCGGACGGCGGACGGCGGACGCAGAGTGATGGCAATAGTCCCTTGGACCTTCGGCCAAAGGACTAAAAAAGTAATTTCTTACATAGCGCAATATCCAGTCCCCAGGACTGCTCAAATATCCACACTGTCTATAGCCAGGTACTCATTCATATAGCTGAGTGAAATGGAGCAATGTTGAGTGAGCGCACTTACCCAATGTTCGACACAGCAACACATGATTCGAACCCGGGCTCTCTCGGTGAAAGCTCTATCCACTGCGCCACAGCGCTCCACACAAGCTGTTGTTGATTCATAAGGACTTGTCTATCTTGGTATTGATTTGTAACAACTAATGTGACAAGCCTTGAGGTGTTGATTTGGAACAACTTACGTCACTAGCTAAGCTGCTTTGATTTAGAACGATGTTCGTGATAGTGGTTGTTGATTTGGAATTATTTTTGTTACAAACAAAGACATGTTTATTTTGAAAGACTTCCGTGACAAGTTACACAAATATCACCATGGACATTTTTATAATAAGTATATACACGCGGTATTAGTTATGACATTAATATCAAGTAAACACCTGTTATCAATTATTGACCAAGGAGCAACATGGCATTATAAATACGTGTACTTCAATATTTCGTCTTTCAAACATTTCACTAGTATGCTTTGTGCACTTTATTTGTACCTTTAATTCGTTTCATTTGCTTTAACACACGCGTTTTATTTTGACAGGACTTTTGAGGTGTGGAGTGTTGATTACGAATAACTTCACGACAAACGATGATGGTCACTGTGGAGCGACGAACCTTACATGCTGCGAGGAACAGATCCGGAATAATTAACGTGACATGGCGCGATGCAGCTATATAATAAACGCTATTATCATACCAGTCAAACTAATGAAAACAGCACTTACCAGAATGAATCAATGGCGTCCCGTTACAAAGTGAGTTAGCCACATGATTCGATTCGATGAACACATTTCATACTGGAAATAGGGATTCAAATAAAGCGAAGCTTGAAGTTACTCACTCTGCGAAGAGTTCTTTCAAAGCGTCTTAACTGACGAGGCGTTGACTTGCAGCGTCTTATGCGACGAGGTTTTCACTGGTAACGTTTTTCGCGCCGAGGTGTTCACTCGGACAGGTTTACGTGAAGCGGTGTCTGCTTCGTCCGTCCGTGCCTTTATCTGTGTCCGATCCTCCCAAACGAATATCCTTATAAAGCCGCCACATCTATATCGTGATGTACATTTATCTGCCACACCTTTTCTAAGCCGTAACTCACAGACAGGAAACTGACATTAAGCTAGCGCAATTTAAGTACTCCATTTGTAGAGCACACGCATAATCAATTCACAAAGACAATCGAGTGTCCAGCGGTATTCACGTTAAGTTTGCCGGATGTTATAGGCGAAACAAATGGTGTTAAACCGACCATGTCTGTCCCTCATTTATTAGTATAGTGTTCGTAATACTAGAATAAATATATTGACGCAATAATTCCCTCCAAATTGGGTTTAGTAAGTTCGAGGTATTGTTCACAAATTTATTTGACTGGGCGAGCGCATTTATTTCCCACAATCAACAACCATTGCTCGAGAAGTAATGGAACATACAAGGTAGCTTTATGTGTATGACAATAACAATTCACCCCCTAGCATGCATGGTCTTCTATATAAAGCATTCAGCCACGCTGGAATTACTATGCGAAGATTATTTGTATATAAATATCCACACTGCCTTTAGCCAGGTATTTATTCATGCAGCTGGCTGAACTGAAGCAACGTAGAATAAACGACCTTGCCCAGGCCTCAAAACGACAAGAAGAGGATTCCAACTAGGAATCTATGAAAGTCTAATGATTTACCTGGTTCGCTACCGCATCCCACGTCGTGAACGTGAATGGCATACTAATGGGCCAATATCCCCAAAAGTGTACACTTGAGAAAAATCGTGTATTTTTTTCACACCGTGAATTAGTAAGTCAAGATTACGAAAATATTTCATCAAAGACTGGTCTCACTAAGAGCTTTCAAGACCCGTATAGTTTGCCCGCCTTATTTTTTTAATGGGACAACGTGGACATAAGTAGCCCAAAAACTGCCAAAATGGCATGCCCGATTGGCGTTACCAAATTTGAAAGCGCTACAGTACAAAACCAGTGTTGAATTGTTTTTATTTCTGAGTTCACAGTGGATGCACTAATATGTCTGGCAATATACAGAAACAAAATCGTGTTTAAAAAATGAGAAATAACAAAATTACAAAGCGTTTTCTATAATAACCACCTTTTGTGTGTGCAGCGTCATCGGTTTAGATTGGTACACTACATGAATTTATTGTTATTTTGCAGGGTAGTTCGATAAGTATTCTTTTCTTACAAAGTTATGGAAGGAATCCTGAAACAAATGATGGGGCTAAGTCTAAATTTGAAGAAAATATTAAAGATACAAAATGTAGGGTGGCGTCTTAACAGCGTGTCCAGCGTCATCGAAAGAAAATACTACGTATAAAAACGTTAGAAACGCACAACGTTTTTCCTTTTTTCATGCCTACCTGATACCTCTGCTATAGCGCTATCGAATGCAGTACCAATATTCACAATATATCTTGGTTAAAGGAGAAAAAACTAAATTGTCGCGTGTCCAGCGTCATCTTAACGAACACTAAAAAACACCGATCATAGCGAATATCCATCTTAATCCAGAGGAATTAAAATTATCAATACATCAGAGACTGACATCTCCATGCAGACTGTTCCGACTCTTAGAAGACATACTTTGCGAGTAATGGACCGACGGTTACTCAGTTTAGATGAAATTGTACCAGCAACGAATGTGAATACGGTAAATATAAAATCGCAAGTTTAGTCGTCCATTACTTTGACATTTTACGCATACCATATTGTGATGCAACGGGTTATATTACGTGGAATCAATAATATCAGAAAGACAGGGATTGGTTTTGTATTTAATGTCGGTTCGCTGCATGTTTATTGCAACACTATACGTAAGTAACGTAATAGTCATGGTGGTGAGCAATGTACGCGTGGCTGAATGCTTCCCTCGATTGAACAGTTCTGATAGGGAGTAAAGTGTAACGCTCTTTTATTAGTCCTAGGGACTGGATACTGCGCTACATAAGAATTTATCTTTACGTTTTTTATTTTTTATTAATAATACTAAAACTTGCATGAGCGTCCGCAAGATTGTTCAATATATTTATACAACTTAATGCATAAGTAAATGCTAATTTCTTTTACCAGGATGCAATTCAAATGAAAATGCCAATGTTTTAGGGTTGCATTTAAATGCAAATAATTTGATGCATGGCACATAATGTTAAATAACGTATGTTAATCAGTTGTATAACACGTGCAAAATGTAAATATAGTTAATCAAAACAGTGATGTTTGCGTATGAAATGCATTTGACTGGAGATTTGTGACGAAACAAATAATTATTGATTGCATGCGAATGCAAATCCAAACACTAGGGTACGCAGTCGCGTTTTGTTATTATGCCATTGGCTGTTTGATGATCTCGTATTATGTGATTGGCTAGGGGGTATTATGTGATTGGCTAGGGGGTATTATTGTTAGAGGGGTTGAGAAGATTATCCGGACACACGGCTCCCTATGAATGCTTCTTCTTCTTCTTATTATTATTATTATTATCATCACATCCGTGATGAGTTATTTTGATGTGACTAGATATGGGATAACATCCGTGACATGTCGCGTTATGTGATTGGCTAATGATAAAATCCGCCATATTCAATGCACAGTAATGATATAACTGGAACAGATACCAACGTTTAGCAAAATCGTCAACAAGTGCACCCTACGCGACAGCTACAATCTAAGACGATCCCCACGTGGTAACAACAAAAACTGTTATTGTGTTTATCGCGTCTCAAATTTGTGCAGTGTGCAAAATCTAATTATAATCGAGGAAACGAACGTATATATGCGGGTAAGTTAACGTTTTCTTCTTAGACGGATTGAACATGCTTTCAGGGATTAACCTAGCTACGACCACGTAGATAGGGCAAAAGGCCTATATCCTTTCCAAATATTCCATATATGTCACGATTCTCACCTTTTATCGGTTGTTCGGAACGTAAAACGTAACTTAACAATCGCAGGAATCACGCGCGCGCGGCAAATACTTCGGGAAAACGGCCCCTGTGTTACGGACTTGGCAACATGTTGTAGACGGTGACACAGTAATGTTTGTGTCTACCCTCATGCCAATACCATAGCAGTAGGAATATTATTTGACCATTCTACACTATCACGTCTAGAGCCTATCGATGGACGTAACTTCACGTTTACTCCGACCTTCGTCATTTAGAACAAACAACGAGTGTCTGCGAGCGCGTTATAGTTTTTTATGTAACGATATGTATGTTTACTAACAGTTTGAATATATCAATTTTCTATCACGACTGCCAACTACCAAAGCATCCCGTCAGGTGACGGATATTTTTGTTAGTACTATTAATTGAACCCCATGGCTGGCCGCCGACGTAACACAATCAATAAAATGCATCGATCCGCGTATAAGTTAAGAAATATATTTAACACAAGGTTGATTAAGAGATGAACATTACATACCAATGGCAAACGGTACGTAACAGGTAATATAATATGCTAGAGGACTGAACACAAACTTCATAGATTATCCGCCCTGTATGCATTAATCCATCGAGTGTTTCACTCCTTGAAAAGAAGATTAAGGAAACCATGAACTATTCTTTATGTGACTTTTCAAATATTTGACCTGCCATAGCAAGGTGGGCATTCATTTGTAAAACTGTGAAATAGAATCTTTTTATTCCATTGATTGGAGCTTTACAAATATACCTCGTTTATTTAAATATCTTCAGTAGTGTTTGATCGGTTGCTCAAAATTAAGTAAACTTTACAGAAGTGAAATGTTTAGTAAAATAGGTTTACAAATTCGGCTGTGTACAAAATCAATGCCCAATGCAACCATACATGTTGTATTTTATTCGTTTAGGAATATTTGTCGAGGAGAATGAGCTGGACAATGAAAGATGACATTACAAGGCATACAATTCTGCAAAATCATAACATTTATGGGACATGACCTAGGCAGCAACAGCACGCAACCCGGATAGATTGATACGATTTAATACCCGGTTCGCTGATGCAGATCACATATCGTGTATTGCACGTTTTGATAACGTTGCTTAAACCTACCTTATATCTACCACATGTTTCACACACTATCTTATTAATTCTAGAATAAATATATTTAAAGCATATTACCCGATTTTAGTAAACCAGAGACAGTGTTCACAATTTGAAATGTGTATCCATAATACATAATATAAAGCATTGCACAGCCGTTACAGAGGTAAGCGACGCTAACCGCAACTTACTGGATTTGGGCTCGACCGGCCTGAATTCGTTAATCGAAACCACACGCGCACTTGCAGTTGCCCTTGCACTTGTTCTTTCACGCACGCACGCACGCACACACGCGCACACGCGCACACACGCACACACGCACACACGCACCACGCACGCACGCACCACGCACGCACACATCGTGTTACAATATCCCTAATTCTATAATGTTAAAATGTCGAACAACTTCGAAAACTTTTGGCTGAGCAGTAGACAGAAGCAGCGAAGTCGGCAAATCAACAACTGAAGGCGGTCCAGCATATCGACAAACACCAGGTTGCATCTTCGATACGCGCTTCGTCTTCGCCGCAAAATTATCTGGTGAGCTTTCAATGTAGAAATTTGTCGTTCTCAGCATTAAAGGCAACAGCTCCATGTCTAAAGTTCCAATGCAGCGTACACGTTGCTATTCCATTTTTCTCTTCCCAAACCAGCATATTCAATGTGTTCAAATGTTTTGAAACTCGTGTCGGAACACAAAGCTTTCCATGCAGAAAAGTAACGCACTATCTCGCCAACAATGCTCCATGCCTTAGCCAACGATGACCATTTTATGTTGTTCTTGACAATTTCAAAATCTTAGCGCCACGGGTCCCCCGGGCTAGCTGGAAACCGCCCGCGGGTAAATTTAGGATTTGCGAAATGCTGATCTATGACATTAAAGTGACATACAATTATGTATACATATATTTAAAGTAACTTTACGTCGTTATCTATGATCCAGCTTATTTAATTCACACTGTTTTGCAAGTGATGAATTCTTCGTGTTATGAAGTATCTATCTATGGCAACGTCTTGCCAGTATTGTATTTTATTTATTGTATTGTATTTATTGTATTGTATTTATTGTATTATATTTATTGTATTGTATTTATTCAGTTCCCAACAGATCATGTGACACGAGCTGGAGCAGGACTGGTGGGTGCTCCTGGTCACCATCTCTATTCAGTGAAGGCTTCCCTCTGTGGATGGTGATCGCCTCCTTTATCATTCTCCTGTGCCATGTTTCCTGGTGGTCTAGAATTGTTACGTCCTTGTTACAACTTATACTGTAATAATCGACTGATTATGTAATAAGTGGAGAACAGGGATAATAGTTCCGATATGGAAAAGAAAGGGAGATGTGCATGACCCGGGAAAATACAAAGGCATCACGTTGCTGAGCCACATTCTGTAGATGTTGGAGAGAATCCTGGATGGAAGGATAAAACAATTGTAGATGGAGAAATCGGAGAGGAACAACATGGCTTCAGAAGTGGAAGATGTACAGTTGATGGAATGTTTGCGTTGAGACAGCTGATCGAAAGCTGTGGGTTTTATAGACCTGGAGAAAGTTTATGACACGGTACCGAGAAAGATGGCAATGGCGACACTGAGATGGTTGGGGATCCCAGAGGCAGAGGTCATGATGGTGGAAGGATCATATGAAGAAAGGAAGGGCAGATTGGCGTGTGGACCTGGAATCTCAGAAGAATTCAAAGTGGCTTGAGTGCCCTGAACCCACTACTGTTTATTGCAGTGATGTAACTGATAAATAAAAAGACCAGTACGAAATATGTTCTCCAGAAACTAGTGTAGGCAGACGATCTAGTGGTGGTAGCGGACGGTGAAGCGCATTTACAGGAACAACTGGTAGAGTGGAAGGATATCTTCAGCAAACACGGACTGAAAGTGAATCTGAAGAAGATGGTGCTGTGGGTTGGGTAACAAAGCAAAGAACTGGAAATTGTCCTGCGAGAAACTCAGATGTTTAAGTTGCTTGATGACGCAGGACAAGCCAAATTGACCAAATATCATTACAAATATATATCGGTGCAGTAAGCAGCGCCGGTACCCTAACTGATGTGTTAAGAACAGGTTTCTCGTCTTATCAATAAAAACAATTCACACATAGTTTTGTAAGAAGGTTAATGTTTGCAAACAGTATGTGTTGACATGGAAATTCGCTGGTTACTGTCAAAACATAAACATCTTTATGACTAATTTACTTTATGTAAGAGCTAACAGTTTACATTTAGAACAAAAGATAAAAAGCTAGCATACCAGTAGAATGTAATTTGGGCGAACCTGATACACATGTTTGGAGAAATATAAACATTACTTTTGGTGTTGACGTTGGACACGCGATGACGCTGAATATGCAGTTATGAAAACGTGCTTTCCTGCACGCAATACTATTATTAATAACTGTCACAAACAGTCTTTGGCTTGTTCGGCGTCATCAAGCAACATAGACATCTGAGTTTCTCGTAGGATAATTTACTCGTATATATCAACTTCGTTAATATGCATATTGATATGTTCACACACCATTTATAAAACTAATATGGCTGTAAATAGTATTGCGTTTTTTATTTACCATATTCACATTCGTTTCTAGTACAATTTCCTCTAAATTGAGTAAACGTCGGTCCATTGTTACGAAATATAACGTCTATGAGTCGGAAAAGGTGTGCCTGCATGGAGGCGTCAGACTCTGGTGCATTGACCATATTAATGGATTAAGGCGCTTTGAGCGGTGTTTTTTTCAGTTTTCGTTATGACATTAATACTGCCATCGAGGGAGTTATCGCAGGGGTAGCTGGTGGGAATGAAAAACGTTGCATTCTAAGATCGCCCATAGTGTATAAGAATTAATTAAAATGAATTATATCTTATGTATGCGTGTGTCACATTAAAACGCAGGTAAAACATTAGTAGGAATCACAATGCTTCTTCCTGTTTTTCTCAACACTGTAACATTTATTTTCATATCCATTGATCACGGATAGTGTTGCGTCAAACCATGTTATTTTGTAAAGATATTATGGCATAAATAAATACTTGTTGCGTTCAATTTAATATTGCTTCACGATTCTGATGGTTAGCGCTAGTATTTCCAGGGCTCAGCTTTGTCGTGGTTAGGACAGTGCGAAATTATTCGTTGATTAAAAATCAAGCAAGGTAAATGTACACGCACAGTCCAATACGTGATACACCCCTAGTAACACTGCTGTCTTCGTTTCACAGAATATGAAATTGCTTTAAAAATAAATGATTGTAGAAGTGATGCATCGTTACTTACGCATACATCATACATACATCATAAAATACCACATACCTGACAGATCAGATTAGTCTGATCTCTGAAGCTACATATGCTTGCAATAAGCATGTAAATAAGCTGTTCTGATCAAAGCTAAGTAGAGGGTGAACCTGTATTTTAGTCCT
This sequence comes from Paraescarpia echinospica, assembly GCA_020002185.1. NCBI lineage: Eukaryota > Metazoa > Annelida > Polychaeta > Sabellida > Siboglinidae > Paraescarpia > Paraescarpia echinospica. The sequence goes on from CM034542.1 coordinate 49,151,174, forward strand.
GTAAAGAGTTGTGCTGATTGTATGAACCTTATGTGTCTGAAATTACTGGTGTCAAAAATGTGGTGTTCTGAATTACCCGGGTACTAAAAACAGTTATACAATTTTTGGGCTGTAATATTGGAGTCTATCAATGTGATAATTCTATTTCGAATGTGATAAGTTTGTTAAGATTGTTAATTCGGTAGTGATTGGTATATTCTTTAAGCGTAAAAGCGAACTCATTAAGGTAGTGGTTAACATAAAAACAAATCAAAATGTTTTCTGTGTGGCTTGAAGTTTGTTAAAAAACCAGTGTGTATCTCTTATAAAATTGTTAATTTAAGTTCGTACACGTGTGTATTTCCCCTAGCTTTAACTTTCTGCAGGAATAATTGAGCATTTGTCCCACGCATAACGGCCATGGGATCATTATATTTCATGTCTCATCAATTCATACCACAGCAGACACTTCACTAAAGGGGTGAGTGTCATATATGTGACCCACGAAAGCTATGACACTGTCACTGGTGGAGTCCAAGGGTGACTTTGTTAGTGGCCAGTAGTGAAAATACCCTGCATGTGTGTGTGTGTGTGTGTGTGTGTGTGTGTGTGTGTGTGTGTGTGTGTGTGTGTGTGAGTGTGTGTTTGTTTGTTTGTGTGTGTGTGTGTTTGTTTGTGTGTGTGTGTGTGCGTGTGCGTGTGCGTGTGCGTGTGCGTGTGCGTGTGCGTGTGCATGTGTGTGTGTGTGTGTGTGTGTGCGTGCGTGCGTGCGTGCGTGCGTGCGTGTGTGCGTGTGTGTGTGTGTGTGTGTGTGTGTGTAGTGAATTGGTATATTTTCGTTTTATTTCTATATCATTCCACATTATTGTAACCCCTCCAGCTGGGTGGCCATGTGCTATTCCATCCTTGTAGTCAAATAAGATATAAATTCAAATTTGTTGTAACATTTTACAATACACTGCACACACAAATAAAAATCACATACACGCGTGCGCACACACACACACACTCACACACACACGCACACACATACATACACACAATCACACAGACACACACACACACGCACACACACACACACACACACACACACACACACACACACACACACACACACACACACACACACACAATACACACATAGTAAATTTATTTTGACGAGGACGGAGGAGGAGGATTTATAGACAGTGGGAAAAGAACATATTACAGATAGATTAGTTGACGATAAATCAAAGATCGACGATTTACCGAACTTAGATGATGGTGACGATTAAATTACTCGCAGCGTAACAGTACACAGAGATGATGATGATATAATGAGCAATCCGCCACTCTTCCCGAACAAAATATTTTCATATATCATACACATAACACTCACACCGATTTGACAATGTTAGGCACCATAAATCGCGTGTCTGTAACTATATAGGCCTATCATTTGTACAGCGATACGTTTCTTTATGATACGTGCACCCTATCCACGTAATTTAGTGCGCGTTTAGTTCAAGATGACGAAATCGTTTTTTGTTTTTGCTTTGTCTCGTTTGACGCACGACTAGTGTAATGGTAATCTCGTTGTGACCTTATTTATTTTCGGACATGAATATGCCAATAACAACAGCAGCATTATTATCTTTATTTAGTTGTTATACTTAATTTTGTGATACACATATAAAGCTAATTTATCTACGAATAATGACGCCAATATAATTTTAGTCGTTTGTGTAATTATGTGATCTCCATGTTATCTTTATTTTATCTACGAATATGACGGCAATGCCAGTTTAGTCTCTTGACGCAATGATGTGATCTGCCTTTGTAATGTATGTAATTCTAGCAATTAGGCTTATTATTTGGTGATGTCAGAACATACCTCAGAGTAGTATTTGTCAAAAGTTTACGTTGAAGGAATAATACGAAATAAAATACATTGATTCTATCTCTATGGAAGTTGTCACTCTTTAATGTATCATAATTATGCTCAAGATCATTACTAAAAGCATAATAGGCGTATCTAGTTGGTGGAGCTGCTAGACAAGTCAGATTGTAATGTGTGTCACAATGTGTTTATTTCAGGTTTTGTGACTATTTTCGCGTCAATATGAACGGCGACGGCGCATGTTCTGGTTATAAAGTTATGTCCTAGTCCTAGAAATCAACGAAATCTACGAGATCGACTAAGTCCATATTACATTTCTATGTCATTACATTATCAGTCAAAATTATTACATTATCGGACAGAAGCACGTTATTACATTATCAGTCAAATTTTTGTTACTGTATCGGGCAGGAGGTTTATTACATTATCGGTTGATATTATTACAATATCGGACACTTATTACATTATCGGTTGATTTTATTATAGTATCGGGCACTTTATACTTTATCAATCGTTCATTACAGTATCGGTTGTATCAAAGACGTCACAAATCTCTACCGCCAGGAGAACTGGCACAGGAGAAAGATAAAGGAGGCAACGAACAACATACACAGAGGGAAGCCTTCACTGAACAGAGATGTTGGCCAGGAGCACCCATCAGATCTCCTCAAGCTCGTGTCTCATGACGTAGGTCATGTGACACATCCACAAATCCAATCTGTAGAAGAAGGCCACAGGATGCGGTTCTTGTACAATAACTCCAACAGAATTACGTACATCTAAAATATAGGCCGTAATGGTTGGTGCGTACCACATCTGGTAGAAGGTGGTGGGTTTGTTAGGTCTAGTTACAATATCACGTTGAGACGTTGCGCTTACAAAACAGGGTGAATTAAATAAGCAGGATCATAGATAACGACGTATAGGTACTTTAAATATAAGTAGGCTTAATTGTATGTCACCTGTAATGTCAGAGATCAGCGTTTCACATATCCTAAATTTGTCCCGCGGACGGTTTTCAGTCAGCCCGCGGGACCCGAGGCGCTAAGATTTATAAATTGTCAAGAACAACATAAAATGGTCATCGTTGGCTAAGGCGTGGAGCATTGTTGGCGAGATAGTGTGGTACTTTTCTGCATGGAAAGTGTTGTGTTCCGACACTAGTTTTAGAACATTTAACCCTCATCAGTACATCAGGGTTCCATGTGGACACCAGGGGTATTTTTGTGATATTTTCTGAGTAGTCTGTTATTTGTTTTCACATTTGAAATTGTGAACACTGTCTCGGGTTTACTATAATCGGGTAATATGCTTTCATTATATTTATTCTAGAATTAATCACATATTACATGAAATATGTAGATTTAAGGAACGCTATCAATATATGCAATATACAATATGTGATATGCTTCAGCGAACCGGGTATTAAATTACATAAATTTATCCTGGTTCCGAGCATAAAATTGCTGTCTAGGTCATGTCCCATAAATGTAATGGTTTTGGCAGAATTGTTTGCCTTGTAATATCATATTTCAATGCCCAACTAATTCTCCTCTATAATAAAATAATACATGTATGGTTGTATTGGGCATTGATTTTACACATAGCCGAATTTGTAATCCCATTTTACTCAAAACTTCGTTTTTGTGAAGTTTTCTTAATTTTGAGCAACCGATCAAATACTACTGAAGATATTTAAATAAACGAGGTATATTTTTAAAGCTTCCAGTAAGTGGAATACAAAGTACAACACTCTATTACACAATTTTATAAATTAATGCCCACCTTGTTCAAATATTTGAAAAAGACGCATAAAGAATAGTTATTGGTTTCCTTAATCTTCTTTTCAATGAGCCGAAACATTCGAAGGATTAATACATACAGGGCGGATAATCTATGAAGTTTGTGTTCAGTCCTCTAGCATATTATATTCCTGTTATATACCGTTTGCCATTGGTATGTAATGTTCATCTCTTAATCAACCTTGTGTTAAATATATTTCTTAACTTATACGCGGATAGCCGCATTTTATTGATTGTGTTACGTCGGCGGCCAGCCATGGGGTTCAAATTAATAGTACTAACAAAAATGTCCGTCACCTGACTGGATACCTTGATAGTTGACAGTCGTGATAGAAATATATACCAACTGTTAGGAAACACACAGCATCGATACATAAACACCATAGCGCGCTCGCAGATACTCGTTGTTTGTTCAAAATGACGACGGTCGGAGAAAATGTGAAGTTCACGTCCATCGATAGGTTCTAGTCGTGACAGTACAGAATCGTCAAATAATATTCTAGTCTGGTGGCCAACTGGAAACACAAGCTTAGAAAGTGAATTTTGTAGGGCACCCCCTATAACAAAGGTTTGACCTGCCAGAGTTATTGTCTATGACCTAAGGTGGATGTCACTTGTGAAAATGTGTTTCTTGGCCAAGCGGCCATCTTGAAAAATGGCCACCAAATTCAATGTCCTCATATAATAATAACTGCGTCACGTAAAACCATATTTCTGGTGACAATTTGTAGGTACTAGGGGTCAAGGATTTCAAATATTTTAAATTAGAATTTCTGGACCATTCACTTCCGCCATTTTTAAAGATGGCGGTCGTGAATATAAATATCATCATATCTTAGTAACTATATAACATAGAGCAGATATTTTTATGTCTGTATATACGCTTGTATATCATTACGCTTGTATATTATTAATATTATATTTAACCTTCGCTGACATTGATATGTCCGCGATTTTTAAAGATGGCGTCCTTCACAGCCTATCATTCCCCTATCTTAAGAATGACGTAATCTAGAGCAGCGTCGTTAACGTCCTGTCAAAACTCATTACATATATGATGCAGTGGCAGTAGTTCACACCCTTGGCAGACCTTCCGGTACATCCACCTTTAGAGATAAGTTTATAAATGCAATCTTCGGTAACCTTGGTGAAAACGTTGCTCGTATTGATGTTGTATTTGATCGCTATGATTCTGCAGACTCCCTGAAATTAGCAGAACGATCATAGACGTCATCGCGATAAACACTGATGATCCAAAGGTGCCACTCCCTAAAATGTGGAGCAAATGTATCAAACATGATCACAACAAAGCTGATCTTACCGCATTATTGTCAAATGACTTGCTTGGTCTTGCGAGATTACTGCATCCACAAGTACACGTGATTGTCTGAGGTGGATTTGTTGTTGGTGAGTGTGTCAGCACAACATCTGGTAGTGATGTAGCGCATCTATATGCTACCTACACACGAAGAGGCAAACTCAAGAATGATAATACATGCCATGGATACTGCACATATATCCATTGTGTATATATATCACAGTGGTGAGGACTGCTTCAATCCTGTGAAGTATGTGCAACTCGACTCTAATACATCGTCATCAGACACACAGGATGACGAGGATGTTGTTGATTAGTTTTACAGTTTTTAGTAAATACTATCTTGTTGCTTGTGATTTTATGACAACGAAGATAATGTATATGCTGCTGGTTAGTGTAAACATTATTAGTACATTTTTTGGGGGGTGATATTTGACTATCCTTTGTTTCCTTGTCAACTTGAACTGTACATCTATTTAAAATGATGTGACACATCTCTATGGTGTCTTTGTATGTGTTAACAAATCTATGTTTCACTTAGACAATTGTGCCCATATGTAACTTACATATGCCCATGCGTGCTAATTGTGTACTGTTACTTGTCATGTATAATGGTATAGATTTATTAGTAACAATAATTAGTATAAAAAACTCGTAAATGAATCTATGCATGTTTGCTTTACTCCATGAATGTGATCTCACAACAATATTATTACCGGAACTTAGCACTTTCATTTTGTTCCAATAACATGCGTGTATCAAAATATGAGGATAGTTGGCTTTTATCGGCGCCATGTTTAAAATGGCGGATATGTGAATGTCAGCGAAGGTCACAAATAGTAAACACTGTATTTTTAATAGTCGCCTCCACGCTGCTCTAGATTACTTCGTTCTTAAGATAGGTGAATCATACGCTTTGACTGGCGCCATCTTTTAAAATGGCGGACATGTCAGCAAAGGTTAAATTTAATACTTTTAAAACTGCTGTCCACAAGCCTACACACAGACGTAAAATATTTGTTATATGTGATGCAGTTGCTAAGATATGGTGATATTTTAATCTTTAAAAATAGCGAATGCGAATGTCCGAGAAGTTCATATTTGAAATATTTAAAATCCATGACCCCAAAACCTACAAATTGACACCATAAATTTGGTTATAAGTGACATAGTTATTATTATATGAGGACATTGGATTTGGTGGCCATTTTTCTAAATGGTCGCCTAGCCAAGAAACACATTTTCACAAATGACATGCACCTGAACAGTGAGCCTTCGGTAATAGACAACAGCTCTGGCTGGTCAAACCTTTGTTGTAAAGCCCTACGAAAACAATTATGGACTTGGCCACCAGACTATTCGTATTGCTATGATATTGGCAAAGGGTAGATACAAGCTTTACTGTGTCACAGTCTACTTCATGTTGCCAAGTCCACGACACAGGGGCCGTTTTCCCAAAGTATTTGCCGCGCGCGCGTGATTCCTGCGATTGTTAGGTTACATTTTATGCGCACATTACGTTTTACGTTTTGGACAACCCGTTGCATCACAATATGGTATGCGTAGAAAGGCAAAGTAATGGACGACTAAACTTGCGATTTTTATTTACCTTATTCAAATTCGTTGCTGGTGTAATTTCATATAATCTAAACTAATTAAACATCGGTCCATTAATCGCAAAATATCTCTTCTAAGAGTCGAAAGAGCTGTTGTTTGCGTATTCACATTCGTTGCTGGTACAATTCCATCTAAACTGGGTAACCGTCGGTCCATTACTCTCAAAATATGTCTTGTAAGAGTCGGAACCGTCTGCATGGAGATGTCAGTCTCTGATGCATTGATCATTTTAATTCCTCTGGATTAACGTAGATATTCGCGTTGAGCGGAGTTTTTTTGGTGTACGTTATGATGACGCTGAACACGCCACAATTTCGTTTTTTCTCCTTTAACCAAGATATGTTGTGAATATTGGTATTGCATTCGAGGGCGTTATAGCATGGGGTAGTTGGTAGGCATGAAAAACTGAAAAACGTTGTACATTTCTTAGGTTTTCATAGGAAGTATTTTCTTTCGATGACGCTGGACACGCTGTTAAGACGCCACCCTACATTTTGTAACTTTATTGTGCTATATTTTCTTCAAATTTAGATTTAGCCCCATCATGTGTTTCACGATGATTCCTTCCATAACTTTGTAACAAAAGAATACTTATCGAAATACCCTGCAAAAATAATGATAAATTAATGTAGTGTACCAATCCTAACCGATGACGCTGCACACACAAAAGGTGGTTATTATAGAAAACGCTTTGTAATTTTGTTATTTCTCATTTTTAAAACACGATTTTGTTTCTGTATATTGCCAGACATATTAGTGCATCCAATGTGAACTCAGAAATAAAAACAATTCAACACTGGTTTTGTATTGTAGCGCTTTCAAATTTGGTAACGCCAATCGGGCATGCCATTTTGGCAGTTTTTGGGCTACTTATGTCCACGTTGTCCCATTAAAAAAATAAGGCGGGCAAACTATACGGGTCTTGAAAGCTCTTAGTGAGACCAGTCTTTGATGAAATATTTTCGTAATCCTGACTTACTAATTCACGGTGTAAAAAAAATACACGATTTTTCTCAAGTGTACACTTTTGGGGATATTGGCCCATTAGTATGCCATTCACGTTCACGACGTGGGATGCGGTAGCGAACCAGGTAAATCATTAGACTTTCATAGATTCCTAGTTGGAATCCTCTTCTTGTCGTTTTGAGGCCTGGGCAAGGTCGTTTATTCTACTTTGCTTCAGTTCAGCCAGCTGCATGAATAAAGACCTGGCTAAAGGCAGTGGTGGATATTTGCGGCAAATTTAACGTGAATACCGCTGGACACTCGATTGTCTTTGTGAATTGATTATAGTGTACTCTACAAATGGAGTACTTAAATTGCGCTAGCTTAATGTCAGTTTCCTGTCTGTGAGTTACGGCTTAGAAAAGGTGTGGCAGATAAATGTACATCACGATATAGATGTGGCGGCTTTATAAGGATATTCGTTTGGGAGGATCGGACACAGATAAAGGCACGGAAGGACGAAGCAGACACCGCTTCACGTAAACCTGTCCGAGTGAACACCTCGTCACGTACAACGTTACCAGTGAAAACCTCGTCGCATAAGACGCTGCAAGTCAACGCCTCGTCAGGTAAGACGCTTTGAAAGAACTCTTCGCAGAGTGAGTAACTTCAAGCTTCGCTTTATTTGAATCCCTATTTCCAGTATGAAATGTGTTCATCGAATCGAATCATGTGGCTAACTCACTTTGTAACGGGACGCCATTGATTCATTCTGGTAAGTGCTGTTTTCATTAGTTTGACTGGTATGATAATAGCGTTTATTATATAGCTGCATCGCGCCATGTCACGTTAGTTATTCCGGACCAGTTCCTCGCAGCATGTAAGGTTCGTCGCTCCACAGTGACCATCAGCGTTTGTCGTGAAGTTATTCGTAATCAACACTCCACACCTCAAAAGTCCTGTCAAAATAAAACGCGTGTGTTAAAGCAAACCAAACGAATTAAAGGTACAAATAAAGTGCACAAAGCACACTAGTGAAATGTTTGAAAGACGAAATATTGAAGTACACGTATTTATAATGCCATGTTGCTCCTTGGTGAATAATTGATAACAGCTGTTTACTTGATATTAATGTCATAGCTAATACCGCGTGTATATACTTATTATGAAAATGTCCATGGTGATATTTGTGTAACTTGTCACGGAAGTCTTTCAAAATAAACATGTCTTGTTTGTAACATAAATAATTCCAAATCAACAACCACTATCACGAACATCGTTCTAAATCAAAGCAGCTTAGCTAGTGACGTAAGTAGTTCCAAATCAACACCTCAAGGCTTGTCACATTAGTTGTTACAAATCAATACCAAGATAGACAAGTCCTTATGAATCAACAACTCACAGCTTGTGTGGAGCGCTGTGGAGCAGTGGATAGAGCTTTCACCGAGAGAGCCCGGGTTCGAATCGTGTTGCTGTGTCGAACATTGGGCAAGTTCGCTCACTCTACATTGCTCCATTTCACTCAGCTATATGAATGAGTACCTGGCTATAGACAGTGTGGATATTTGAGCAGCCTGGGGAATGGATATTGCGCTATGTAAGAAATTACCTTTTTAGTCCTTTGGCCGAAGGTCCAAGGGACTATTGCCATCACTCTGCGTCCGCCGTCCGCCGTCCGCCGTCCGAAATTAGCTGCCGTATTTCAGAAACCGTTCAGCAACTTTTTCTCAAATTTTGCATAGACATATCGTGGGGCACTGCCACTATGCAAGAGAAATCTGTATTTGATTTAATCATTTTAAGGGCTCCCTAGGGTCTCCAAGGACCCCAAAACTGGTAAAAATGTAACATTTGGCCTATTTTTTTTAAACTGTTCAGCAACTTTTATTTTTATTTTGCATAGATGTATCTTAGGGTGCTGCCACTATATACAAGAAATTTGTATTTGATTGAATCATACTAAGGGCACCTAAGGGGCCCCCAAAGTGCAAAAGGTTTACATTATCTAATGATGTGGTTTTGAGAAGGGCCCTTGAGACCACCCCAACATTAGATGTTGTGTATTGTGCCACAAAGTCAACAGCTGTGAATAATCTCTACAGCCCAGTCCATTGAGACCTTGACTAATCTTTAATTGGTCACAGCACCCAGGCAGAGTAGACACACTTGACCCCTGTTAAACTGAACAGTTGCCTAACACTTTTAAACTGTATCTTTAAAACTATTGATTTTCTATAATTGCAAGTTGTGTTTATTTTGATGTTCATTTAATTATTATAAAATGGTGTGACTGTGGTGTCTATTGTTTAAAGATGTATTGTCTGTAGAAACCTGTAGGTGACAAACCTAGAAAATTAATATTATGTCACCTGTAGGTGACAAACCTAGAAAATTAATATTCTGGACAACTAGAGAGTGAAATATCCTACACTTTATTTATATCAAATGCATTCTACTATTCTGTTTACGCTTGCCATGCCTTGTGTAGACATGGTACTGTGTAAATCAATTGTATCAATATAGACTAATAATTACAGATTCACAATATAGTTGACACCTGAAACAACCAAATGTCAACCATTAAAAGAGTTGACATAGTTTCGCTATACACAAGCAAGAAATCTGTATTTGATTGAATCATTCTAGTGTCATCAGCATATAGTAGAACATACATTTTCTACATCATCATCACTAAGGTTGTTGTAAATTTAACCAGTTGCCATGTCAAGTCCGTTATAATTGTGACTAACAGTGTTCAAAATTATTCAGGTAAATAGCAAATAACAAAGGACACAAGTTTTCTCCTTGCCATACCTCTACACATGAGAAGAAGGCTGACACAGCCTGGCCCTCATTTATACATGATTTAGCATTTTTGTACATGTTGTATACAACTTTCAACACAATACCATTAATACCACATGAAATTATCTTAGACCACAGGTAGGACCGGTCTACTAAATCAAATGCTTTCTTATAATCGATGAAGGCACAATAAAGCCTTTTGAGTCGAGACAAATACAATTAAACCAATACCCCTATCTGAACACTGCCTGTTCTTCACCTATTCCATTCGCTTTGTTTAGGTATGTGGTCAGTCTGGTGTTCTGAACAATCACTAAGGATTAATGAACACTTGTGCAGAATGTCACCCACTTGGCAGGTTTAATTGATCTATTCAGCAATGATGACACTGCTTAGGCCTCACTCTGGACACTGTCACTCACAGTGTTATGTATTGTCTTAGTTGGTGCATTGAGCTAATCTACTTGACCATGAATCAGTGATGGCTCTGGTTGTGTATTACACCCAGCTGAGGAGCTAAGATTCTCTGCCTGCTATTGTTTGATGGAAACTGTGATTAATCTGTAATTGGTCACTGGCAGTAGCTTGTGTCAACAGACAGCATTAAGCCATTAGACTCCTGTTAAACTGGACAGTTGCCTGTAGGTTTTAAACTGTGTCAAACGGTGAGTCTACCTTTTGCTCTAAGATAATCTGTCCTCTTAGTTTTACACATGAAGACATAATCTGGCATAACTTGATAAGTCTTTGTAGCAGCACATTTGTACTTCCAGTGTATCATTGCAACATAACATACATATTACATACTGTGTTCCACATTTGAATGTTGTGCATGTAATATTTCCATGCAATCCATTTGCATATATAATGTGTAACTTCAACAACCGTTTTCTTCATTTTCACTTTTTGATCCCTACAATGTTCAATGCTCCATAACTTTGCCAATTTTTGTAGCAGTCATATTTTTTGAAACCGTGTAAAGCACCCTACCAAACCTTTACAAGGATGTAAGAAAACAATGTTACAATTTTTTCCGACTTATCACTCATTTGGTCTGCCGGGGTCACATATAGACGTATTAGTCCAAAGGACTTCAGGGCCACTTGGCCCATTTTTAACTTTCCCGTCACGTACGTAATTCTTAATCAACAAGGCATAGCTTGTCACGTAAATTGTTGTAACTTAAGACCACTCCGTTTGAGGTCTAAATCGTTCCCAACAACGAGTAGAAATGCTAAACCAATTCATATCATGCAAATATACGAATATATGACTAGCTTAAAACGAAATGAAAATGTTGAAATACATCGCCAGTTGGTAGATGAGATGCCAATGGTCCAAGGAGGCGAATGAACACAGAAAGAGACGAGTGGACCTCGGCGCCAAGGAGGAGATACGTACAATGCCCCAAAGTGTGCATATTAATATATAAATTAGTGTGTCTTTTCTTGTAAAGTGCCACTTTTTATTTGTGTATATTATAATGCCGATGTTTGTCTTACCGCAGAATCCCAGCAGTCATGGGTTTGTATTCGCCATGGGTATTGACGGCAGTAGTTCTCATTGGTACGTTTGTTTTGAACCTATTTTGATACAGAGATGTTTAGGGCAAGACGGTGTATATTTTGTTTTTAACAGAAAAACACTCATCTTTGTTTCGTCCTCAGGGGTAATAATAATAATAATAATAATAATAAAATGAAACAAAAGGCACATTTATGATGCTACGGACCTAGGAACGTTGTTACAAACTAACCATTTGTAACTACAGTCGAACTATTACCAACAGTGGTTTACTCAGAATGCGGTCTCCACGGCCATCCGTCGGGCGTGATGAAGACCAACTGTAAAGTACGCCACGAATTATTGACGTACGTTTCTGGCCAACAATGGCGCATTCGGCAGCTGTGTGTTCAACATGTTTTCCTAATAAACCACTTACGATGAAAAATATATTTCAGTTGGAAATGGTTAGTTTGAAGGTATTAGGTACAAAAACCAAAAGTTGTATTTTGTTTCCCTTTAAGGAATAACAAATACAGGAATGATGTCAAGTTCTGAAATCCTTCTTTGTATAATTCAGTTCTGCAAATTCGCGCCTTCAAAAAATTCACTCGAATTGGAGTTTGTGGAGTTTTGCCCTGGAATCCAAATGACGGAATTCCGTCGTCATTTAAAAACGTATCTTTACAACCTTGCTTATCCATCATAACTCCCTAGTGCCTTGTCCCATCAGTTGACTACTGGAATACTGCTTAAGGATTTTTAGATTGACCAATCCTTTTGTTGTGATGCGCCTCTGAGCTTGGTTTCCAAGGATTTAGGCGCAATAGAAGTTTTCTTATTATTATTACTATTATAATTCCATCTCTAAAATGTAAGGGTTTTCTTCGCGAGTGGTTTTGTCCTTCATTCCAATAAAGTGTGCTGTGCGTTTCGGGTATTGAAACTTACTGTAACATATATTGTGTTTTAGCGAGGATCTGCCAGTCGGATGCAGAAGAAGGTGAGTAAGTTACTTACGTTATTATTAAAATCTCCAAGTTAGCGGCGGATTAAGATATATTCATGTATCTTATAGCTGGTCAATACGAAGGGAATACGAATATGATCAATCCCAAACAATTTGTATTGATTGGCAATTTTACGTACACTACCATGATATTGGCGGTAAATTCACTGTCTGACCGACCTTTGACATTTTGAATCGGCAATGACTTCACTATTAATTCACGTAATTACATTTATTGTGCGGTTCAACAATGGCACGACGGTGCCGATGCGTGATGAACATAATTGATGAACTCGGCCAAAACGGATGAACTTACCACAATACAGGTTTAACTCAGCCACAATATGGGTTGATTTCGGCCGCAATATCGGTTGAACTCGGCCACAATATGGGATGAACCCAGCAGGAATACTCGGCCAATATACATTTGAATTCGGCCACAATATGGGTTGAACCCGGCCGCAATATGGGTTGAACTCGGCCACAATACGAGTTGAACATGGCCGCAAAAATCACGTTGAACTTGGCCACAATATCGGTTGAACTTGGTGTGCGTGTGTGCGTGTGTGCGTGTGTGCGTGTGTGCGTGTGTGCGTGTGTGCGTGTGTGCGTGTGTGCGTGTGTGCGTGTGTGCGTGTGTGCGTGTGTTGTGTGTGCGTGTGTGCGTGTGTGCGTGTGTGCGTGTGTGCGTGTGCGTGCGTGTGCGTGTGTGCGCGTGTGTGTGCGTGTGTGCGTGTGTGCGTGTGTGCGTGTGTGCGTGTGTGCGTGTGTGCGTGTGTGATTGTGTGTGTGTGTGTGTGTGTGTGTGTGTGTGTGTGTGTGTGTGTGTGTGTGTGTGTGTGTGTGTGTGTGTGTGTGTGTGTGTGTGTGTGTGTGTGTGTGTGTGTGTGTGTGTGTGTGTGTGTGTGTGTGTGTGTGTGTGTGTGTGTGTGTGATTGTGTGTGATTGTGTGTATGTATGTTTGTGTGTATTTTGTGTGCGTGCGTGCGTGCGTGCGTCCGTGCATCTTTCCATGCGAGCGTGTGTGCGTGTGTGGATGTGTGCGTGCCGGCGTGCGAGCGCGTGTGTGATTTTGTATGCGTAAGTGTGGTGTGTTTCATACTTCTTTGTGCAGTATTCCAAATTTAAATGTGGTTGAATTACCTCTTTGCTCGACGGCCTCGTTTTTTCTCCGCCTTCAACCTTACGAATGGACTTATATGGAAAGCATATTGTTATCATTAAATTATCTGTCATAGGTTAGTTACACCATTACATGCATTTGTACGAACTCTTGCAAGAAATTGATCAACGCGAAAGGCGATATCGCTTACCGTTAAAGTAAAATATTTGTTTAGCCACCTATTCTATATATGGTGATGGGACAGTTAAGAAGATGTTATGTTAGTTGTGTTATGGTTAAGTCAGAAACAAAAGTGGAAGTCAAAATATGTAGTTAAATATGTTTGAGCGTATGTTCCCTGTCAAACTACATGTGAAATATTCTCAGAAAAGCGATGTGGAGTTAACATAAATACGTTATTAGGTATTTTACAGATACCCAATTATAAAAAATATAAGCGATACCCGCGAAACACATTTGCTTAGTACCTATTTGCCATATAATTAATGATCCCACAAAAACAAATTCTATACCTTTGAATAGTGCGATGTATGACGTGGAAGAAGTACAAATAAATACGATCAATTTAAACAACCACAACAGTATTAAACCGTGCGTTGACAGCTGATGAACTTACATTTCACGTAACTGTTTATTAATCCTATGTACCAAAAACCCATCAGAAATGCGTAATGACTAATATTACAGAGACACGAGATCTTGCAAGACGTACGGTCTGTGTGTTTCGCGTGGTTTCTCACGAATTGGACGTGTAACTTTAAAACCCTCTCTCCGGTAGGAATAACCATATTAAGGGGTCCCACGTTTTGTTTTCAAATCTTCAATATGTCTACTGTATCATATTTAAATATGAAAACGACATATGAAAAATCGCCATATCGGCAATGTGTCCAGGTTTCGTGAGAATCGACCATATATATATATAATATACTATATCGCCCAATGTTTTGTTTGCAATATATATATATATTGCAAACAAAACATTGGGCGATATAGTATATTATATATAAACGTGTGCTTATTTTTCTAGAGTGGTCAGCCTGGTCAGAGTGCACCAAACCGTGTGGAAACGGAACACAGTATTGATTTAAATACTGCACCGAAGACAAGTGTTTTTAATTGCGGTAAACAGGAGGGAGGCTGCAACATGAAGCCATGTTACGGTACGTACCTTGCTTATTCGGTGAACGCACAATTTTATTTCTCCCCGAGCGGGCGGTAATATTTTCACCTCGTCGTGTTGTCGATGCGTTTAATACATAATAAGGACATCGATAAATCATCCGATGCACACACGTACTGGGATTACGTACATTTACTTTCTTTCTATTACGTTGCTATCAGTTAACGGTCTCCTTGAATTTCTCAAAACATTTTAGCCAACAACATTTTCCTTTGAAACTTCATCGTGCTACGTCATTAAAGGCACCGTGCTGTAAATCATTAGTGTCGACACCTTTACATTATTATTAAATTAAAACTATTAAATATTAGTTTCCCAATATATAATCACGGTGAAGATAATATAAAGCATATCAGCGTAGCTCTCGTAGTGCAGTGGTCTGGCAACAATACGGGTTGAACTCGGCCATAATATGGGTTGAACTCGGCCACAATACGGGTTGAACTCGGCCACAATACGGGTTGAACTTTGCCGCAATATGGGTTGAACTCGGCCACATTGCGGGTTGAACTCGGCCACAATACGGATTGAACTCGGCCACAATACGGGTTCAACTTGGCCACAATATGGGTTGAACTCGGCCACAATGCGAGTTTAATTCGGCCACAATACACGTTGAACTCGCCCAAAATATGGGATGAACTCGGCCGCAATATATGGGTTGAATTCGGCCGCAATGTGGATTGAACTCGGCCACAATACAGGTTGAACTTGGCCACGATGTGGGTTGAACTCGGCGAAATACGGGTTGAACTCGGAAACAATACGGGTTGAACTCTTCCAATACAGATTCTGACTACGCGTCGGCCAGCAATACGAGCGGGAAAGCGACGACGTTATTAATCGGCCACTTGATATCTACTTATCAGTCATCGTCATCATAATCACTTTCGTCGTTATTATTAAATCACCGATCGATTATTATATTACTGGGCGACTCAATACCGTTATTGGTCGATTATTACTTCACCGCTCTATTACATTACTGGTTATAAAAAGGATTTTCCACCAGCACGATTGTTGACGTGTTTGCGTGCACGTGCGCGTGTGTATGTGTATGCGTGCGTGCATGCTTGCGTGTGACCGTATGCTTGTGTGTTTGTGCGTGCGTGTGTGGGTATGTGTGGGAGCGTGTGTGTACGTGTGCCGGCGTGCGCGCGCGTGTGTGTGTGCGCGCTCGCGCGTGTACATGTGTGCAAGCGAGCGTGTGTATGCTTGCGTGTGTTTATGTGTGCGTGCGTATGTGTGCGAGCGTGTGTGTACGTGTGCTGGCGTGCGCGTGCGTGTGTGATTGCTAACGAGTAAGTGTGATTTGTTTCATACTTCTTTATGCAGTATTCCAAACTTAAATGTGGTTGGATTGCCCCTTTTTCGACGGCCTCATTTTTCTCCGCTTCCATCCTTTCGAATGGACTCGCTGTTAAGTTGAACGCTGACATAATTAGACCTCAAATCGGCCAAACCCGCCCGACTTGAAGGGGGGCAAAACCAGCGCAAATTAACATTTGGCGTAATGCTTTGTTGTGGCGCCAACGGGTGGATAGTATTGATAACACATTAGAACCGATGTTTGGACGTATGGACCTGGGGGAAATGGACATTTTGAAAAACAAAAACGGATGATGCCTAAACAAGTTCAAAACACGTGACTGCCCCAGCATTACGAACTTACAGATATGTAGAGCGAAAAACTTTAATTTAAACTGCACCAAACCAACGAGAGCGGAGTGGCTCTCAGTCGAGGGAAACCGGGTTCTAATTCTGTGCTGCTGTGTCAAACCTTCGGCAAGAACGTTCACTCTATGTTGCTCCAATTCACTCAGCTGTATGAATGAGTACCTGGCTATAAACAGTGGTGGACAGTTGTGTATGAATGCTCTATGCGCATTAGTCGCAGCGTGGCTGAATACTTTCCAGAGAAGTCAAGATGATGTACGATTGAACAGGTCTGTCGGGGAGTAAAGTGTAAAGCGCTTTGAGCAGTTCTGAGGACTGGATACCGCGCTATGTAAGAACATTCTGACTATCGAGATATTGCCTATCTCCTTTCAGACCCATTCGAGGGCGTGGCATGGTCGGACTGTAACGCAACGTGCGGAGTGGGCTATCGGCAAAGATACATTGACGACCTCGCTATAGGACAGGAGATTACGTGTAACATGCAATCTTGTGAGCCAGGTGAGAATGCGGCCTCTGTGATAAACGAGCCTTTACAAATGATCAGCATTTGCTCACCATTATCAATATTTCTTGTAAATTAATAATATTACAAACAATAACAATAATTATAATAACAATAATAATAATAATAACTATAATATTCTTAACAAACTTGATAATCTTTAAAAACATAATGATCATAATAAACGTAATAATCATAATCATCATAATAATAAAGTAACTTCCTCTTCGCCTATATCCTCGAAACCAAGCTGAGGGGCGCATGAAAATAAAAGTAATTGTAAACGTCAAAGTTGATGAACCGTGCGATAGTTGCCAACATTTGGATAGATACACCAGGGCGCTATTATGAACAAGATTTAACACTAACGAGGAAGAAAATTCCAAAGAGTCGGCGCATCAACAGAGAACGCCCTAGTTCCAATGTTGGCGTCAACCCTAGGAACAAACGTAAATCGAAACTACATGATCGAAGTTGGACAGGCTTTCTTACAGGACTAAGCAATTACTATAAATATGATGGTTGTTTAATTAAAAATGATTGATAATTATTAGCAAAGGTCTTTAAAATAACACTATACAGGACAGGAAGCAGAAACCTCGGAAACGGCCTCAGTGAGAAAACCCTTGGCTATCCTTACTAAACAATTGTGCACACCTTATAATTTCATGATATTCTCACGAGCAACATTATGAAAAAGAGAATTACACTAGTCAAGTTTGTTGCAACAGGTTTTGCTACAAAAAGAGGCAAATAATGACCAATACGGCGTAAATCACGAATATGATAACTGCGTCGGCCAATTTAACAAGTATGTTGTCTGAAATTGAAATTACCATCGAAGATAACTGCTAGAATGATGCAGTTATAACATACTGACTAAGGACTTATGTAGGAAAAATGCTCTTGACTTGTTTCACGCTGCCTTTATGTGCCAAGTTAAGAAACTCAGTTTTATCATCATTAATGTTTAGTCTACTTGTTTGTATGTAAATGTAAATATGAAGGCTGTTCCATATTTTGATATATGTCATTGTGCACTTTTAAGAGAGCACTGCTGTACATTTAAGCTGTTTGTATACAGATAATAGTGTACCAAACTGAACAGTACCAGCACGAACACACACACGCACGCGCTCACTTACACACCCACCTGCACGCACACATACACTACAACATACTTATACAACTCGGTCACAGTCAGATTCCATAAGTATACAGTCAAATAATAGATTAACCAATTAGACCCCAGCCAATTAAATTGCTGCCAGAAACTCCAACAGTTGCCTAACACTTTTAAACTGTATCTTCAAAACTATTGATTTCCTATAATCGCAAGTTGTGTTTATTTTGATGTTCATTGAATTATCATTAAAATGGTGTGACTGTGGTGTCTCTTGATTAAATATATATTGTCACTTATAGGTAATAAACATACGAAATTGACATTCTGGACAACTATAGAGTGGAATATCATACATTTTATTGACATAAAATGCATTCTACTTGTATAAAATTACATTTGTCATGCTTTGCTAAGACATGAGACAGATTGTAGCGAGCCACCGCGTGCACGACAGCGTTACTGAGCCTCCTCAAATAAGCAGCGAAATATGTAGCTAGACTTCATGTTCGAACCTGGGAATGAACAGAAAGTTCCGTGGATCGCCCAAGATGAAACGGATGCAAACAAATTGAGGTATCTCCAAGAGATTCTATTTTGACATTGGTACAACGTTTAGTTGTGATCTGAACAATTATTTAACCGCCAATGGACACTAGAGGAGGTTACATTGCCAGCAGCCTGTAAAGACCGGCACTGGACCGTGGAGATTGTCTTGTGATTGTGAATTGTAACTGTGTTAGCCATTACACGGTTGCTTGCCTGCTCATTGGACTGTATCGTTGCTGTCGGTGATTAATTGCTAACTTAACGGCCAGGTGTTCGCCGCAATGCCAAAGAAGAATGATGTGCGTGCTGTGAAAGCAGAGCAAACACCCGAAGACAATGCTGCTATTACGCTTAAATCAATTGTTTCTTCAGTCAGTAATGCTCTATCTCGCTTCATAGCGGACAATGAAGAGTTAATGAACAAACTGATCCAGAAGATAATTAAATCACCGGAGTTGGACAGTGTAAAACAAAACGTATACGCCGCCTACCAAATGGACATCAAACGAGTGTCTGACAACATAGCTGCCCTGCAAGACAATATCGCTGATCTTGAAACGGCAAAAAAATCAAATACTGTCGAGATTGACCAAATGGAACAATACAGCAGACGCAACTACCTCCTCATCCACGGAGTGTCGGAGAACGAAACTGACACGTTGAAAGCGGCTATAGATGTGTTCAACACCAAACTCGGCTTTGACGTGAACCGTGATGTCATAGACCGCAGCCACCGACTCGGGCAGAAAGCAGACACCAGCCGTAAACCTAGACCAATCATTGTCAAACTCAAAGAGTACAACGTCCACAATGACATTTTCATGGCAAAAAGGAGACTGAAAGGGTCCCGGATTGTCATAACCGAAATCCTCACAAAGAGAAGATCGGAGTTGTTCAGGAAGTGCCGGGAAATGAGGGATGTTAAAGCGACATGGACAATTGACGGCCGTGTCGTCTGCCTCCTGGTCAACGGGAGGAAGGTTACGTTAACAACGGAACAACACCTACGGCAACTTCAGCGTCGTTAGGGAGACCTTGATTATCTCATGGTCAGTATTCCCTATGGCCCATGGCTTTTCATGGCCAGTTTTCTCCAAGCGGTAATTATTCTGTTCATGTGGCTAATGAAGCTGAATTGCGCTTTAGCATAGATAATGCCAGTCACGATACTGATGACACTGTTTAAATCATTGCGTATATTATTCTGACTACGAACTTCATAGCTTGCAAAGTAAATTTATATATGTATCACGTCTACGTGAATTTGTATAACATGACTATGTATAACATAACATTTCCTATAACGTGAAAATTATATTTCAATACATTTATGTTGCATTTATCATTGTAATCAGTTTTGCTGTGATTCAGACTTCAAGTGTGACTAACATGCCTAGTCACCATTTTGTGTTTTGTTTCCTTAATTGTTCTTTTCCTTATTATCCTTCTTACCTTTCACTTGTGTTTAATCAAAGTAACGTTTAATTGTAATTTGCTTTTGAATGTCATCATTACAAAACCAAACGTGACCTTTTTAACGATTTTCTGAACGCTATGTCAAAATTCGTTTTAGCCATGTTAACGCTATTGCATAGCCTCACTTACAAAATGTTATCAAAGAACTTTATAGTACCTATGATGGTTTCTATAAAGCATTTAATGTTTTTGATATATGCTGTTTTGCTGACATTTACTCTTGAGCGAACTGCTCCACATAAAATGACGTTGTATTTTAATAGTGCAATTTAATATTATTTACATTTTAGTCTACAGCTGTATGGTGTGCATCGATATATATTGATATACGGTCAATATTGACGTTGTTTTCACGTTATTCTCAGTCTACATTCATGTTGTGGCAGTACATATGCTATAATTTATTTTCACACATTTTGCGCTGATGCAATAAGTACATTGTGTCATATATGCCTGCGGAATATTTGTAATATTCTCTTTTACAAAATGTATTTGTATTATGATCAGGGTATAGCTTGTGCAGCTCTTTCACAACGTCTAGTCTATGTTTATATGATGTGTCCTGTAAACATAGAGCACTATTGTTTATTCAATTTTCCAAAATGATTGATAACAATTATTTCTTAGCGCAATTTGGTGGTCTAGAGAAAAAATGTCTCTATCACATATTAAAAACGGATGAAATGAATGAAGATGGGGATGTTGAACCATTTCAACATTCACTATGCTTTGACGATGATAATTTCATAAACCATTTAACGAACAAACAAAGCAAATTTATCGTGCTAAGCCTAAATTGTCAGAGTTTAAATGCAACAATTGACGAAATTAAAATAAAGCTAGAGACATTCAGAAGTAGTGGCTGTGAGATTAGTGCTCTATGTTTACAGGAAACATGGTCCGATGAAGAGGCTGACATTTCTTTATTTCAAATAGATGGATATACATTAATATGCCATGGCAAAATATGTAGTGCACATGCCGGTTTGGCAATCTACCTCAGCAACAAATACAATTACAAATCTGTAAATATCCACGCTAATACAGACACTTGGGAAGATCAATTTATTGAAATAACATGTTGTGCCACGAAGAAAAACATAATTCTTGGAAATATATATAGACCACCTAGAGATATAATCGAAAACTACCGTATATTTACACAAGAATTTGCATCAAATTTAGTTGATTTACAAAAGTCTAAAAGTGAAATAATAATTGCAGAAGATTACAATATTGACTTGCTTATAATTCACGAAAAACCCATAATATGTTACTATGTTGACACAATCGTTTCACATGGTTTCTTCCCTAAAATTACTATGCCAACACGACTTTCAGAATATTCTGGAACACTCATGGATAATTGTGTATGCAATTTGTCAAAAGGATTCTTCAAATCCTCAGCTGGTATTTTAGTGAGCAATATTTCGGATCACTTTCCGTACTTTCTAAGTCTGGACTATGTCGAAACCACTAGTACAATACCAAGGTTTATACGAATAAAACAACAAAGTCCTGACTCACACAATAACTTTAAAATTGAAATAATAAACTCATATATTTATGATCAACTTAACACAGATATTCATGCGGATCAGAATTAAAACTACAATATCCTCGATGAAATTGTTACTGCAGTTATGGATAAATTTCTACCTATTAAACTAAGTAAATTTAAGAAATATAAACATAAGAAAACTCCTTGGATTACCAAGGGCATTATTGTCGATAAAATTTAGAAACAAATTGTACTCGAGAATGAAACAGACTCACGTAAATACAGAGCATTATCATAAACTTAAAACTGACTTAGGTACTTATAATACAATTCTTAAAAGTAATATTAGTTTAGCTAAGCAAATCCATTACCAATCCAGTTTTGGAAACACAAGCACAGTGTTAAAAAGACGTGGTGTTTAATAATAAAGAAATAATTAAGAAAAGTCAAAAGAAAGAACAATTTCCAGATTTGTTCAAAGTCGATGGGGAAATGATTATTGACAAATGCATTATTGCAAACAGATTTAAACACGTTTTTTACTAATGTTGGTCCTATTCTAGCCTCTAAAACAACTACTAGTGGAGGTAAAACATACAAAGATTACCTGAAAAACCCGATAGTTCACATCTTCAGCTTTAACCCGATTGACTTGAAAACTACTGTTAATACAATTTTTCGTTTATCTCCAAAATAAAGTTGTGGAAAAGACGGTATTTCAACACAATTACTAAAATTGATTAAAAAAATTATATCAGCAATGCAGTCACTCTAATTATTAATAAATCAATAATAACTAGTATATTTCCAGACAAATTAAAAATTGCAAAAGTCATACCCCTTTTCAAAACAGGTGATGTTTCTGACTTTAACAATTATCGTCCTATTTCTATCCTGCCAGTGATTTCAAATTTGTTTTAAAGGGTTATGTTTGATCAAATCCACGATCACTTCCATTCTAAAGCATTATACTACAATAGCCAATATTGGTTTAGGAAGAAACATTCTACTGAGCTTGCTACACTCAAAATAGACAGAATTATACAAGAACTTGATAAATCGGTTACTTCAATAAATATATACCTTGATTTATCAAAAGCATTTGACACAATTGATCACACTATATTGGTACAGAAGTTAAATTACTATGGATTAAATGACAAGGCTCTGGATATTTGTAAGAGTTATTTACAGAATCGTAAGCAGTACGTAGAAATTAAAAATGTTAAGTCTAAGGAAATTGTCATCAACACTGGTGTCCCTCAAGGTTCAATTTTAGGGCCACTCGTATTATATATATATATATATATATACATATATATATATATACACACACACACATATATATATATATATATATATATATGATATAGCACCTTCTAGTGACCTTTTCAAATTCATAACGTATGCTGACGACACCACCCTTACTAGTACACTAAACACATTTAACGATTTAGAAGGCGAAATGCGAAGTGAAAATATTAACAAAGAAAATAAAATATTAACAAAGATTAGCAAATGGTTAAAAACTAATAAACTGTCACTAAATGCCAATAAGACTAAATTCATGATTTTTCATATGCCTTAAAACATAGTAGAGTATTCTGTGTTACAAATAGATGGGGCACACATTCAATGTGTAAATGATTTAAATTTGTTAGGCATCATAATATATAACCATTTAAACTGGCAGAGTCATACAAACAAAATAGCAAATAAAATATATAAAACAATAGGCATACTAAATAAACTTAAACACTTTTTACCACCTAATACATTATATATTATGTACAATGCTCCTATTCTCCCTCATATTAATTATGGCTTACTTTTATGTGGTCATCGAATTTTCAAATTATAGAAAAAAGCAATACGAATAATATCCTTAACAAAATATAATGCTCACACAAGTCCTATTTTTAAAAGACTTCAGTTGCTAAAGTTGGATGACATTTATAAAATCCAACAATTAAAATTTTACTATCAATTAATTAACAATCTTTTACCCTACTACTTCAATGTTTTTCCAAACACACACATCTATAATATTCATCAGCACTGCACAGGTGAAAGAAATAATCTGTATATGTCCAGATTCAAACATGAATTTGCCAAAAATGTATTAGACACAACATAGTAGAGACAGTTAACAGTACACCAAGTATTATCATTAATAACATTTACACCCAGAGACTATGTGGTTTTTCAACATACACAAACAACTGTTTTATTTTAAATTATGAAACCAGTTGTCGTATTTATAATTGCTTTATTTGTAATTCGTAATACGTATTGAAATGTATACCTAAGTATCCATATGTACGTCAATTTGTACAAGAGTACACATAACCAGTCCTTGTATTGTGTGTGTATGTTGATACACTGAGTAATTAACAACTGTAAAACAACGCATATGCTAATCTGATTTGTGACATGTAAATTTTGTTGTTGTTTATATTTATGGGGTGGCTCCTGTGATAGCGATATGATATATCTTAATGGGAGTCTCCCGACCTTATCTATTACTTACATTATTCATTGTATATGTATCGTATTGATAGGTCAAATAAATTGATTCTGAGTTCTGAGTTCTGAATGTAAATCCGTTCACTTTATATAAATATAGACAGCAAACACAGCTTTGTAAGAGTAAGACGTCTATGGTGGTTTCTGCGTCGCGTCGATATCAGTCTTGACATTGTGATCAGTAGCATATTGACACCTGAAACAGCCGAATTAGTTACATGTATTAGAAGAGTATAAAAAACGTTATTTATTACTAACATATCATCATAGTATTGCAGAGCTTGCAGCTTGAAAATTACATCTACTGTCAACACTATATTGATTAAAGGCGGTTACCTATCCTCACACACATAATATGGAAGAGCCCGCAGACAGGCACGCCGATGATGTGCTGGTTTTCTTCGTAGTTTTAGGCATGTGCAAGGCTGACGTGGTCGTCGTGCTGGACTCATCTGCCGTTGAAGGTACCATGGCCTGGTTTCATTTGAAGGAGTTTGTCATGGATATCGTACAGGGCCTCAGAGTAAGACACCTTTGTTTGTTTCATAACATAACCCTTTATAATGCAATACTAGCTTACACCTAACGAAGGGCAGCAGTTATCACCATTTTTGTATATTGGTATTAAATTCGCTTGTAGTGGCGCCGTCTGAAGAATTAATCACTATTCAATTGTCACAGGTAGGAGAAAGTCCCTCTAAAAAGCATAGCATATCGCCATTATGTAAGTAAATAACGTACGATTATCCACATTGCATGTTTTTTTAAATACATCTCCAATTGGTAGATCAGTGGCCAATATATATATATGCATGTATATATATATATATATATATATATATATGTATAAGTATAGACGCGCGCGCGCACGCACACACGCACACACGCACACACACACATTTGTAAATGTGTCAGCACTTCCTAGTCACGGCGAATGTATCGTAACAAGTTCTCGAGCAACAATTGTTACTAGAAATTCCGGTAACTGCGTTCGTTCAAGATCATTGATATGTGCTTACAGGTGCGTGAGAATCATACACGTATCGGGGTCATCAGCTACTCGACTAACGTACGCGTTGACATCAACCTCGGCGAATACTTCGATATAAGGGACATACTGCCATTGATATGGGCTATGGACTATATGGCTGGAGACAGGAACACAGCAGATGCAATCGAAGAGATGCGGAACATGTTTAACGAGTAACTATAATAATTTACTGTAAAGGGAAACAAATGGCACATTTTTTTGTCTATGCATCTAAAATATTTACTAAAACTAACCGTTAGCAACTACAGCCAAGAGTGCCGTTTTTGTTTTGGCGCTGTAACAACTATAATGTTACGTCCGCATGGTGCACTGTATGGCAACATAACAGTTGTTACAAATGTAACTCTGAATCGAAGGCAATACGAGAAATCTTGCAACGTATGAGCTGGTATATTCGTATACATATCGAGGAAACAGGGGCATTCGAAACGTCACCGCAACGTCAAGGTCGACGTTATAAGCACCATGTGCTTAGTGGCCCAGCATCGAGGGTCTCAATATGTCAGCCGTCGGGTACTGTGAAATTGCACTGGCATCTCCCACTATGAAAATAAATTCTGATAAACCACAGACGTGATAGTTGATTGTAGTTTCAAATGGATAGATTATCTTAACTCTCATAGAAGTACGGGCTCACAAAATTGCCTTTTGTTTCCCTTTAGCTGCTGTTCTGTCTATATAGGCAGCACTTTTGTTGCAGCATTTTCGTTGATGTGGTAGTTGTCGTCGTTATCATTGTTGTTGTGGACATTGCGTGTATTTGTTGTTGTTGTTACACTTGTCATCGTTATCATTATTTACGTTTTCACTTTTATTATTTTATACGGTTATTTTTTTAGTCATCTCTGTTGGTGTCGTTGATTTCAGTATTGTTGTCGTCATCATTATTGTCTTGTTATCACTGTTGTTATCACTCTCGAGAGGTGAGTTGTTGTCGTCATCATCGTTACCATTAACGTGGTCGTTGTTATTGGTGTGTTGCTACTTTTGTTATCGTCGTTGCTAGAACTAGTCATTGTTGGTGTCGTTATCAGCGTCGTTGGTATGGAATTTGTTGCTGCAATTTTTGTATTAGTCCTTGTTAGTGTGGTCGTTGTCGTTATAATTGTCTTCGACGTTGTTGATGTTGTGTTTGTTGCTGCTGTTTTGTATTCTCCGTTTTTTAGCCTGCATTTATGTAAGAATTGATAACAGTGATCTGTTGTTGATGACGGTGCGTTCTTCCAGAAACAAACGGTACGGCGTAAAGCAATTTGCTATTGTTGTGACTGTCGGCAAGTCTGACCTGAATCACGAGTTCACAATCCCGAATGCAATGGCCGCTAAAGATGACGGCATCGATATATTTGTCGTCGGTATGTAATACATTTCAATTATATACCAGTATTCCCAAATAGGCATATGACTTACTTGACATTATATAAGAATGATTTCACCATAAGCACTCGCAGCGAAATACTGTCGACATTGCTTTGTTTACACAATTATAGTTTCTCTAAAAAATATATAATTCCAGCAAAAATGCCCGTCACCGGACGGGATAACTTGATAGTTTATACGTGACAGTCGTAAAAGCAATATTTACCATATGTTAGAAATACACAGTATTGTTATATAAATACCATAACGCTCTCGTTAAACGCCGGGATACACTGGTACCTTTTGCATCAAGTATGGCAACATCGGTGCCGGTCGGTATAGTGGATACACTGTAGTCTGATATGGTCTGACGTGGTCTGATGTGGTCTAGTCAGGTTAGGTCGGGCAAACAGTACCAGTGTATCCCGGCCTGGTTTCCGCGCACGTCAAATGTAGACAACCGCATCAAGCATACTCGTTGTGTGTTCAAAATGACGAAGGTCGGAGAGAGTTAAGTTCACGTCCATCGATAGTCCCTAGTCGTGGTAGTGTAGAAATGTAAAATAATACTCGTACTGCTATGATATGTGTCAGCGTTTATTTCATATTCTAATAAAATTAGACAGAGAAGCAGATTGCGAAGAAGCTGTTTGGTGTAACATAGTTACAGGAAACTCAACGTTAACGGTTGGATTAGTTTATCGAAGTCCAAACATAAGCATAGAAGAGAATGAAAAAATACAAAACGCTATAAGGGAAGTGAGCAAACGGGACTGTGTTATTATGGGGGATTTTAACCATGGGCATATAAAATGGAAATCTCTACAGAGTATGGGTAGTGAGGACCACAAGTTTTTAGTTTTAGTACAAGATAGTTTCCTTTCTCAACATGTGCTAGAACCAACCAGGGGAGAGAATGTGTTAGACTTAGTTTTGTCCTCACAGAATGAATTAGTTGACAATGTTAAATTATGTGAGCCACTGGGAAGTAGTGATCACAACCAGATACATTTTACCATCAAAGTAAAATCAGAAAGAAATAATAAAAAGCAGTTCAGGAGAAATTTCCACAAAGGAAGATATAAGGAAATGAGGAAATATTTAGCAAAGATAGACTGGAATAATACACTGAAGAATAAGACAGCAACAGAATGCTGGAATATCTTAAAGAATGAAATAGAGTGCATCGTAGATAAATTTGTTCCCTTCAAAAACAAGGGAAACGGACCAGAAAGAAATACTTATCGAAAGAAGCCATTAGAAAAATTAAGTATAAACAAATGATGTGGAAGTCATATAGACGTACTGGCAATGACGAAGAATACAACATTTATAAAGAAGCACTAAACCAAGCTACAGCTGAAATTAGAAATTCAAAGAGAAGCTATGAACATAAATTAGCTTGTAATATAAAACATGACAGCAAGAGTTTTTATGCGTATGTTCGAAGCAAACAGAAAGTTCAGGATAAGGTCGGTCCTCTAGAAGATAGTGCTGGAAATATAATATCAGAAGGATTCTTAATGGCAGAAGACCTAAATGAGTATTTTAGTTCAGTGTTTACCAGAGAAGACACTAGTTCACTGCCAGTACCAGAGGCTAAGTTCAAGGGGGCAGAATCAGACTATTTAAGACAGTTAATTGTAACCCCAGAAATGGTAGCTAAGAAAATTAGGGCTATGAAGGAAAATAAATCACCTGGAGTGGATGGTATTCCAACCAAACTACTAGTGGAAATTGTAGAACAAATTAGCATACCGCTTGCAACAGTTTTCAACTTGTCATTAGAAGAGGGAGTGGTTCCTTTAGAATGGAAAGAAGCAAACATTATACCGTTATTTAAAAAAGGTTCGAGAAACAAGTCAGAGAACTATAGACCAGTGAGTTTAACATCAGTGATTTGTAAATTATTAGAAAGACTAATTAAAGATCACATGGTGGATTTTCTTGTTAAACATAACTTGATAAACCCATCTCAACATGGGTTTCTAAAAGCGAGGTCATGCTTAACAAATATGTTATGTTTTTTGGAAGGTATCACTAAGTGGGTAGATGATGGATCACCAGTAGATATCATCTACTTAGATTTTCAAAAAGCTTTCGACAAAGTGCCACATCAGAGATTACTGCTTAAACTAAAGGCCCATGGCATAGGAAATGGTATAATTAACTGGATAGAAAAATGGCTGATTGACAGAAGACAACGGGTAGTTGTTGATGGGGAGGCTTCAAACTGGAAATCAGTTTTGAGTGGGGTTCCACAGGGATCAGTACTGGGACCTATATTATTCTTATATATATATAAACGATTTGGACGATGATATAGCTAGCAAGGTGTTGAAATTTGCAGATGATACAAAAGTGTTTAGAAGGATTAAAAGTGATGGAGATAGACAGCATTTACAAGATGATCTTGACAGGTTGATCAAATGGTCTGAAAAGTGGCAAATGTTGTTCAATTTTGGGAAATGTAAATGCCTTCACACAGGACATGGGAACGAATATGTAGAATATACAATGGGGGGAACTGTACTAAGTACTACTGTAAAAGAAAAAGACTTAGGGCTGACAATTAGTGCTGACATGAAGGTTTCAGAGCAGTGTGGAATTGCAGCTTCAAAAGGAAATCAAATCCTTGGATTGATTAGGCGAAATATAGCATATAAAGAAAAAGAACTAATAATACCGCTGTACAAAACAATAGTTAGGCCTCATTTAGAATATTGTATACAAGCGTGGAGGCCATACCGCAAGAAGGACATAGATATGCTAGAAAGAGTACAGAGGAGAGCGACTAAAATGATACCAAAACTGAGGGATCTTAGTTATGAAAAACGCCTAAAAGAATGTGGTTTAACAACACTAGAGACCAGGAGATTGAGAGGAGATCAGATAGAAGTGTTTAAAATATTGAATGGTTATGAAAATATTGATAGAAATATGTTTTTTTCAGTTAAGAAAGATAGAAAGACTAGAGGACATGAAGTTACATTAGTAAAGGAGCAGTGTAGATTAGACGTGAGAAAGTTCTCATTTTCACAAAGGACTCTGAATGAATGGAACAGATTATCTGATGATTGTGTGGGTGCTAGTAGTGTGAATATGTTTAAAAATAAAATCGACACATACCTCAGAAGGGCTGGATATATGTAGATAAAAGGGTTGGACTCTCGATAAGCCAAAGGGCTTCCTTGTCCACCTGCCATCTAGAGTTAATTCTCTGGACGGCAATCTTGTTAAATCTTGTTAAATCTTGTTAAACCAGGAACCGCCTTCCTGAAGTATTTGCCGGGCACTTGGTTACATTGTATTCAATGTTGTCATAACAACACACAATATTAATACCATATATAACAGGCAAAGATCCATTATACATAGAAATGTTCATGAAATAAAGATCTAAAGGTTTCAGCTCCTAGATAAATATAACAACTTGGATCACATAAATACAATGTGTTGAAAGTAGTCATACGTCTATTCAAAATGTATTTCCTAATGTTGATTCTGCTTTTGGAAACTCTAAAAGTAAGTGTGTAAAGATAGTGAAGAACAGTGAAACTGGATAGTTCCTACCAAATAGGACAAGTATAGTTGGGAGTGCACACATTTTGGTAAAAAGATAAGATCTTGCCTACGATGAAGGGATGGTAGCCTAAAATTATGGCGAAGTGCAGGATAACTATTTGAGGAGTACTGTATTTTGGATTTGTAACATAGATAGTTTATGAACTTTTTTTAACTCGTTCGATTTTGTCAATAAACGTACGTTGTCAGTGATTCCAGATAACACTGCAATACTCCAACTGACATCTGGCTAGTGTGTGTGTGTGTGTGTGTGTGTGTGTGTGTGTGTGTGTGTGTGTGTGTGTGTGTGTGTGTGTGTGTGTGTGTGTGTGTGTGTGTGTGTGTGTGTGTGTGTGTGTGTGTGTGTGTGTGTGTGTGTGTGTGTGTGTGTGTGTATAATATATATATATACATGGATCGCAAAACCTGTACATCGGTAAATGTTGTGCAAGCGCGCTTAATAAAACTACACATCTTAAAAGCTTTAGAGACATTACGATTAGTATGATCTTTATGATCTGGTTCCTCCGATTGTTAAGTTACATTAAACGTTTTACGTTTAGTTCCGAACAAATGATTTCCAATAAAAAGTATGACTCCTTCACATATATTGGGCACTTAAAAATATACGTACTACATTACACTCGTGGGGTCGTATATTAAACCCTCCCTGAAAGTCAGAAGATCGAGGTGCAAACCGTGCAAGAGAAAAACACTAACATATATACAACCAAAAAAACATACATACATGCATACATACTTACGTTAGGTCGGATGTAGTGAGGTGTGATGGTTCCAACCAATATGTCATCGTTAATTGGATCCGCTACGTCACGGTTTGCCTACGTCACAATCAACAATTTACGCGTGACCTCCGTCAAGCTTTGGTTTTCTAAAACAATTGATAACGGTAATAATATATGTGAATTGCGCTACCGTCGAACGGGGCTACTTTGGCTGGGTGGGGCTACTTTGGTCACCTTTAAATTACTACTTTACAATGCTTCAAAATCATTATCAACTAGTGACACTCGTTATTTAATGGACTTATTTATTATACTATATGAGTGTCACTAGTCGATAGTTATTTTACAGCATAGTAAAGTAGTGGTATAAAGGTGACCACGTAGCCCCGCCTGGTCACAGTAGCCCCGTACGACGGTACCAGAGCGGCACGACACCAGTAGTAGTTGTATAAAGGTGACCATGTAGCCCCGCCTGGTCACAGTAGCCCCGTACGACGGTACTAGAGCGGCACGACACCAACAAGGTCTAACGTTCTTGCATATAGTTGTCGCTTTAAAAACTTTGCCTAAATGTTTTGTCATAAAGAAGAACGATTAGGGGCAGAATTACAACAACATATATACGACGGAATTGTCCGAAAGCTCCACATATTCGGCTTCACTTTTTGATGGTTGGACGGACATTTTTGCTAGGCAACAGGTCATATGATGCATAGGTTAATGCGAGCATCAACAAGCATCGAATGGTTATGCACGCATGCATGCACACATACATACGTACGTGCATACGAACATACATACATACACACATACATAATTAATGCAAACACATACATAATTACGTGTATACGAACATACATACATACGTACACGCAGGCATACATTCACGCACGCAAGCACATACACACACACCTGTATGCCCACAGACACACACGCAGGCGAATAGTACGCCACGCACACGCACACGCACAGTCACACACACACACACACACACACCTACACACGCACGCGCGCGCGGATGCACACACACACACACACACAAACAAAAACACACACAACCGCTGGCTAGAGTATAGTAGTTTATAATGTTGGCAAGGTTTAGCTATGCCAGTCAGTTGCACTGTTGTCCAGTATAGGGGCGTGTGAAGCGACCTTCAATACGTATGTTGTAAACCTTTTTGGGTTACAGGCATTGGGGAAGACGACGGCGAATATGCAGCCATTGCGTCCGACCCATCTTTCCTTTACAATGTCATAAGTATAGAATCCATCAACGGTATTCCTACATCCATCGGCAACATGTCCTGCGCAGTGTCTGGTAAGTTGTTGTATAATGCACCATAAAAATTATTTGTCAGGGTTGTAGTTTCGAATTACACAGTTCATCATTAGCACGACCTACATGGAAAGTGTCTCGTTGTCACGTACTGCCTAGCACTTAAGTCAGTGGCACACAGTCCACTATTAACCCACCCACTGGTTATATAAGTCATTGTTACTTAGTTCATCATCAACATAGTTACCATATATCTAAATCAATATTAACAAATGCATGCAATATGACTAGTCGAGATTGTACGTCCGTCATGTATATGACCTGCTAGGTATGAATGCCACTTTTTCACAGTCCGTCATCATCATGACCTGCCAAGTATGTAAGTTCATGTTCCATAGTCCGTATATCAATACGACCAGCCAATAAATATATATATATATATTGCAACGAAAACACAGGGCGATATAGGATGTTATATATAAATGTGTGTTCATTTTTCTAGAGTGGTCAAACTGGTCAAAGTGCACGAAACCGTGTGGAAACGGGACACAGTATCGAATTAAATACTGCACCGAAGACAAGTTTGAATGCGGTAGACTGGAAGGAAGCTGCAACATGAAGCCATGTTACGGTACGTACCTTGCCTATTCGATGAACACACAATGTTATGTCTCCCCGAGCGGGCGGTAATATTCTCACCTCGTCGTGTTGTCGATGCGTTTAATACATAATAAGGACATCCACAAATCGTCCGATGCACACACGTACTGGGATTACGCACGTTTACTTTCTTTCTATTGTTTACTATCAGTTAACGGTCTCCTTGAATTTCTCAAAACATTTTAGCCAACAATATTGGCCTATCAAACTTCATCGTGCTACGTCATTAAAGGCACAGTGCTGTAAATCTTTAGTGTCGACACTTCTACATTATTATTAAATTAAAACTATTAAATGTTAGTTTCCAAATATATATTCACGGTGCAAATGACGTAAAGCGTGTCAGCGTAGCTCTCGTAGTGCAGTGGTCGTGGCAACAATAGGCGTTGAAATCGGCCATAATACGTGTTGAACTCGGCCACAATACGGGTTGAACTCGGCCACAATACTGGTTGAACTCGGCCATAATATGAATTGAACTTGGCTACAATGCGGATTGAACTTCGCCACAATATGGGTTGAACTCGGCCACAATGCGGGTTGAACTCGGCAACAATACGGGTTGAACTCGGCCACAATACGGGTTGAACTCGGCCACAATATGGGATGAACTCGGCCACAATACGAGTTGAACTCGGCCACAACATGGGTTGAACTCGGCCGCAATATGAGTTGAACTAACTCACAATATGGGTTGAACTCGGCCGCAATATGGTTTGAACTCGGCTACAATACGGGTTGAACTGGGCCACAATATAGGGATTGAACGCGGCCGCAATATGGGTTGAACTCGGTCACAATATGGGTTGAACTCGGCCACAATGCGGGTTGAACTTGGCCATAATATGGGATGAACTCGGCCACAATGCGGGTTGAACTCGGCAACAATACGGGTTGAACTCGGCCACAATACGGGTTGAACTCGGCCACAATATGAGTAGCACTCGGCCACAAAACGAGTTGAACTCGACCACACCATGGGTTGAACTCGGCCGCAATATGAGTTGAACTAGCCCATAATATGGGTTGAACTCGGAAGCAATATGGTTTGAACTCGACTACAATACGGGTTGAACTGGGCCACAATATAGGGATTGAACGCGGCCGCAATGTGGGTTGAACTCTGCCACAATATGGGTTGAACTCGGCCACAATGCGTGTTGAACTTGGCCACAATATGGGTTGAACTCGGCCACAATGCGGGTTGAACTCGGCAACAATACGGGTTGAACTCGGCAACAATACGGGTTGAACTCGGCCACAATGCGAGTTGAACTTGGCCACAATACGGGTTGAACTCGGCCATAATACCGGTTGAACTCGGCCACAATATGGGTTGAATTCGGCCAAAATATGGGTTGAATTCGGCCACAATACGGGTTGAACTTGGCCACAATACGGGTTGAACTCGGCCACAATACTGGTTGAACTCGGCCATAATATGAATTGAACTTGGCTACAATACGGATTGAACTTGGCCACAATATGGGTTGAACTCGGCCACAATGCGGGTTGAACTTGGCCACAATATGGGTTGAACTCGGCCACAATGCGGGTTGAACTCGGCAACAATACGGGTTGAACTCGGCCACAATACGGGTTGAACTCGGCCACAATATGGGTTGAACTCGGCCACAATACGAGTTGAACTCGGCCACAACATGGGTTGAACTCGGCCGCAATATGAGTTGAACCAGCCCACAATATGGGTTGAACTCGGCCGCAATATGGTTTGAACTCGGCTACAATACGGGTTGAACTGTGCCACAATATAGGGATTGAACTTGGCCGCAATATGGGTTGAACTCGGCCACAATATGGGTTGAACTCGGCCACAATGCGGGTTGAACTCGGCAACAATACGGGTTGAACTCGGCCACAATACGGGTTGAACTCGGCCACAATATGAGTTGAACTCGGCCACAATACGAGTTGAACTCGACCACAACATGGGTTGAACTCGGCCGCAATATGAGTTGAACTAGCCCATAATATGGGTTGAACTCGGAAGCAATATGGTTTGAACTCGGCCACAATGCGGGTTGAACTTGGCCACAATACGGGTTGAACTCGCCCACAATACGGGTTGAACTCGGCCACAATACAGGTTTAACTTGGCCACAATACGGGTTGAACTCGGCCACAATACGGGTTGAACTCGGCCACAATACGGGTTGAACTCGGCCACAATGCGGGTTGAACTTGGCCACAATACGGGTTGAACTCGGCCACAATACCGGTTGAACTCGGCCACAATATGGGTTGAACTCTGTAGCAATTCGGGTTGAAATATGCCATAATACGGGTTTAACTGTGCCGCAATACTGGTTGAACTTGGTCACAATATATGGGTTGAATTCGGCCACAATACGGATAGAACTCGGCCACAATATGGGTTGAACTCGCCACAATACGGGTTGAACTCGGAAACAATACTTGTTGAACTCGGCCACAATACGTGTTGAACTCTTCCGATACGGATTCTGACTATGCGTCTTACTGCAATATGGGTGGGAAAGCGACGACGTTATTAATCAGCCACTTGATATACTTGATACAGTCGTCGTTATCATAATCCATTTCGTAAATTTGTATTACATTACCGGTCGATTATTATATTACAGGGCCACTAAATACCATCATTGATCGATTATTAGTTAACCGGTCGATTGTTACATTACTGGTTATAAAAGGGATTTCCACCAGCACGATTGTTAACATGTGTGTGCGTGCGCGTGAGCGTGTGTGTGTATGCATGCATGCATGCTTGCGTGTGAACGTGTGTTTGTGTGTGCGTGCGTGCGTGAATATGTGTGTGAGCGTGCGTGTACGTGTGCCGGCGTGCGCGCATGTGCGTGTATGTATGTGTGTGCGCGTACGTGTGGGCTTGCGTGTGAGCGTGTGTTTGTGTTTTTGTGTGTGCGTGCGTGCGTGCATGCGTGCATGCGTGGGTGCGTGCGTGCATGCGTGCGTGTCTATGTGTGCGGGCGTGTGTGTACGCGTGCCGGCGTGCGCGCGCGTGTGCGATTATTTATGCGTAAGTATGGTTTGTTTCATAATTCTTTATGCAGTATTCCAAACTTAAATATGGTTGGATTGCCCCTTTGTTCGACGGCCTCTTTTTTCTCCGCCTCCATCCTTTCGAATGGATTCGCTGTTATGTTGAACGCTGACGTAATTAGACCTCACGTCGGCCAAACCTGGCGTAATGCTTTGGTGTGGCGCCATCGGGTGGATAGTTTTGATAACATATTGGAACCGATGTTTCGACGTATGGACATGGGGGAAAGAGGGCTTTTAAAAAACAAAAACGGCTGACGCCTAAAGATTTTAAGGAAAACACGTGACTGAAGAAGCATTACGAACTTATATATAGAGCGATAAACTTAAATTTAAACTCAATCGAGAGAACCCGGGTTCTAACACTGTGCTGCCGTGTCGAACCTTCGGCATGTTCGTTCACTCTATGTTGCTCCAGTTCACTCAGCTGTATGAATCAGTACTTGGCTGTTAACAGTTGTGTATGAATACTCTACGCGAATTAATTAAAGCGTGGCTGAATACTTCCCGGAGAAGTCGAGATGGTGTTCGATTGAACAGGTCTGTCGGGGAGGGGAGTAGTGTGAAGCGCTTTGAACAGTTCTAAGGTCTGGGTACTGCGCTATATAAGAACTTTCTAACTATCGATATATTGCCTATTTTCTTTCAGACCCATTCGAGGGCGTGGCATGGTCGGATTGTAACGCAACGTGCGGAGGGGGCTATCGGCTAAGATACAATGAAGACCGTTCTGCTGGACAGCAGTACATGTGTAACTTGCAGTCTTGTAATCCAGGTAAGAATGCGGCCGCTGTGATAAACGTGCGATTACAAATGATCAGCATTTGCACACCATTATCAATATTTCTTATAAATCAATAACACTAATAATAATAATAATAACACACACACAAAAATAACAATAATCATAGCGATAATAATAATAATAATAATCATCATCATCATAATACTCTTAATAATCTTCATAATCTTAAAAACATAACAGTATCATAGTAACTTCCTCTCTGCCTATATCTTCGGAAACCAAGCAGAAAATAAAAGTAATTATAAACCTCAAAGTTGATGAACCGTGCGATAGTTGTCAACAAATGGATAGAGACGCCAGGGTGTTAAGGTGAACAAGCAATCGTAACAAGGTATGCTTTTAAAAGGTGGTGGAATTGTGTAATATTTCCAACTGATTTGACACTAATGAGGAAGACAATTCCAAAGAGTCGGCGCATAAATAGAAAACACCCTAGTTCCAATGTTGGCGTTAACCATAGGAACAAACGTAAATCGAAACTAGATGATCGAAGTTGGACATGCTTTCTTACAGAATTAAGCAATTATTATAAATATGCTGATTGTTTAATTAAAAATGTTTCATAAGAAATAGTAAAGGTCTTTAAAATAACACGATAAAGGTCTCTGTTTCCTGGAAGCAGAGACCTACGAAACGGCCTCAGTGAGAAAACCCTTGGCTATCCTTGCTAAACAATTGTGCACACGTTGTAATTTCATGATATTCTTAGGAGCAACTTTGTCAAAAATAGAATTACACTAGCAAAGTTTGCTTGTACTTAACAAACGCAGTTGCAACAGGTTTTGCTACAAAAAGAGGCAAATAACGACCAATACGGCGTAAATCACGAATGTGATAACTGCGTCGGCAAATTTAACAAGTATGTTGTCTGAAATTTAAATTACCTTCGAAAATAACTGCTAGATTGATGTAGGTATAACATACTGACTAAGGACATATGTAGAAAAAAAATGTCTTCACTTGTTTCACGATGCCTTTATGTGCCAATATAAGAAATTTCGTATTATCATCATTTAATTTTAACCTGTTCTCAATCATCCAATGGAAAATAATCATTAAAATGATTTGTATGTAAAATTAATGTAAATATGAATCCTGGTCCATATTTTGAGATATATTATTGTGCACTTTTAAGAGAGCAATGCTGTACATTTAAGCTGTTTGTATACAGATAGCACGAACACACACGGACGCGCTCACGTACACACGCACGCACACATACACTACCACATACTGATACAACTCGGTCACAGTCAGATTCCATAATTATACAGTCAA
The DNA here is from genome assembly GCA_020002185.1 of Paraescarpia echinospica. NCBI lineage: Eukaryota > Metazoa > Annelida > Polychaeta > Sabellida > Siboglinidae > Paraescarpia > Paraescarpia echinospica. The sequence goes on from CM034542.1 coordinate 49,189,493, forward strand.
ATAAGAGCTTAACCCATTAGACCCCAGCCAGTTAAATTGCTGTCACAAATTTCAACATTTCTAGGTGCCTGCAGGTTTTAAGCTGTATCTTCAAAACTATTGATTTTCTATAATTGCAAGTTGTGTTTATTTTTATGTCCATTTAATTAGTATCATTAAAATGGTCTGACTGTGGTGTCTTTTGGATAAGTATATATTGTCATTTATAGGTGATAAGCATAGAAAATTAATAGTCTGGACAACTATTCTTCTTCACTTCAGCATATCAGCATGCTATGGCTATTCTTCTTCTGAACTCTGATGACATCTTGCCGTCTCCTTGTAGTCTTGCTCCAAGGTATTCGTAGTGGTTCACATTTTCAACTTGTTCCCCGTTGATTGTAATTTCTGTTTTGTTAATGCATCTGTCAGTGTCCATGATCTTTGTTTTCTTCACATTAAGTAACAAGCTAGATTTAACAAGATTTAATAAGATTGCCACCCAGAGAATTAACTCTAGGTGGAAGGTGGACAAGGAAGCCCTTTGGCTTATCGAGAGTCCGACCCTTTTATCTATGTGTATTCAGCCCGTCTGAGGTATGTGTCGATTTTATTTTTAAACATATTCACGCTACTAGCACCCACACAATCAGCAGATAATCTGTTCCATTCATTTACAGTCCTTTGTGAGAATGAGAACTTTCTTATATCTAATCTACACTGCTCCTTTGCTAATGTAACTTCAAGTCCTCTAGTCCTTCTATCTTTCTTAACTGATAAAAAAATATTTCTATCAATATTTTCATAACCCTTCAATATTTTAAACACTTCTATCTGATCTCCTCTCAATCTCCTGGTCTCTAGTGTTGTTAAACCGCATTTTTTAGGCGTATTTCGTAACTAAGATCCCTCAGTTTTGGTATCATTTTAGTTGCTCTCCTCTGCACTCTTTCTAGCATATCTATGTCCTTCCTGCGATACGGCCTCCACGCTTGAATACAATACTCTAAATGAGGCCTAACTATTGTTTTGTTCAGCGGTATTATTAGCTCTTTTTCCTTATACGTTATGTTTCGCCTAATTAATCCAAGGATTTGATTTCCCTTTGAAGCTGCAATTGCTCTGAAACCTTCATATCAGCACTAATAGTCAACCCTAAGTCCTTTTCTTTTACAGTAGTACTTAGTACAGTACCCCCATTGTATATTCTACCTCTTCGTTCCCATGTCCTGTGTGGAGGCATTTACATTTCCCAAAATTGAACAGCATTTGCCACTTTTCATACCATTTGATCAACCTGTCAAGATCATCTTGTAAATGCTGCAAGCCCCTTTTCTCACTGTTTACAGACATGATTAGGTTTGTTAGGCCGATTGTTGTAGTGGACAGGAGTGCGGTATCGTCTGCGTATCGTAGGTCTCTGATTCTATGCCCATGAATATTCACTTCATCGTATCTTGTACTACTGACATATAATTATACATCTCTCATTATGTCTTCTGTGTAGAAGTTGAATAGGTATGGTGATACAATACATCCTTGTCTTACTCCTTTTCCCACTGACAAATTTCTGTAGTTGTATTTTCTAGCCTGACCACTGCTTGTTGGTTGCTATAAAGTGATTTCAAGAGGGCAATTATCTTTGGGTGGAAGTTCATGTCGCTGAGCTTTTCCACATCATCTGATGATTCACACAGTCGAAAGCCTTGGAATAGTCGATGAAGCATATTCTTAGATCATTATTTATCTCTCTGAATTTCTGAATCAACATTCTCAGATTGAATACGTGGTCCCTTGTACCTCTGTTTTTTTCTGAAGCCTGCCTGTGTACCTCTCACTTCCATTTCCATTTTAGCTTGCATTCTTTTCATTATATAACAAACGAAGAGTATAACAAACGTTATTTATTACTAACATATCAACATAGCAATGCAGAGTTGGCAGCTTGAAAATTACATATACTGTCAACACTATGTTGAATAAAGGCGGTTAACTATCCTCATACACTTAATACTGAAGCGCGCGCAGACAGGCAGGAATTTTCGTTTGCAGGAAAGCCGATGATGTGCTGGTTTTCTTCGTAGTTTTTGGCATATGCAAGGCTGACGTGGTCTTCCTGCTGGACTCATCTGCCGGTGAAGGTACCGATGGCTGGATTCACCTCAAGGACTTTGTCATGGCTATTGTACAAGGCCTCAGAGTAAGACACCTTTGTTTGTTTCATAACATAACCCTTTATAATGTATAATGCAATACTAGCTTACACCTAACGAAATGCAGCAGTTATCACCATTTTTGTATATTGGTATTGAATTCGCTTGTAGTGGCGCCTTCTGGAGAATTGATCACTACTCAATTGTCACAAATAGGAGAAAGTCCCTCTAAAAAGCATAGCATATGGCCATTATGTAAGTAAATAACGTACGATTACCCACATTGCATTTGTTTAAATACATATCCAATTAGTAGATCAGTGGCCAATGTATATATATGTATATATATATATATATATATAACAATAATAATAATGATAACGCAAGCAATAACAATAATCATAATACATAATAATAATAATAATAATACTCTTAATAATCTTAATAATCTTAAAAACATAATGATCATAATGATTATAATTATCGTAATAATCATAATCATTATAACAATACAGTAACTTCCTCTGCGCCTATCTCCTCGGAAACCAAGCTGAGGGGCGCATGAAAATAAAAGTAATTGTAAACCTTAAAGTTGATCAATCGTGCGATAGTTATCAACAATTGGATAGATACGCCAGAATGCTCAGGTGAATAATCAATAATAGAAAGGTATGCTTTTAAAAGATGGTGGAATTGTGTAATATTTGCAGCTGATTTAACACTAAAGAGTCGGCGCACAAGTAGAGAACGCCCTAGTTCCACGTAAATCGAAACTAGATGATCGAAGTTGGACAGGCTTTCATACAAGATTAAGCATTTACTATAAAAATGCTTGAGAAATAATAGTAAAGGTCTTTCAAATAACACGATATTGGACAGGAAGCAGAGACCTACGCAACGGCTTCAATGAGAAAACCCTATCATTACTAAACAATTTTGCACACGTTGTAATTTCCTTTTACTTAACAAACAATATAAATGTGTGTGTGTGTGTGTGTGTGTGTGTGTGTGTGTGTGTGTGTGTGTGTGTGTGTGTGTGTGTGTGTGTGTGTGTGTGTGTGTGTGTGTGTGTGTGTGTTACTGAAAATGCTGTTTACAGAGTAACGTGTTATTAAAAAATGATTGTTCTGTACTTTGAATTTGAAAACGCTTACTTATTAAAAAACAACATGCTGGTCAACGCATTAAAATGAAAACAGATAACAATTGTTACTCGAAATTCCGGTAATTGCGTTCGTTCAAAATAATTGATATGTGCTTGCAGGTACGTGAGAATCATACACGTATCGGGGTCATCAGCTACTCGACTAACGTACGCGTTGACATCAACCTCGGCGAATACTTCGAGATGTCGGACATACTGCCAATGATATGGGGCATGGACTATATGGCCGGGGACAGGAACTTAGCAGATGCAATCAAAGAGATGCGGAACATGTTTAGCGAGTAAATACAACAATAATCTATTGTGAAGGGAAACAAATGGCATATGTTTGGGTTTATGCATCTAAAATATTTACTAAAACTAACCATTAGCAACTACAACTAAGAGTGTTATGCTAACATTGTGCTAACAGCTCTCTAGAATAACCTTGGTGAAGACACATAATTTATATTCGTGATAAATAGTCTGTCGTCACCAATGCCTACTCTTCCTCATTCGCCAGTCTTCAAACTAAGAATGTTGTTCTAGTTTGCGTCGCTGAATTTGTTTCGGCGCTGCAACAATTAAAATGTTACGTCCGCATAGTGCACTGTATGGCACTGTAACAGTTGCAACAAATGTAACTCTGAATGGAAGGGAATACGAGGAACCATGCAACATATTCGTATACATGTCGAGGAAACATGGGCATTCGAAACGTCACCACAGCGTCAAGGTCGAAGTTCTAAGCACCATGCGCTTAGTGGCCCATCATCGAGGGTCTCAATATGTCAGCCGTCGGGCACTGTGAAATTTCACTAGCATCTCCCACTATGAAAATGAATCCTGATTATCCACAGGCGTGATATTGTTGATTGTAGTTTCAAATGGATAGATTAAACTAACTCTTATAGAAGTATGAGCTCATAAAATTGCCTTCTGTTTCCCTTTAGCTAACCTGCTGTTCTGTCTATATAGGTAGCACTTTTGTTGCAGCATTTTCGTTGATGTGGTAGTTGTCGTCGTTATCATTGTTGTTGTCGTCTTTGCGTAGTATTTGTTGTTGTTGTCACACTTGTCATCGTTATCATTATTGACGTTTTCACTGTTGTTATTTTATACTGTTATTTTGTTGATGTCGTTGATTTCAATATTGTTGTCGTCATCATTTTTGTCTTCTTATCATTGTTGTTGTCACTCTCGACAGGTGAGTTATTGTCGTCGTCATCGTTACCGGTTATCATCGTCGTGGTCGTTGTTAGTGTTGTGTTGCTACTTTTATAATCGTCGTTGCTAAAGCTCATCGTTGCGTTAACAGCGTCGTCGTTGGTATTGAATTTGTTGGTGCAATTTTTTTATTATTCCGTGTTATAGTAGTCGAAGAAGAAGAAGAAGAAGAAGAAGAATTTGTTTTATTTGACCCAGACATTTCAAATAATTCATACAAAACATCCATGTCCAAAATAATTAAATAATACAGATATATAACCTTATAGTAAACATGGCATAATGTATGATAAATAACGAAAAGTAGGGTCAGGAGACTCCTCTAAGACTATGGTAGTCACTATCGAGGAGCCACCTTTTGTAATAAAACTTTAACCGAATCAATACATCACCTAATCAAATTCTTCCAAAATAAGAAGAACAAAACAAAAAAACAATAATATGTATGCATGTGTGTAGTGTGAGCAAGCTTACATGCTTATTGAGTTTGTCGTTTAGGCACTGTTTTGTACTGTATCAAGTTGACAGGTGGTTGTCGGTTCTTAATTTTGCATACATATATAGCAATTTTGCCTGGTGCATGTTACTTGATAGTTTTGTAAAAAATAAAGTTTAACATACTTGGCAAATCCTTGTGAACTGTGTGTACTAAGCTTTTCTTTGACAATATCAGGAATGTTATTTAGTAAAAGTGGTAAATTATGCCTAAGGCATTTCTTAGCAAATTCATGTTTAATTTTATAAGTGTATGTTTTATTCTTGACTCTTGTATCGTGATTATGTACCTCATAGTTAAACATTATCCTCCAGTTTTGTAAATAAACTGGTAAGTCATTGTGTAAATATTTATAGTAAAATTGTAATTGTTGTAATTTAAGAATGTCATCTACTTTTAACAAGTTGAGTTTTTTGTGAAGTGGTTCTGTGTGGGAAGTATAATTACTTAAGGTAATAATTCTCAGGGCTTTTTTAAAGTTTTATTATTCTATTTGATTGAAAGCCCCACGCCATGATGCAATAATTAATGTGTGGCACTATTAAAGAATTATATAATATTATTTTAATATGAAAAGGTAACACATGTTTCAATTTATTTAAAATGCAAATTTTTTTAGAACAAGCATTTGATATTTTTCAGTGTGCTTTTTCCAGTTTAGATTTGTATCTATAATTAAACCCAAAAAATTAAATTCTTTGACTTGTTCAATATTTACATTGTCTATCTTCAGAGTAAGTGTCTGTATATTTTTCTTTGCCTTTTGAAATGTCATGTATTTCGATTTTGCTATGTTTAGCGATAATTTATTTATTTTGAGCCATTCATTATTTTTAAAAGTTCTTCATTTATTAAAGATTCTAAATTTTCGTCATGTATGTTATCGCTGAAAGTGTTTAGTGTACTTGATAGAGTTGTATCATCAGCATAAATTATGAAATTAAACATTTTACTGGCTTGTGCAAAATCATTGATATATATGATGAATAACAGGGGTCCTAAGATTGAACCTTGTGGTACACCTGTTGTTATTGATAACATATTTGATTTTATATTGTCAATTTCCGTATATTGTTTACGATTTGTTAGGTAACTGCTGAATAAGTTCAGATGTGTTCCATGTATACCATAATATTTCAATTTGTCAATTAAAATTAAATGGTCAATGGTATCAAAGGCTTTGGAAAGATCTAGGTAAATATTAATGGGCATTTCATCCTTATCCAGTTTGGTTATTATTATATCTATTAATTCTAGTGCTGCATATTCAGTTGAATGTTTAGGTCGGAATCCATCCTGATGGTCAAAAAAAGCTTAGAGTATTTTAAATAACATGATAATTGGTCAAAAAAGGTCTATAATTATTGAATACTGCTGGCTCACCATTTTTATAAATGTGAATTACCTTAGCAATTTTTAGTTTATCTGGGAATATTCCTGTGGTTAATACTTGATTTGTTAATAAAGTTAAAGATTTGGTTAGTGCAGGTTCAAGCATTTTTAGCAGTTTGGTAGAGAGACCATCACATCCACAGCTATTTTTGTTGGGTAGATTAATTATTGTTCTCTTTATGGTATCTTCTTCAACATATTTAAATGTAAAATTACAGTCTACTATTTTATTTAGATAATAAGAATGATCATGAATGCCTTTGTATTTAATATCATTAGCCAGATTACTGCCTATATTGGTAAATAATGTATTGAAATTATTTGCAATTTCTAATTTGTCTGCCACAATAGAATCGGATTCTTTAAAATATTTTGGAAATGATTTATTAGCTTTATGTTTAGACAGGATTTCATTTATAGTTTTCCAAGTGTTTTTATATCAAATTTAAATTGATTAAAACATTTCTCAAAATATGATTGTTTTGCTTTGCGAAAACTTCTTTTCAAAATACTATTGTATGTTTTAGATTAATCAATAATACGCCATATTCAGAAGATTCAGGGTTTGTGATTTTTTATTGTTTGTAAAGTTTGTCTCTGTATCGTATTGAGGTTAGCAAGCCTTGAGTTATCCATGTAGATTTTTTTATGTTTATATTTATTAAATTTCACTAATTTGCTAGTCATATATTTATTTTTAGCTTGATTTATTTCATTGATGATAATGTTATAATTATGGTTTGGATCAACATTTGAACTTGTGTCTAATTTGTTATGTATTTCAGAAGAGATTATATCATTTCTGACTTTTAACATAGCCTCTTTATTTTGTACATTAACTCGTATAAATTTTGTAGTATGTTCATCTTTTAGAGCAGTATTTATAAGCATAAAATATGGTTGATGATCAGAAAATTGTTTAATTAATATTCCTGCTGTACTTTGCAAAATATGTAGTTGTTGTCGTTATCATTGTCTTCGTCGTCGTTGTTGTTGTTGTGTTTCTTGCTGCTATTTTGTATTCTCAGTGGTCTAGCCAGCATTTATGTAAGGAATGATAACAGTGATCTGTTCTTGATGACGGTGCGTTCTTGTTGCAGATACAAACGGAACGGCGTAAAGCAATTTGCTGTTGTTTTGACTGTCGGCAAGTCTAACCTGAATCAACAGTTCACAATCCCGAATGCAATGGCCGCGAAAGATGATGGCATCGCTATATTTGTCGGCGGTATGTAATACATTTCAAATACACCCCAGTATTCCCATATAGGCCTATGACTTACTTGACATATATGATTATGGTTTCACCGAAAGAACTCGCTTGCAGCGAAATACAGCCGACATTGCTTTATTTACAAAATTATACTTTATCTAAAAAATATACAGTTGTAGCAAAAATCCCGTCACCGAACGGGATATCATGCTAGTTTATATGTAACAGTCGTGAAAGCACTATTTACCATATGTTAGTAAATACACCGTATTGTTATATAAACACCGTAAAGCTCTCGGTAAACGCCGGGATACACTGGTACCTTTTGCTTCATGTATGGCAATATCGGTGCCAGTCGGTAGTGGATACACTGTTGTCTGATGTGGTCTAGTCAGGTAACTTCTGGCAAAAAATACCAATGTATCCTGGCCTTTAGGTAAACGATGGTTTCAGCGCACGTCAGATATATATGTGTGTGTGTGTGTGTGTGTGTGTGTGTGTGTGTGTGTGTGTGTGTGTGTGTGTGTGTGTGTGTGTGTGTGTGTGTGTGTGTGTGTGTGTGTGTGTGTGTGTGTGTGTGTGTGTGTGTGTGTGTGTTGTTCAAGCGCGCTTAATAAAATGACACATCTTAAATGCTTTAGAGACATTACGATTAGTATGATCTGATTCTTGCGATTGTTAAGTTACATTAAACGATTTAAGTTTTGTTCCGAACAAATTATTTCCCCTAAAATGTATGAATCCTTAACATATATGGGGTATTTAAAAACATTACATTACACTCGGAAAACACTAACATATATACAACCAAAAAACATACATACATGCATACATACTTACGTTAGGTCGATTGTTGTAAGCTATGGTGGTGTTGTTTTCTTCCTACCAATATGTCATCGTTAATTGGATCCGTCAGTTGAAGGATCCGCTACGTCACGGTTTGTATACGTCACAATCAACAATTGATAACGGTAATAATATATGTGAATTGCGTTATCGTCGATCGGGGCTACTTTGGCCGGATGCAGCTACTGTGTCCACCTCTAAAACACTACTTTATAATGCTTCAAAATAATTATCAACTAGTGACACTCGCATATAATGGACTTATTTATTATAATATATGTGCGTCAATGGATCGATAGTTATTTTACAGCATAATAAAGCAGTGGTATAAAGGTGACCACGTAGCCCCGCCTGGTCACAGTAGCTCCGTACGACGGTACTGGAGCGGCACGACACCAGCAGTAGTGGTGTAAAGGTGACCATGTTGCCCCGCCTGGTCACAGTAGCCCCGAACGACGGTACTGGAGCGGCACGACACTAGCAGTAGTGGTGTAAAGGTGACCACGTAGCCCCACCTGGTCACAGTAGCCCCGCACGACGATACTAGAGCGGCATGACACTACCAAGGTCAAACGTTCTTGCATATAGTTGTCGCTTAAAAACTTTGCCTAAATGTTTTGTTATAAAAAAGAAGAATTACAACAACATATATATACGACGGAATTGTCCGAAAGCTCCAAGTATTCGGCTTAACTTTTTGATGGTTTCGACGGACATTTTTGTTAGGCAACAGGTCATATGATGCATAGGGTAATGCGACATAAAATAAAGCGTGCTTGCATGTATGCATACATACATAATTACGTGCATACGAACATACATACATATATAATTAATGCAAGGACATACATAATTACGTGCATACGAATATACATACATACATACATACATACATACACGGTGACATGCACTCACGCACGCAAGCACATACACACAAACCTGTACGCCCACACACACACGCACGCGCATAGTACGCCACGCACACCGCACACGCACAGTCACACACACACACACACACACACACACACACACACACACACACACACACACACACACACACACACACACACACACACACACACACACACACAAAGACACACACAAACGCGCGCGCGCGCACTCAGACACACACACACACATACACAAACAAATAAACAAAAACATACACACCCGCCGGCTAATTAGAGTATAATAGATTATAGTGTTGGCAAGGTTAATGTATGACTGTCAGTTCCACTGTTCTCCAGATTAGGGGCGTGTGAAGCGACCTTCAATAACTATGTTGTAAACCTTTTTCGGTCACAGGCTTTGGGGAAGACGACGGCGAATATGCAGCCATTGCGTCCGACCCAGCTTTCCATTACAAAATCGCAAATGCTGAAACCATCAACGGTATTGCTACATCCATCAACAACATTACCTGCACAAGGTGTGGTAAGTTGTTGTATAATGCACCATAAACATTAGTTGTTAGAGTTGTAGTTTCGAATTACACAGTTCATCATTAGCACGACCTACCTGGAAAGTGTCTCTTTGTCACATACTGCCTAGTCCACTATCAACCAACCCACTGGTTCTACAAGTCAATGTGACTTAGTTCATCATCAACACAGTTACCTCGTATATAAATCAATATTAACAAATGCATGTAATATGCCTAGTCGAGATCGTACGTCCGTCATGTGTATGACCTGCTAGGTATGAATGCCACTTTTCCACAATCCGTCACAATCATGACCAGCCAAGTATATAAATCGATGTTCCGTAGTCCGTACATCAACATGACCAGCCAAGTTTGTAAGTCCATATTCCACTTCCGTCATTAACATAACCTGTAAAGTATGTAAGTCCATGTTCTACAGCCCGCCATCACCATGACCTGGTATGTATGTAAGTCCATATTACACATTCGTCATCAACATGACTTGCCAAGTATGTAAGTCCATGTTCTACATCCGTCATCAACATGATCTGCCATGTATGTCGTAAGTCCATGTTCACATCCGTCAGTCATCAACATGACCTGCGAAGTATGTAAGTAACTGTTTCACTCTCAACCATCGAGGTATCCAATGATAGGACCCATTCGTAAGTCCATGTCATAAAATCGATGATCAACATGGTAGTCAAGTCAACATTGCACAATCCACTGTCAACATCACCTATGAGGTCGTAGTAATAGTCTCCTCTTTCTGAAAACTAATCTTCCTCGCAATGTGTAACATTTAGGTTTTGAATTGGTGCTCTTTCTGTTGTTGCCTTTCGTTGTTTCTTATCAGCAGCCACCCCTCCTTCCACCATTCAGCTTCCCCAAACTCCATCATCCCTCTTCACGCCGTCCTCTCATCTCAACAATCGCTTGAAGTTATTCACTTCCCCTTTTCCCGCGGCCTTGGTGTTTCTCTGTCTCTGCTCTTTTCATTATTCTGCCTGCTTCCATTCTCATCAAGATGTACTTAGCCAGTGTGACATATCGTGTCCCATATTACTATTACTTTGATAAATTGTGAATATATTAGAACAAGTAAGAAGTCAGATACAAAACAACATGTGTGTGTGTGTGTGTGTGTGTGTGTGTGTGTGTGTGTGTGTGTGTGTGTGTGTGTGTGTGTGTGTGTGTGTGTGTGTGTGTGTGTGTGTGTGTGTTTGTGTGTGTGTGTGTGTGTGTGTGAGTGTGTGTGTGTGTGTTATTTTGTATTTGACTTATTACTTGTTCTAATATATTCACAATTTATCAAAGTGGTAATACTAATAAGGTACACGATATATGTCACACTGGCTAAGTACATCTTGATGAGAATATATATAATTCACTTACATAATATTGCTTTACAGATATTATCCAGTGTGAAGAAAGGTTGACCGAATGTAGCGTTTCCTGTGGCGAATGGGGAACGAGGTCTTGCCAGAAACACTGCCTGTCGTACGACTGTGTAGACATAGCACTCATTGAAAGGTTCAACGAGTCCTGCGAAGCTGTCGGATGCTTTACTCCTTGTCCGACTACAACTGCGGGGACGTATATTGCCCCAACGACAACATTGCCACTGGACACAGGTTAGTATCGTATACCTGCCAACTTGTTTTGTTGAAATCCGGGAGATTCATAAGCGGTTCAGTACGCTTCCCTTGTCGCACTGTCTCGTCGAGCTGTCTCGGATGTTTACATCGGAAGACGAGGGACGGGGTGCTGTTGGAGATGTTTCATCGGAACTTGACCTGTTCGCTCTCTCGAAGACTCGAAGATGGGGGGCTGCTGTTGGAGATTTTCTGACAAAACCCGGGAGATTTGCTTGTATTCCGGGAGACCGGGAGATACACCGAAAATCCCGGAGACACCGATTTCACCGGAGAGTTGGCGGGTAAATTATCGTCATACAGTAATACTTAGTTAGAATGGATCAATTAATCCAAACACACACAAATGTATTTGTATTGAAACGCGATGTCCGCATTACTGCAACATTTGACTAATTTGACAATCTACAGTTCCAACTCATTGTTGCATCAAACCCAGAATGAAAGAAAACAAAGAGTATTTCAAATAAACGGGTTACACCTGATAATCATTTTACAGATGCCCTAAGGATAAGGATAAACACTATACTGTAGTGTGTGGAAGGAATATAGTTTATTGTCCTACAATATGTCGCATACTTACAGATGAGTGTTACCTGTGCGACTTCACCAAGGGTCAGATCTGGCTGCCAGACCGCTACAACTGTCACATGTTCTTCGTGTGTGAGCCGATTGGTTACCTGAAGTACCGGAAACATAACATGACATGTGGCGAACTCTGGTGGCAGCAGGACATCCACACGTGTGTGAAGAGTCGGCCAGAAGACTGCGACCCCGAAGTGCAGGTTGTCACGTATCTGCCTCCGTCCACTACCAAAGGTGAGTACAACAACAAGCGCCGTGCGTGAGCGTGTGTGTGTGTAGGTATGTGTGGTGTGCGTGTCCGTCTGTCTGTCTGTCGATCCTTCTACGCGTCTGTTTGTTTGTCTGTCTATCTGATGTCTGCCTCTCTCTCTCTCTCTCTCTCTCTCTCTCTCTCTCTCTCTCTCTCTCTCTCTCTCTCTCTCTCTCTCTCTCTCTCTCTCTCTCTCTCTCTCTCTCTCTCTCTCTCTCTCTCTCTCTCTCTCTCTCTCTCTCTCTCTCTCTCTCTCTCTGCCCTGTCTCTGTTTCACTCAACCTACTTATGTAGCCATGCTATGTTCCTAATCCTCCGTGCAGCTCCTTGCCCCTACGAACCGGTGCCGGGCCAAATGGGATATTTCCGCTCCATAGACAGTCCGTCTGAGATTCAACATTGTGTACAAGGCATGGTCTTCCAGGATCCTCCGTGTGAATGCGTCCAGATCGGAGAAAGTACGTTTTTGTATCCACACATAATATACAATATATGATTTCACATAAAATAAATTATAGATGAAATTTAGCTACATGCGTATATCATAGCTGTGCTCTATGGGTAAATTGTAGAACATCAAATTTTTAGCAATTAATTGTTGCTTCTAACAATTCGTACAGTATATATAAAAAATTGCCTATGAAATTTAGCGCTACAACAAAATGTAAAATCATATAAAGGTATTATGAGAACGACTATCTTTAGCTTAGTGACAAGGATCAACATGTCTATGAATACTATGATTCAGAACTGTTTGCCAGCGACACGTACTGTACATCGCAATTGCGGCATCAGGGGATCCTGGCTTTATATAATTATATATATATATTGAAATATATTTTTATATCGATGTATTAATTTATATATTGATATATATATATATATATATACTGCTTTTTTCGATGTATTTATTTTATATGGTCATACTGATTGTTTGTTTGAAATAAAATATTATTATTATTATTGTTCGCTTCAGTCATCCCGACGTGTTCCGATGACCTCCTGTTGTACTTCCCGTACGAAGATCATTACAATGACGTCACTTGTCACCACGCTATCGCCACTCAGTACGGCAATAATGTCAACATAAAGAACGACCCAACTCGCAACGGCAATGTCTCCTGCTTCGGTGGAGACACGCACTTTGAGGTGAGTTGCATTGAGTCACATTTGGCGTAGTTCAATGCCACACACAATAGATACAAAAATATGTGTTTCGTTGCTTTGCGGGCGGACGAACTTACACACAGAGAGGAGGGGGATCGGACATTTTTCATTTCCTTCCTATCCATAAACACGTTTTCACAATAACAGTGTTCGCATCCTCGCAGTGCTCGGTTGCAGCCGGTGTAGTAATAAACGTAGTAATACATCATTCTAGAGGGTTTTGAACATACGTTGGAAACACTCTGTGCTTAAATGTAACACTGGTAGTTTTTCATGATATTTGGATAGTTTTTATCGTATAAATTTATAATAATAATGAACATTATAAAGTTTCAACTGTGTATATTCTAACACTTGACTGCCAAGATGCATTATATTCAGCAGAATACATTTTTGACTAAAGGTTCAAAACACTAGTTTTAAATGGGAGGATGTTTGTGATCGTCCTGCACTGGCTACAGCGCGACAAGCCTAACTGCAGAAAGGAAACTTCCTGCATGTAATTAATCGTCTGCCACTTTTATCAGAAGGTTGCGTGGACGCAGTGTCATCTTCATAATGACTAATTTGACATGTATAATTACGTGCACTGAATTGGAACCTAACTAGCTATGACAGAGTCAATTAACTTCAAATGTATTGTCCTATTTCGTCGACGTTACAATACATTATAGATAACTAGTTTACACGTATTTATGGAGCAACAAACTAACATCAACTGCAAGCAAGTTTACACCTTTTTAATCGCACACTCCTTCGTTTCTGCTGACCATTTAATTTATGTTAATCATGACATGCTAATTATTGCCAGATAAAGAACAAAAAGCCACAGTGTCGCCCTCTTGCGAGTGGCTAACCACCAATACCAGCCTGTCAACATTTACCTATTTTTATAGAGCGTACGAAAGGGGGAGGAGGGTCGATGCTCGCATATTAATTATAAAAATGTCGGCTACATGCGATTTGTATAAACGCAGTGATTATAAATAAAAGATTGGAAACATTATTATAATGCTGATTAATGTATGTCCTTCCCATGTAACGTGTCAAACGGTAACATACCTACGCTATGTAATTTTCAATCTGAACAATTATCGACACGCTGACGTACTAATTCAGGAGGAGAGATCAGTAGGCCTACGTTGTGTACGAGTAGAGCCATTTGATCAGTAGTGAGCGAACTCTAACTTTAACTAACTACAATTGTATTTTACTGCATTGTCAATTGGTAGATCAGATGTCAATGGTCCAATGAAGCGAGCAAACATAGAAAGAGGCGAATGGACATTGGCACCTGTGAGGAGATGATGTCAAACTGCTCCCAACGGTAGCGTATTAATGGTTAGATACTTTGTTCACTGACTATAGGTTGCCTTCCTTCGCACCTGGTTTGCTGAGAACAACGTCGACAAGTTCTCGATCGCCGTGTGGTTCCAACGCGAGGGAGGTCTGTCCCCTAAAGCTGCCATCGTCAACAACAAGAACTGCCGACAGAGCGCCGGATTCAGCGTGTCGTGCGAGAACTCTGAGATCATCGGAAGTGTCACGATCGACTCCGAGTTTATCCTCGATCCAGCACAGGTGATTAATGTAATGTAATGGGACCGAAAGCCATAGGACATAGAGCGACAGTAGTATTGAAAGGAGCGTGTGAGTATGCCCAAGCCCTAAGCCAGGGACACTGTCTCGTTATTGGAACGGTTGTTTGGAAAATCGTAACGGGTATTTCGTTTTCAAATAACGGGTATTTTGGACTTTAGGTAACAAGATTTTTATTTTCCAAATACCATGTTTTTGTACAAGCCGTGCCATAATTAGTACGCGAATACATTCACACGCACGCCACTCCACGCCCGCACACCACGCATACGCACACGCACGCACGCATGCACGCACACACACCATAAACTTGACTAGATATCATGTTAAAACATTATTCACTCTCAATTAACCACTGATACGTGTAAAGGATAAATAAAAAACGAGAACGTGTAAATTGGAAAATGTCACAATTCTGGCTAAGGGCTGGGTATGCCCACATAGAACTGTCCGATGTCTCCAAACCGGCCTGCATTTGCACACGAAAAGCGGAAACATAATTAAAGTTCCAGACTGTTTAACTAAACACCCTTTGCTTCGCATATCCCAGTCAGGCTTCGTGTCCCTTGAGGCTCTCGTGCTACTTCACATATCCCAGTCAGGCTCCGTGTCCCTTGAGGCTCTCCTGCTACTTTACATATCCCAGTCAGGCTTCGTGTCCCTTGAGGCTCTCCTGCTACTTCACATATCACAGTCAGGCTCCGTGTCCCTTGAGGCTTTCCTGCTACTTCACATATCCCAGTCAGGCTTCGTATCCCTTGAGGCTCTCCTGCTACTTCACATATCACAGTCAGGCTCCGTGCCCCTTGAGGCTCTCCTGCTACTTCTCATATCCCAGTCAGGCTTCGTGTCCCTTGAGGTTCTCCTGCTACTTCACATATCCCAGTCAGGCTCCGTGTCCCTTGAGGCTCTCCAGCTACTTTACATATCCCAGTCAGGCTTCGTGTCCCTTGAGGCTCTCCTGCTACTTTACATATCCCAGTCAGGCTCCGTGTCCCTTAAGGCTCTCCTGCTACATCTCATATCCCAGTCAGGCTCCGTGTCCGTTGAGGCTCTCCTGCTACTTTACATATCCCAGTCAGGCTTCGTGTCCCTTGAGGCTTTCCTGCTACTTCACATATCCCAGTAAGTCTCCGTGTCCCTTGAGGTTCTCTTGCTACTTCACATATCCCAGTCAGGCTCCGTGTCCCTTGAGGCTCTCCTGCTACTTTTCATATCCCAGTCAGGCTCCGTGTCCCTTGAGGCTCTCCTGCTACTTCTCATATCCCAGTCAGGCTTCGTGTCCCTTGAGGCTCTCCTGCTACTTCTCATATCCCAGTCAGGCTCCGTGTCCCTTGAGGTTCTCCTGCTACTTGACATATCCCAGTCAGGCTCTGTGTCCCTTGAGGCTCTCCTGCTACTTCTCATATCCCAGTCAGGCTCCGTGTCCCTTGAGGCTCTCCAGCTACTTTACATATCCCAGTCAGGCTTCGTGTCCCTTGAGGCTCTCCTGCTACTTTACATATCCCAGTCAGGCTCCGTGTCCCTTAAGGCTCTCCTGCTACATCTCATATCCCAGTCAGGCTTCGTGTCCCTTGAGGCTCTCCTGCTACTTTACATATCCCAGTCAGGCTTCGTGTCCCTTGAGGCTTTCCTGCTACTTCACATATCCCAGTAAGTCTCCGTGTTCCTTGAGGTTCCCCTGCTACTTCACATATCCCAGTCAGGCTCCGTGTTCCTTGAGGCTCTCCTGCTACTTTTCATATCCCAGTCAGGCTCCGTGTCCCTTGAGGCTCTCCTGCTACTTCTCATATCCCAGTCAGGCTTCGTGTCCCTTGAGGCTCTCCTGCTACTTCTCATATCCCAGTCAGGCTCCGTGTCCCTTGAGGTTCTCCTGCTACTTGACATATCCCAGTCAGGCTCTGTGTCCCTTGAGGCTCTCCTGCTACTTCTCATATCCCAGTCAGGCACCGTGTCCTTTGAGGTTCTCCTGCTACTTAACATATCCCAGTCAGGCTTCGTGTCCCTTGAGGCTCTCCTGCTACTTCTCATATCCCAGTCAGGCTCCGTGTCCCTTGAGGCTCTCCTGCTACTTCTCCATCTCGCACTGCCTCTGGCTATGCATTTGCATCTTTCCACGTCTTCCAGCCCAGTTGTTCTGCTTCAATTTCGACTATTGTTAGCAAGGTTGTTTAGGGCAATCCACTTTTCGTTTCCCTTCTGGCGTCCATGTTCGTCTGCATTTCCTTGAAACTCATAAAACATCCATCTGCACTGCTCCTTTAAGGGAGGCAGTCTGTTCCTAGTTGTTCATTTATTCATTAATATAATGTTCTTTAGACTATACAAACTATGTTGTAGGTATACTCCCCGCCAAATTTTTTTTAGTAAGCCCGTAACAACGTTCGTAATTTGGAAGATACGACCCCAGGAGCATGTTCAAATAGTAAACGAAACATCCAGTTTTTTTTAACAAATTTTATTACCAACACGGCCAAGTCAGGCTTAGTCAGAGTTAACGGCCGAGTCAGAGTTAACTGCAATATCCTTTGATGTTCAACGATGTCCCATTTTCCCACGTTCAACACAGCGAACTTCTTGTTACAAACTACTACTCCCGCTGATTACGGGTAGTGGAACTGAGTAGCTCCCTTCAAAAGCAAAATACCCAACTGCATGTCCCTTTAATAATAATAATACTAATAATAAGATAACTTCTATTGCGCCTAAATCCTTGGAAACCAAGCTCAGAGGCGCATCAAAACAAAAGGGTTGGTCAATCTCAAAATCCATAAGTAGTTTTCCAGTTGTGAACAGATGGGTCAAGGCGCTAGGGAGCTACGGTGGATAAGCAAGATACGTTTTTAAATGACGACGAAATTTAGTAATATTTTCAACTCATCTAACACTAAGAGGAAGCATATTCCAAAGAGTTGGTGCAGCAACAGAAAAAGCCCTAGTTCCAATGTTAGTGTTGACTCTAGGAACAAAAAGTAGGTCAGAACTAGATGATCGAAGCTGGATAGATTTTCTTACAGGAGTAAGCAATAAATGCAAATAAGATGGTTGCTTATTGGACAGTGCCTGGTATGTAATGGTACAGATCTTAAATATTATACGATATCGTACAAGAAGCCAATGCAAAGACTTCAAAAGTGGTACAGAGCGAGAAAAACGAGGAGATCTTGTAACTACTCTTGCTAGACAATTTTGGACACGCTGAAGTTTTGTGATATCCTTGCTAGCGATATTATAAAGGAGGGAATTGCAATAGTCAAGTCTGCTGCTAACAAGCGCTGTTGCAATAGTCTTAGCAACAGAAAATGACATATACCGGCGAATACGGCGAAGATCACGAATATGATAAAAGCAGCAGCGACATGTTTGAGATATGTGAAGTTACTATCAAAGATCACTCCTAGATTCCGCACCGAGGTTGCTGGCGTGATATATTTTAGACCAAAGCGGGGGTCGTACACCTCCCACACAACCTTGTTCCACAAAATACATCATACTAACGCACCCGATCAAACAAAACGGGGAACGAACGCTCCCACGACCCAGTATCCGCTTCCGGTACCGACATCAAATAAAATCCACGGCGTTTTATGAGAAATCTATCTAGAATCAAAAGTATCAATTTGCTTGTTTTACAAAAAAAGTATTATGCACCGGAAACCTGTAAAATGTCGCATTCTATGTAATGTGAAGATATTTGTGACGTTTGGCGACTTTGTAGATGACTGACAACCAGTGGCATCATGCCGCCTATGTGTATGACGTCAACACGCTGAAGTTGTACATCGACGGAGTGTTGGCGACCGAATACATTATTTCTGCTGCTGGTAAGACTATTTCCTGAAATAAGTCGTGTGTTCGTGTAATCAATTGCCCGCTTAATCTGAATTGATCATATTCTCAATTTATTCACTAGTGAAACAAATGTTCTTTTTAAACACCGAAAGTGTCGTTTCATGATACTGCGTGTAGTATATATTTGTATGAACCCTAGTAAATGATCTTCGTGCGTAGATAACATCTATTATTTTAGCACATACATTTAACGTTAGAATTACCTCAATTTGAGTGCAATACTACTGGATGTGTTTAACAGACTGTACCAAACTCTGCATTGGTAGTTGTGATGGTTCTGGTTCTTTCGTTCAGGCTTCATGCAGAACAACGACGTTCCGATGCGCATCGCCAGCAGCTGCGACGACGACTACTTCGTCGGTTGTCTCGATGAGGTGAGTCTTCGTTATAGACTCAAGAGCATATCCATACACGCTCAAACACACACACGCACGCACGCACACACTCACTACACACGCACGCATTGTTAAAAACTTAAACATAATGCACGACAGACAGTTAGTCTTATGTTCCACTGTTCCAGCTGAGAGTGTACAGCCGAGTGTTATCCTCGGAGGACATCAACGTCTTGAGGAATCTCCCCTAACCATCGACAAACATTGCAATATTCTGCTGCTCTTATGAAGCTCATCTCTGTTCAGTTTTGAGTGTAGTAGTCTAGTAAAATCACATGTAGTCTGCTCTTGAATTAGTATTCATTAAATGCAATACGAAAGGTCGACCTGTTGTTATTTGTATGTATGACGAATGGTTTGTTTTGTTGTCATGTTCTTGTGGTCTTCAAGCAGCGCTACAAGTGCCTTGATATGTTGTCAACATTTAACTTCGAGTTAACGGACTGCTGCAGTTCCACTTGGCCCTAAGTGTGCATACAATGATCTATTGTGAATAAATGTCGTATATATAATTATTTAGTTTAACTTTATATGTAATGCTTATTTGTATGCACAGTGGCACCTCACTATTATGCACAGTGGCACCTCACTATTAAAGTCACCATCGAAACGGGGCAAAAGTGATTGCATTACTACATCAGCGAGATTAATTTCCTACTCTTTATTAATACATAAATAAGTTAGAACTATCCTAGGATGACCTTGACTGCGAGGTGGCTGTATTACTGAGATGACCACAGACAGATGTTAGTAGTTATCTTGTGGTTCTGGGTCTCCTTTGCAGCAGCTGCGACGACTACTTCGTCGGTTGTCTCGATGAGGTGAGTCTTCGTTATAGACGGACTCAAGAACATGTGCATTCACGCTCACACACACACACGCACGCACGCACTAACACTCATTCAAACACACACATTCACACACAATAACAAACCACACAGGCACAACGTAACACACGCACGCACACACCGGCATACACACACGCAACGCACACTTACACTCACACCCACACAGACACAAACACACGCACACATACTCACACACGCAAACGCACATAATCAAACATACACACGCACGCACACATAGGCATACACACACACGCGTGCAAACACACTCTTACACATACACGGACGTACGCACGCACGCGTTCCCGTACACACACACACACACACACACACACACACACACACACACACACACGCACACAAACACATACACCAGCACAACAAACTCGAAACAAAAACAAGTAATCTTCTGTGGAGACATTAACTGTCCCAATATTCTATGGGACATAAGCACCGTGAAAACGATTGCCTCAGAGCGATCCGTCCAGCAAGCCCTCATTGACACAACACAAAGTGCACCGCGTACAAAAATACACACTAACTCCACTAGAGAATGCAACATACTAGACCTAATCTTCAGAATAAATCCTACAGTAGTGACAAACTCTGCTTCTGTGCCAGAGATATCAGACCATGACATCATCGTCACGGATTTTGATGTAACAGTCTAACACCAAAACAACCAACGCTGGAAAATTTACCAATTTGCTCGTGCTGACTGGGATAACCTAAATGCCGATTTCAATACACATTAGGTGCGTGCACAGAAACTCTTTGGACAACCTTCAAAAACGCACTAGTGAAATCTATCAACAAACACATCCCATCAAAGCTCAGCTCCAGTCAGTGCAACCTCAATGGCTAAACGGAAAGCTACAAAGCCTACTAAAGCGAAAGAGAAGACTGTACAATAAAGCTAAGAAAACCAACAACTGGCAAAATGACAAATTCATACAGAAAAAACGTAGACGAAGTTTGCGTAAAGCAGAATGGGACTTATTAATAACACCATCATTACAGGTCTCCAAACAAAAAAATTAAAGCCATTCTGACACTATATCAAAAGTAGAAAACAAGACAACAATCCGCTAAAAAGCATGGATCACTGGTGTGCAACAGTAAGGAGAAGGCTGAGAAACGAAAAAAGACAGATCCGCCCCCCCCCCCCAACACCTTGATCCCACAACACCCCAATATATGTGACATTAAAATTGGCACCACAGGAGTATGTCAATTACTCAAGTACATCAAACCGCTCAAAGCCCTGACCAGATCCCCAATGCTGTCCTTAAGAACTGTGCCGACACTCTATCTCCTGCACTCCGAGACATCTTCCAGAGATCCCTAGACACAGGCAACCTACCGTCAGACTGGCGCACAGCAAATGTATCAGTTGTCATTAAAAAAAAGGAGATAAGCACCTACCAGAAAATTACCGCCCCATCTCCCTGACATCGGTCCCATGCAAAATTCTCGAACACAAAATCTACCGCCACATCATGACCTACCTAGAAGAGCACAACATCCTAACACACCTCAACCACGGCTTCAGAGCAGGCTTCTCCTGCGAAACACAACTCCTAACCACCACGCATGACCTATCCTCTTCTTTCAACTCTGGAACTCAGGTAGACATAGCAATATTAGACTTTAGCAAGGCTTTTGACACAGTCCCCCACACAAAACTCCTCCATACATATTATCCCACTATGGCATAACCGGAACCACGCTCAAGTGGCTAGAAAACGTCCTCATGAAAGTTGTGCTAGATGGCGAAACTTCGAGAGAAGTACCCATCTAATCCGGCGTCCCGCAAGGCACTGTATTCCCCCCCTACTATTCCTCTGTCACTTAAAAGACCTACCAGCATCGGTAAAATCCAAATTCCGCCTGTTTGCAGATGACTGCCTACTATACAGAGAGATCAAAACATTCAACGATCACATTGCACTACAACACCACATAAGACAACTCCAAAAGTGGGCAAAGGACTGGGGAAAGAACTCCATTACAAATAAATGCTACATCCTCAGTGTAAAAAACAAAACTAACTATTTCTACACCCTAAATAACGCTACCCTAGAACGTGTAAACTGCAACCCCTATCTTGGCATCTCTGTCTCCGACGACCTTAAATGGCACTCCCACATCGCAACAGTAACTAAAAAAGCAAACTCCACACTTGGTTTCCTAAGGCGTAACATACGACTGTCCTATAAACAACAAACGGACCGCATATATTGCCCTTGTGCACGCTGCCTTAGAGTACGGAGCCATAGTATGGGACCCGTACCATCAGGGGGACATAGACAAACTAAAGCGTATCCAACACCGCGCTGCTCGTTTCATTACCGGAGACTACCACTCCTGACATGAAGGATCGATCACAAACATATTATTAGACCTAAAACTCAATACCCTACAAAGCAGACGTCGGGACCTACGACTTAAATTTATGTACAAAATAGCTCATGTATCTATCCCAGCCATCTCCGCAGAAACATCATTTCGGCCCCAAAGAATAAATAAAAGACGCATCCAACCTAAACACTTCTCAGATCACGTATCCTCAAAACTTTGTACAACACCTAACAACCAACAACACCAGGTGCTACACAGTACCTGCATCCCACACCGACCAATTCAAAAACTCATCCTCTATCAAGACAGTAGTGCAAAATCTTTAATATATATGATGAATAACAGGGGTCCTAAGATTGAGCCTTGTGGTACACCTGTTATTGTTGATAACATATTTGATTACATATTATTAATTTATGTATATTGTTTACGATTTATTAGGTAACTGCTGAATACGTTCAGATTTGTTCCATGTATACCAAAATATTTCAATTTATCAATTAAAATTATATGGTCAATAGTATCAAAGGCTTTGGAAAGATCTAGGTAAATATTAATGGGTATTTCATCCTTATCCAGTTTGGTTATTATTCTATCTATTAATTCTAGTGCTGCGTATTCAGTTGAATGTTTAGGTCGGAATCCATACTGATGGTCAAAAAAGGCTTAGAGTCTTTTAAGTAAGATGATAATTGGTCAAAAATAATTTATTCAAGTACTTTTGAAATAGCTGGTAGAAGAAATACGGGCCTATAATTATTGAATACTGTTGGCTCACCTTTTTATAAATTGGAATTATCTTAGCAATTTTTGGTTTATCAGGGAATATTCCTGTGGTTAATACTTGATTTGTTAATAAAGTTAAAGATTTGTTTAGTGCAGGTTCAAGCATTTTTAGCAGCTTGGTGGAGAGACCATCACATCCACAGATATTTTTGTTGGGTAGATTAATTATTGTTCTGTTGATGGTATCTTCTTCAACGTATTTAAATGTAAAATTACAGTTTACTATTTTATTTAGATAATATGAATGATCATGAATGCCTTTGTATTTAATATTATTTGCCAGATTACTACCTATATTGGTAAATAATGTATTGAATTTATTTGCAATTTCTAATTTGTCTGCCACAATAGAATCGGATTCTTTAAAATATTTTGGAAATGATTTATTAATTTTATGTTTAGACAGGATTTCATTTATAGTTTTCCAAGTGTTTTATATCAAATTTAAATTGATAGAAATATTTGTCAAAATGTAATTGCTTTGCTTTGCGAAAACTTCTTTTCAAAATACTATTGTACGTTTTTAGATTAATCAATTAATTGTTATTTTTAATTGTTTGTTAAAAGTTTGTCTCTGTATCTTATTGAGATTAGCAAGCCTTGGGTTATCCATGTAAACTTGTTGTTTGTTTATTAAATTTCACTAATTTGTTGGTCATATATTTAATTTTAGCTTGACTTATTTCATTGTCGATAATGTTATAATTATGATTTGGATCAGCATATGGACTTGTATCTAATTTATGTATTTCAGAAGAGATTATATCATTTTTGACTTTTAACATTGCCTCTTTATTTTGTACATTAACTCATATACATTTTTTAGGATGTTCCTTTTTTTAGAGCAGTGTCCATAAGCATAAAATATGGTTGATGATCAGAATTTGTTTTATTAATATTCCTGCTGTACTTTGCAAAATGTGCTTTGTTAAATGAAATAGAAGTATATGTGTAGCATTAAAAAGTATGTAAATGACATAATCAATAACAAACGGCATAAAAACAAAGTAGATTTAGGGGTCATCTGTGAACATCAATGTTGGATATTAGGCAAAATGACTTTCGTTTGGGGGGAGGGGGGTAAGAGGCAGTTCCATCAGGCCTCGGACTTTTGTGTCCTCTAACTTTTTTGTGAGTATGGAGAAAATGATCGAACCATTACGTTATTTGTTTACCAAGGTGATGACTGGCTTTCAGGCTAACTGATAAATCAAACATTAAATAAGAGTAAATGTTTACCAGTTAATACTATGTCTAGGCAAATGGTAGCGTGTGAATCGACATAGATCAACTAATAGTTGTTAATATATTGATATAATCATCATCATCATATCATTTACTAAGTTTCATCTGAGGGGTGTTGGGGATCTGAGACCAGATGAAAGTTATTTAATCTGTGGTAGGACATCTATGTTCTGAGATGGCCTCTTAAATAGTACATTACCAAGAAAATTGCATACAATGTAACAAAATGTTTTTAATGTAACTGTTCTTTATTTTACACAACCCACTCTCACAAAATATATACAAACAGTAATACAATAAAATATGTATGATAACAAGGTGTAGGCAAATGCTTACTTTAGATCAATACAATAACGCAAGATGTCTTGGTCATCATTAAATAATAATAATAATATCAATGTTCAACAATTGCAGAACATTCTTTAAGATTCATTTTCAGTGTATTTATTCACAATCTTTAGATTATTATAAGAAGAAATAGCAGATAACAATGTCCTACGACCTTTTGCTACATGCTCTATTATTATTAAATGGAAGATTATAGGAGTACACGGTACAATATCCTGCACCTCCAGCAAAAGCCACACCAGGTGTATGTCATGTGTAGCCTGGCTATTTTTATCTTTGAGAGAAACACTTGAACTTTGTAAGAACTACTTGATGACAATCACAAACAAGCTTTTTACTTAGGAATAAGCTGAAGAAGTAATGGTCTTCACCCAAAACCTAGACATTTGGTGCAGTGCAAGAAATCAGCTGGTAATAGATTTTAGACACATTATATTACAAAGTCGATACAAAAGTCTGGCAAGATGAGAGCTATGAATATCACCAAGTCCAAATGATGACTAAATGTGTGCAAGAAGATGATATATCTTGTAGATACACAAAATGAACCCAGCAACCTAGATACTAACTTAAAATCTCACCTGACAAAACAATGTATAATCTGATGTATAACCAGTGAAAAATTCACATGTTAACTATTTAAAGTGTGAATTGTAACATAAAATACGTGTTCAATTATAGCTTGGTCAGGGTTGGCACATTTTCCTAGCATACACAAACACAAGGATTATGCCTGGACTGGTAACCAGTATATACTCTCGATATTGATCCTTCCAGCTGGATTAGGTTTAGTTACAGGAACTAACGTATGATAATCTCAGTTATGGACTTATTCCCGTTTTATGAGTTATTCCAGGATATTACAGGTAAATACCGGGTATTTCCTGCTGCCCTGTCTAAAACTGGTTCTTCCCAGAAACGTGCCAACCCTGAGCTTGGTTAACATAAAAAGTGTCAATTCATTCATTACAAAACGTAATCTGAGATCAAGGTGATGTGTTTGTAATATATTCTGGGTTTTTTAATCTGCAGTAATTTTAACACATTTTGTGCCATTGCAACAACAATAAATAATCAAAATATGATTAATTATAGTATATTTTTCATATCATAAACTTAAAAGAATATCAAACAAGCTGTCTTGCACAATTTGAGAATCAGAACTGATGTACGCATGTGTTAATCTTAAGGATAACACATGCGTACATGATCAGACTATTGGTCTATCTTGTATTTCCGTATGGACACAAAGAAACCTACCACCATTTTAAGGTCAGTAGATTATGATTGTGTGATACATAAATAATGATAATCTTGTGGCAAGAAGCAAATAAATCTAGTGTTTGCTTTGAGGTTGTCTGTTCTTCTTTTATAATATCTCGTCCGTAATAAGGTTACTAGACTAACTATGTTGTGAAGGTACACTGCCCACCAAATTGTATTTAATAAGCCCAACAGTATCCACAATTTGAATGTTGCAACCGCAAATTGTTCAAAAAATTGTAAACATAACATTCAAGTTGTAAACAACCATTACTGGCACTTAGTGCGGAAGCACGCATATCAATGCTGGACTACCTTTAAAGTTGGTTGGTTCCCACACTCCTGACACCAAAGTGGGACAAAGTACAATTAGATCAGAGAACTTTATGCTAGTAATTATCACACTGGCTACTTCCAGGTAACACGCACTGACAACCTCGATACTTCCAGGTAACACGCACTGACAACCTCGATAATTCCAGGTAACACGCACTGACAACCTCGATACTTCCAGGTAACACGCACCGACAACCTCGATTTAAGATGAACCACATTGTGATGTACCTTTGAATGTTTTTCCTGAAATTTTTTAATAATGCAGTTAAATCACTATTGTTCTTGGCACCACAACAGTAACATTGTAGACATTTGTAAGTCACCAGTAACTGACCTATGTTAAGGCTCCCTACATATATTATAATTCCTTTTTAATTTTTTATTCATCTTATTTCTTAATTGTTTCATAAAAAATCAAAATTATTTCTCATTGTGAAAATTAAGTCTAAAATGGCAGAGTGGCTTAGTATACTGTGGCATGAAGGTATTTATACTTTTGCGAGTCCGAACTAACGATGAAGGTCGATTCTTTCAGTGATTTTAACAAACGTTTGCACTGTTCTATTAAACTGACTGCATATATTAAACTACTCGCATATTACAGATGTGGTCATCAACTAATCAGATTGGCAGTGGGCTAAATTAACTGAGCTGAGAGCTTTAACATCATCACAATAGGAGCTGAGTTTAAAAGGATGTTGTCCTTTCATTTATTATTGCAAAATCATGTTATAAACTCCATGAAAATAACATAGTATTTCCACCCAGATATATTTCAGTGAGGCAGAACCAACTTTGGAGTTGAACAGTTCAATGTTTACTAAAGCAGCAGAGCTGTCACTCAAATCCCTGAATAGTGAGTTTGGATAATTCCGAAAAGGTCATGAAATATAACGTGACACCCATATCCATCTCATTAGCGATCGAACCTGAAGCCACGCCTTCAAAAGCTGCAAGCTGTCGCGTAAACAACCTGTGTCCTCCCAAAATAATTACATTTTCGTTTATACTGTTTAATATGATTTTACGATGGATAGCGGCCTCAAAGGAGTCGTTGTTTGTTTTTCGTCTGTTTTATAGTGACAAGTTTTTGTATTTTACGATGAAAATGAAGAGACAAACTCCCTTTAAGAAGATCATAACCAAACTGTCTTCAATCGTGGGGATATATAGACTGCAACCAAGGGCGAGGCAAGTATTGTGCACCATCAAACTGTTCAAAGTAATCGTCCAACTCTGGATGAATAATCTGCAAAAGATCAACCAAACTGCATCTCAATCCTTCTCCTAACATGATACAACAGGATTCTTACTTGATAATCGAAGTATGTTACACATATATAAATGTGAAATAAATCATAGTACAGTATCATAGCAAAGTAGGTGATATTGGTATAAAATGGTATATTTTTAATAACATCCTCAATTATAATATTGGTTATCAACTGTAACATGGTCAGACCAAATATCATGTCACTGATGCAATTGTGCCCCCTAATAAAAGTAATTATTTCACTGATTAGGCACCAGTCAAAGTAATATTATACATGTAATTATAACACAACATTGACAATGAGATTAAATTCGATTTAAAATGCTTGTTTACTAGCAACTTTTGCAGATGCTGAACTTGGAGTTACGATAATTTCAGTAATCAACAAATATGTGAAATTAATTTCCTCGCCTGTCTTCATAATGATTGTAATTATTATTTTGAAACCGAACCTAACCAAACATTACGGGATGAAGATTAACCTCTACAGAAATCCTTGAATGGACTGATGATCTGGTTTTTTGGTTATGAATATTAGACATAATTACCTCACAAGAAACTTGGATTCCGGTCTGTTCATTTCAACCACATCCCAAAGTCTTCAGTAGAATGAAGTTATCGGTGTATCACATGACCACTGTCATGTGACACAGTGGTCATGCGTAACTTCATTCTGCTGAAGAAAGGGGGATGTGGTTGTAAAATACACAATGGAATCCTTGTGAGGTACCGTTCAATCATGTCTAATACTCTACTGAAATGTTATGTGAAGGCTTTCATGTCAGCTACTTACCTTTGTACTAGAAATAATTTCTATACCATCCTCTGGGACATATGTTCTTTGTGGACTTTGCCTGTCTCTTGTATCGACTAAAATAGCATAGTTCGGCATAGTTCGCCAGTGCTGGAAGAAAACAAAATGACACATCATGGTTTGCACATTATTAAACATATTTTCTGTAAATTAGTGAATAGCAAAATTACCCCAAAAATGCTCAGGTTTTGTAATAAAAAAAGTGGATGGAAACCAACGAAACCATACTTAACAAAACTACTGCAAGATATATACAGTCTGCGTTAAAGGAAATGTTCTATGAGTTTGTTTAAATTAACAATATTTCAGTTCATGTCTTAATCATTATCATTATATTGCTGAAGTTTATGTACTGCTAGAAATGGCGTAACACAGGAATTTTTAAAGACTATTAAATCAAATTATGATTTTTTTTGTATTTCACGTTCTAAACTTTAAATTTGCTGATTTGTATTCCATTTCTATAAAGCAGTCTACATATGGAATCAAATTAGTACTGTGCTCCACAGGTATGTCATAAATCAAGTTATAAATTGTTACATTTTTGATAATATTAATTCCAAGAGATGATAGGTCATGGAAGTAATGTTTTATACACATTATTTTTAACCAACCAATACTAATAAATTCAGAGTCAGAGTATCACAGCGAAAGGTCTTCAATTAACAAAGTAAACCTAATTTGGTATGCTACATTCCCTGTATGACAGGATATGGTAAACATTTGTCTTTCCACCAATTTGTTTACCGCACTTCCAAAATTGTCTGAAATTATGATCAAGTAAAAAAACAACTACTAACAAAAACAGTAACAAATAACATACTAATTTGATAACAAAAATGTACTTATTTCTATTAACTTATATAATAACAACAAACTTACAGGTTTATCTGCTGGATGCATTTCTTTAATCCATTTTTCTGGTGCCTGAAATGAGAGTAAATGGTAGAAATAATACACAAAACCTACGTATCACAAACAATGAACCTCACATTAAAATTGCTTTGTTTGTACACAAATGTTCAGTATAGTAATAACATTTCTCGCAAAGACATAGGTGGCAACATTCATTTATAGAACGTATGTAACGGGTCGAGATACTACACGATATGGTGGGTCGCAGGTGCCGATACTTCAGCCCTTGATTTATGTTCAGATGTTTTTTTTCTGTATTTAATTCATATAACTTAATTCTTAATTCTTAATTCGTCTACAGTTGTTCTTGTTTTCTTTCTTCTCAATACTGATCCTTGATTTCTGTTTTCTTTTTCTTTCCCCCGGACTCACTAATCTTGCACCGCTGTCTCCACCAACCGTCTCCACTCCACTTCACCCTCATTCTCCACCCCTCTCCCAGTCCCTTCAAATCTCTCTGTACACAGTCCTCCCATCGCAGTCTCTAGGCAGTCATCACCTCTGTTTACCTTCCACTTTCTGGGCATCTTTCTTTACTTCGTCTATAGATAATTTTTATTATTTATACATTTACTATGGTGTACATTATTGTGTGCAATTCACCTGTTAGTAATCATTATTAAGCATAACCATTTATAAACTAATTAACTTATTTATGTGACTGATGTTGATATTCATCATAACTAATTGTTTCTACATATTAACTAATTTGCTTTATCTGTTATACATAACTTTAATATATTTATTTATTTGCGATTGTACACACATTGTTAATGGGCCAATGTGATATAGCTGGGCCGAATCTCTGGATATTGTGAAACAGTGATTTTATATCATGTTTTACACATTTATTTAATTATTTTTATAATCTTTTAATACTTATTTATTAACTTTACTTACCTTATTTTTTATCTACTTATGTGTCTAAATTATCTACTTTTAGGTATGTATTTTTTTATTTATATGTACCAATTGCATATCGGTTTTTGGCTGAAATAAATGTATTTGTATTCGTATTATAAATTTAGATGTCTTTTATTTGTACTATTTATATATTACGTTTACAAACAGAGCTGCAAATATATGTGGATCTGTTTATAAAATAAATATTAATGATGATTTTTACATCGTCACGAGCAAACCATGCTCGTGAAAGCGCATGATGCAATCGTGAAGAATCCTTAGACATAAAAGCAAACACTAACCCCATCACCACAGTTAGTCGTGCATATCCAAGACGGACTTGTTGACGAATTAAACAAATTGATCAATGCATGAAGCACATCGTTAATTCTTTCATCTCACCACTTGCTGACATAAGTGTATAGTGACATCTTTCAAACCATCACTGCTCACTTCTTAAGGTGTGTCATTACCACTTTCATGTTGACATTTCTCCTGATGACATTTCTAATTAATTATTGCCTTTCAAGCTGCACTGGCAGCTACTGCAGTTCCATTAACCACACTAGCCCATTAGCTACAGGAGAAGTGCAGAAGGTCATGTCTCCAAGGTGTTCGTAACAATAACAAGCTTCTATTGACAGCTGACGCTCAATAGAAGGCTCGTGTCAGGGAGACGTAGACAGACACACTACCGCC
The DNA here is from genome assembly GCA_020002185.1 of Paraescarpia echinospica. Taxonomy (NCBI): domain Eukaryota; kingdom Metazoa; phylum Annelida; class Polychaeta; order Sabellida; family Siboglinidae; genus Paraescarpia; species Paraescarpia echinospica. The sequence continues at coordinate 49,220,657 of CM034542.1, forward strand.
ATATGATATAACGCCAAGAAATCAGCCCGGAAACAAGAAAAAACAACAATTGGATTATAACATGACACTGGATGATCCTACGCACAAACCAGTATACATGTTGACAAGAGTCAAGCAAAGATGACAGTGAAGTTGGTGAAAATTGAAATTGTCATGGATAGTTTTCATGTTCTTAGAGAAATAAGAATGTTTAATCAATCATGGCTGTGTAAATTGCATATCTAGTTTTCATATTCTACAGAAAAATGAATGTTTAATCAATCATGGTAGTGTGTATTGCGCAACTGAGTGTCGTACTGCAACATTCTCAACTGCAGCTGAGGTCTTTTTAATCAGTTTCAAATTTACTCTGATACTGATGCTGTTTAATAATTTAATAATAAACTTTGTAGAAATTGGCTATAATTTCATATGTTTTATTATAATCTGACCTCTTGTAATAGTAATTATGACTAAACCACCAATATATATTAAAATATCTAAGTTCCAATATCTTCTTTAACATCAGTCTGTCAAGCTAGTACAGAAGGTTCACGTTAGGATTACAAATGTGCACACAGACGCACTCATTCAAAATGTCAGCTCTGTTAATAATATTAATAATAAACCTCTACTGTTCTACAGCATCTACATCCCAAGGAATCTGAGCTCAGAGGCACAACATACAAGAATTGTTAGGCAGAATCATGAACAGGGACAAACAATGGTAAGGGCCAAGGAAGGTTAGAGTGGGAATGCAATTTGAAATAAACAAGTCTTGAGTTTTCTATAAAAGGTAGCTATAGTTTCAGATGATTTTAAGTGATAGGAAGTTGATTCCAGATTTTGGGTGCTACAGACAAAGCATGTTTGCCAGTGTTAAGCTTGGTTTTAGGAACAAAACGGTTTGTAGTGTTATTGGTATGTCTTGTCAGGTGCAAGATGTTCACTTTGAATGCAAGGTAGACTCTCACACCAGTCTGAGTACACTTGCATGCCACTGGTGTTGCGTGTGCTGTTCTTGATGTACTGAGGCTGAACAATCTACTTTTGTATGTATGGCTGAGTACAACTACATTTAGACATTCTAATTAATTAGTGGTTTATGGTTACTCAAGCAGATGTAAGTATGACAATGTTTTACATTTAGAATGAAACCAGGATAATTAGTAGCACTGGAATACATATGACACCTACTACCAATGAAGTTTCTGTGTCCGTCTTGAAATTATGGAATGACATGATTTTCAAAACAGTCATTCTGTTATAACCTTCCTACCATTTTAAGTGAGCTGTTTTTATTTGTTTCATATATGTTATGATTTTCATTGTTAATACTTTGTACATGTTAATATGTGTTGTATGACTGATGTCAATGACGTGTGAATGGCTCAGCCATCACAAACAGTGCAAAACTAAGCATGGCTTGGCCACTAGAAACAGGGCAAAACTAGGCATGACTTGGCCACTAGAAACAGGGCAAAACTAAGCATGGCTTGGCCACAAAAAACAGGGCAAAACTAACCATATTATCGAGTAGTATTGGTTCGCTGAATACGCAAGACTGGACGGGCAGTGTTAACAATGCAACAGGTGGAAAGCTTGACCAGTGGCTCAGATTAACAGGGATTAGTCAGTGTCAACCACAAATCCAGAGTCAATTAATCCATTACAATGGAGTAGATCTCTTCCGCACAGTGGATATACGTGAACATATTTTTAGAGTCAGTGGCTGGAGGTCTTTGAAGTTAAACTGACGTTGTCTGACCATCGTTTTTAATAAAAATGTTCTTACTGCTATATAGAATAAATGTTGATGCTACACTTACCACCAAACTGTGTTTATAAACCTCAAAATTTTACTTTTTAAACATTTATTTTGTGTGTGTATTCCATTATGTTGTTGTTATTGTTAAAAATAAAATATGATTGATTGATTGAACAGTGTTCATGTTTTGATTTAGATAAACATACTGATAATACAATGACAATGACTGCCTTACCTTAGCTACAGTGTCCCAGCCTATGATGACTCCCCGGTAGCCCCATGTCTTATGCTTGATTACTTGTCCTATTCTGTATTTTATTTTACTTCGTCGTGGACTTCTAATCTCTGTTGAACCTGCAAATATCAATGGTTGTGCTACTGAAGATGGCGTAAGGCAGTTGAACATATACAACATCTTCTAAGTTTTGATGGCATTCGATTTTAGTAAGTATCACAACAAATACCATATATCATAACTGACGTGGAGTGGACCCTCCCTATTAAGGTCACTCTTGGGACTGGGCAAAAGTGACCTGAATAGCCAGGTGACATTATTAGCAGGACCAATTTCCTATACTTTACTGTATATATCTATGCAGAAATAATTTGACAGGACTGTTGTAGGGTGACCTTAATTGCGAGGTGGCTATATTACTGAGGTGACCGTTAAGCGAGGTTTAACTGTATTGCGATACTGATACATTTCTTTTGGGTACCGTATCATTACAACTGTGAAAGCAAGACAGTGATTAGGATAATCTGCGAACTCCTCGCATCAGACTTCCATCAGATGTACAGCTTGTGGACAGATTAACAGGGGCTAATCAGTGCATAAGAGTAATCAGCATTGAAGTGATTCAGTACCTCAGAAGTAGACCTACCAGGGAGTGGATGATGGGCAGATGTAGGACAATTGCAACACAAATGTATTCAATGACAATTAAAACAAGAAAAAGAATGTGTATTTGATTACTATTATTTTTGTGAATAATTATGATTATCGGTATAGTGACGGTTACTTTTAGAAATAAAACAAGACACTTATAATAATCATAAAAAGATTATTTTTGCAATGTACCAAAGTATTCTAGTGTGATTATGGATTGCACATGATTACTATAGTAACTACAATTATCCCAGCTGGCTGACAGATAACAGACATTGGCATAAACTGGAACAACAGAAACAGGATATAAATAGACAAATAATTGTTGTCACATTTCCAAATATGAAATGTAATATTGGCCAGCTAACTTCCAGTTTTACATGGTCATTATATTGTATAATATACATTCATTTTATTGCACAACACAACTGCATCTTGCTGTCATGTGTGCAGTCATAACCAATTTATAATAAATTACACTTGTACATTAGCTCTCATGATTATCATGACATAACATTATCAAAGGGTAATTGTAACTGTGAACATACAGTTGTACACCAGCAACTTGGTATGTCAACTTACACAAGATAATTTATTTTGAATGTATGTTTGTATGTATTCACATAGGACCCAGTAGGTCCAATGACACAGTTTATAAACTGTATACACTGCCTGCTTGGCATCTCTCACACACCCAACTAGGAAGCAACTTTAGCCGCTGGGAGCAAGATCCAGTGGGTTACAGATAGAGACCACCACTCTGTGAGTCCATGTCAGGTTACACATTTACCCCCTGCGTCGGAACTTTTACTTCTCCTGGTGTAGACACCAAATAGAAGACACCAAAAGCTTATAGTGTCTCTTCCAAAAGACACAGGCAAAGTGAAGTGAGTGAAATTACCTAAAAGAGTTTTGAAATGGCTGCAGGTGGAATCGAACCGCCATACCCTTAATCGACAGTTCGGCGCTCTACCGCACGACCACCGCTCCCTACTCAATTAATTTTTCATTTTGAACATAACATGACGGGGAAAGAATGGAAGGAAAACAACAAATTGAGCATCGCCCTGGACTGTAGTGAGAAAGAGGAAAACAAGAATGAAGGTGTATGTGCATGCACTAACCTGCAAAGTATCCTTCTGGATCCCTAAACTGTAGTACTTCTGTCGCAGGTGATTCACCCTGGCTGGTTTGCCCAGCATTGGGCTGCCCGACTCCTGCTTGCCCAGTGGCTCTCTGTCTCATACTGTGCACTTTGCCAAACATATCTATACACCATTTCTGCCATGTCTGCCATGAGAGGTACTTGGCCTTGAAACCAACGGCGTTCGACAGCAGCCTACAGGAAATACACTGGGGTTGTAAGTATTATAAAAACTAAGTTTTGTCTGCAAGCATTAAAGCAAGCAAGAGATGCAATACATCAAGATGTTCAGATTTACAAACATAACTGTGATATATATATATATATATATATACAAGTACGTACGCTAGCTGTTATAATTAGATTAGTGCATCACCTACCCAAACATAAACAGGTGGATTGATAATCAATTCATCACCACGTTTTGCAGGAAAAATAAATCAGTAGAGTTGTGGCAAAATCCCATACGACGTATTGGTGGTGGTGGATGGTGGTTTTAAACAATACAAAACACTACGAGTGTTTCTGGACACGGCAAAGTTATGAGACCACCCGTGAGTAGACACACGAATACAGGCTAGAACGCTTGTGACAAAAAACACCACTTCTGAATTAGCACTAGAAAGAACTATCTGGAATATGATTAAATGTGTACATAAATGTGTACAAATGTGTACACACCTGCGGAGGGCACTGTTTCTCTGTTGTACATCAGGTACCTCTGTATACTTCATGAGGAGGTACTGAGCTGGGATGGCCAAAATCAGCAGACTCAGCTGCAGGACTGCCATCCTGTCCATGGTTGCTGGCACTGCAGGGGGGAACAGACGCAACTAGAATCAATTAATGGTGACAAATATGTTTTTATATCATAATATAATAATACATAGCATTTGGCTGACTGTCCAGCATGTGGACTATTTTGTTTCGCCAATTCCAAATCTAGTCAATTCCAAAAAAACAATTCCAATTCCACCTTGCAAATCAACTGCAATTCCAACTCCAAATTATCAATTCCAACTTTTAAAAAGTTGGCTAAGAAAAAATTCAAACCCAATTTGTGAATAGTTCCTCCTAAATAATGTTGATAAGTGAGAGGATCACAATTTGCTCTCATAAAAATTAAATTCCAACTAACTTTCGACAATCAATTCAAATTCTGTGAGTGGAATTGAGGGTCACCTCATTTTAAATGCATGTATTGGTGCATTAGAGTTTTAGAAACAGAGACCTTCAAATGTTCATTTTCAGGCTTTGAAATTTGGAAAATGATGGGACAGTGATAAATAGTCCTCCTAAGTAATGTTGATAAGTGAGAGGATCACAATTTGCTCTCATAAAAATTAAATACTAAAACAACCTGGCACATGAATGAAGACAGATCAGTCATCACTGTGGCCTACTTCAAGTCCAGCACTTGAGGCTTGCTTCTTTAATAAAAAACTAATTTTCACCAAATGTTTCACACAGGATTTGAATAACTCATGACATGTTCTCTACAGACTACCGGTATGCCAATGTTTCCATCAAACATTCCAAAATGTTTGAATTATACTGTGTTTTAGTGCATGCCGTATGATCAGTGTTCGGAATCTTATAAGCGACTTGGTCATCACTCATTTTGAATACACGTGCAACATAGCATAACAATGGAGACTGATGCCATTTGGAGTGCTATTCCAATAACAAAAACAGCCACCTCGCTGTTTTTCTATGCCGCCTAGCCGAAAATATGCCAAAATTGCCGCCTCATAGCTATTTCGAACGCCCATTTTTCTCTCATTATTTTGCAATATATTCAGCATCGTCATGTGGCGCAAAATTACACCAAAAAGTCACTTGTATTCTTGCAAAATCGCAGATTTGTAACAACATCGTTTAGTCATCTTAACGTCGCTCGGAGCCGGTTAGGATTTACCTCTAGGAATTAACTCCATTGGACAACATGAATGACATCATTCGTCAGTTGTCCAATCACGGAATATTCCCGTAGGATATCCGGTGCCTCCAAATGGGACACCTTGCAGTTTCGACTTACTAGAAATCTACACATTCATGTAACATGATGCCCAAACAGTAACTGCGTGCAGGTTAATGACACTACGAGTATGAGTCTAAGTCACTACGTCACTTTTGAAGCCCTTTTGAAGTCCAAATACCAACCCGTTTTGCACTAGTCTGTGCCACAGCGGTCATGCATTGCGCGAGTAAAATGAGCAGTATAGCAGCATATGTTGATACTGGGGTGCTATTTACGCCTCAAAAGGGTGCTAACAGCCTAAGACACAATGTTCTTAAACATAAATATGCCTAAAATAATGTTGAATGGTAGAACTAACTCACTGAGGTATCAAAGTTTGACAAAACTCAAGTTATAACAGCGAAATCAAGGCGGGTCCGGATTTGACACAAGTGTCCAATAGTCTATTCAATGCCGTCTTTAGCAAGATAAGGAATTTAATTCATAAGATATCTTTGTGGTAAATATATAATATATATTCCGACAAAGTTGTGCAAACAAACTTTTGGGAAAGTTGATTTAAACGTGTATACTAATGGATTATCACTACCTTGGGCTAGGCAATGATGTTTGCACAGAATATGGATATACTAAACAATTTACACCGTATTATAAAAAGGACACAATTTGAGAAACGAAAGTAGTAGAAACATATTTTTGTGGTATTCCAGAAATGACTGTTTGCATAGCATGCTAGCAACAAATAAAGTATAATCTTTGGAACCGAAGCCACCAATTTAACATCATAATATTATGATATGATAATCATTTAAAGGTGTTGATGAGGGAAAAGAGTCTTCAGATGATATCACTGTGATTAACTCTGTCAGCGTGGTAACAACATCTAGGGTTAGGGCAAGGAAAACTTCACCACAACCAAGTACCAGTGGTCGAGCGGAAATCACACCTCAACTGAATACTAATGGTCATGTGGAAACCACACCTCATGATTACTGACTTTTATCAATCGTGATTACTACATTTACAAGTAGTGTAATGAACATGTTTACATGCTATCTTGTTGTTTTATATCTTCCCCTCTATATTCAAAAGTAAAGGTTAAAACATACCTCAGAATGCACCATTTTAAAGCTCATGTTAAAAAAACTCTGGGGACTGTCCCCTGACCCCCTTAGCAATGCTCGCATAGCCCACCCATACCACCTCGCCCATCATTTTACCCAGGGAACACTGAAAAAAATTAGCAATCTATTGTCTAAAACAGGATATTGCTAAAGAATACACGCCGTTTTGTACCTGAAAAAAATGTTGAAGACCAAGTCAGGTGAGATACCAATGATGAATATGAGTGGAAAATGTGTTTTTCACCAGTTATTATAATGCAAAAATAAATGCTTTAAAATTTTAATGAGGTATGCAATCAATCAATGGGCATGGACACTTAGTGAATTATAAATTGATTAACGCCTGCCACTTACAGAGTCAGGCGGTAATTAAAGTGAGTCCACAACAAGTTTTGTCCATTCGAATCTGATGGATCATAGACACAAACAGCCTAGTTCCCTGGGTTGAGGTATAGGGATAGGATTAGACTTAGAAGTTGGAGTCAGTATGAGGACACTTGGGCAATCTAAGTAAAAGATTACTGCATAGGCCTAGTCACAGACAAGTCCAGTCAGCTAACTACAGTTCACAAACCACCACTGGCATCAGCTCTATTAATTAAAAGTATGTAACTAAAACTAGGAAGAAGATAACCGATAAGGGACGGATGCGGTTAAGATTTTCAGTGTATCTTCAAAAAGGCACATGCAAAGTTAGGCAAAACTCAAGTCATAATGGCAAAATCAAGATGGGTCCAGATTCGACACATATGCCTAAGACAATACTCATCCACTTGCTGCAGTTTCGAAGGTTGGACATCTTTGTGCATACCCTTTGTTCACAGGGTGAACGAAGAGTTGATTGATTGACTTGATTTTGTCATTATGACTTGAATTTTGCCTAACTTTGTTATCTCAGTGCGTTAGTTCTATCATTCAACATTATCCCAGGCATATTTACATTTAAGAATATTATGTCTTAGTGCACTTTTGAGGCGTAAATAGTGCCCTGGTTTGGATCAACACACACTGCTATGTATCACTCATTTCATGCACGCGATGCAGTAACGCACGACTGCAGACTCGCTATTTGGGCTTCAAAGACAAAGTGCGCTAAGACACAATATTTTCGTAATATAAATATGCCTAGGATGATGTTGAATGATTTAATTTACCCACTGAGGTGTCAAGGCACTTGTGACGAATCTGGACCCACCTCAATTTCGCTGTTATAACTTCAGTTTTGCCTAACTTTGATACTTCAGTGCGTTAGTTCCATCATTGAACATTATCCCAGGCATTATCTACGTTTAAGAATATTGCGTCTTAGCACTTTTGAGGCGTAAATAGCGTCCCAGTTTGCATCAAGATACGCTGCTATATTGCTAATTTTATGCGCCCGATGTGCAGCAGTGTAGACTAGCGCAAACCGGGTCGATAACCGAATCAAAATTAAAGAACTAACCGCACTAACGCACTGCGGTATCAAAGTTAGGAAAAACTGGAGTGTGTAACGGCGAAATCGAGGTGGGTCCGGATTTGATATAAGTGCCTTGTCTTGTTGTCTGAACTTTGACCCTTACAGTCCGGCGCTCTTAGATCTAACCACACCACAGCCGACTGCCCAGGCCAGGGCCAGGCACATCTGTCAGTTCTAACACTAACAGTAACACTGTGACACCGCCGCCGGACTCCAGAGTGGAAGCGCTATGACATATTTTGCAAGCACATTATCAGTATATGCTCAAGAACAAATGCCATACTCACATTGTAACGATCAGATATTATAGTGATATGTGTAATCAACAGATGCTGCTTGAAGGCATCTTTCTGAATATGCACCTTTATCAACAGACGGGACAAATCAACTAACGCCACGACTTCCACAATGTAAATATCGTAAATGGGTCACGGGCAGCACGTTAACGACAAACACTATATGCGTATTCCATTAAATACTCTGATTATTGTCATAGCAAATTATTTGCAAGTACAATACGAACTAGAATGACGTGCAAAGAATTACATTGGTATCAAAATAACGGAGAACAAACAGAAGCAACATAAACATGTTTGCCGTAATTTGGATGTTCAAAAGTGCGCACAATTGACAGGTTGCATGCATTAACACATTCCCCGATGTATCGTGAGATGTGCTTGCGACCTAGAACTCGAACAATATAAGATAAGATAAGATAATGCTTTATTGTCTCAACTATGGAGTTGAGAAATTTGTCTCGGGTGAGACCAGACATGACTTAAATATGTACATAAAACCATAAAACCATTCGATAAAAACAGCAGATAAATAATAAATAATACATGCATACACATTACGTATTCTAAAACAACAAGTAACACTATGGCAGCAGGCATCATGAATTAAGTTGTTTAATAGACAGTGGCACGAATGAGTGTTTGTATCTATTAAGCCTGCACCGAGGAGTTATATAACGTCTGTCAGATGACAGGAGCTGAAATTCATTATGCAGAACATGTTTAGTATCATAAATAATCTTGACTGACTCAGTGACTGTCTTCTTAGTGTCTGTTCAACAATCTCCTGAAGGGAAATCATGGGAGATGTGGAACCTGTGATTTTCATGGCAGTTCTCATAAATCGAGAAAGCTATGATTTTAACTGAACAGACCAAACCAAGCAGTAATCCCATAGCGCAGTATGCATTCAATAATGGAGCAATAAAAAAGATAAAGTATTAATTTTCTCATCGACACCGAAAGCTCTCAGTCTGCAGAGAAAGTACAACCGCTGTGGGACTTTGGAGCATGCACTGTGAACATGGACATTCCAGCTAAGTTTGTTATCAAGATGGACACCTAAGTATTTGTACTGACTGACCTGGGCAATTTCTTCACCATGGATAACAATAGGCAAGTGATCGGCAACAATACATTTAGCATCAAAAACCATCTCTTGAGTCTTGTTGACATTGAATTTGAGGTGCAAAATAGGCCCTGATCAGAGGCCCTGATAATAATATTATTGCAATGGTAGTATGTAGGCCTGCGGGTACATATAGGCACCTGTGTGTGCACAGTGAAGAAATAAAATTAACGCTTGACCTGTAGATACTAAAATTCAAATTTATGTGGCGCCATAATCACTTCACGGGTGCTTCATGGTGGTTTACACGGTACATTTTATAAAAAGTACAAAATCTAATATAACATTATTTATGATTAAAACAAAAAGTTAATATATAACATTTAAGGAAACTGTCAAGCTATAAAACGTAATGCGTGAAACTTGTAAATATCCCAACTCCCATATATAACATTTAATGAAAATGTCAAGCTATATAAAACGTAACGCGTGAAACTTGTAAATATCGCAGCTCACTTTCATCTTTTTGACCTAACGAGGCACGGAGCTAGGGACAAGCTAGTGTGTGCGAGCGCGCGTGTTTGCGTGTGTGCGTGCTTGCGTGCGTGATTTCGTGCGTGCATGCTGAAGCTAGCACTGACCATGCAAGCACTAATCCAAGACTGAAGCTAAAATGCTTAATGTGGGTTTGCTCACAACGGAAATATTAATTTTACATCTCTGTGTCTATGCAGTTGTCCACAGGTAGGCCCGAAAATGTTCGTGCTTAACTGTTCATTCTGGGTGTATACACTTAGCTAATATATACATGTGGTCAATGGTATCAATAGGATGGTTTTATTACATTGCCGATGTCTTAATTCATATTGTGGTCCGTGTGGAAGATGCTTAAGATGTTATAGCCTACGTACCGTCTCATTTCTACCGATATCTTCTTTTATCGATAGCACTGGGAAAGACCATATGAAAACGGTCCATTTTACTGTGGTGTTATTAGTTGCCTATTCGTTAATGGTTTAGCACTCCATTCTTGCCAGGAAGGTTGAGGTGTGTGCAACTCATGAATAAATGTCTGGTTGTGATCCTATATGGATCCAACGACAATGCACTTAAATATTGCAAATTTGGCACTTCTAGGCGGATCCAAGTGGCCTGGGGGGCCCCATTTAGGTTACAATAAGCTAAAGTGACGGCGACGCGGCGGCGAAAATTTTTCAACAGCTCCCACAATCTGAGGAGATTGCATCTAGGGGATCTGTGTGTTAGGTAACGTTGCTGCCCTAGCATTAGTAAATGTTGTCACAAGAACCAAACGTGTGCACCTGCTACAATCATTGTCGTAACTTCTTCAGCAACTTAATCGACCAGTGCAAACTGATATGGTCTTTTTACTAACATTGCTATGAGTTCCTAAGCTAAATTTTACATTTTATATTCGCTCTCGCCCCTTTTTAAACAGTGATCTTGCATATTAAAAATTTTCAACACCAGGACGCGACACCGAGACAGTTTTGTTGGTTTGTCACGGGAGTGATGCTCTCTGTGGCACGTACGGCAGCGGTTGTTTTGCCTTTTGAAAAAGTTCAGACAGCTCCCCAGGATTTGCTAAAAGCACAATTTGTGCAGTAGTGGCTTCGAGAGAAAAATTGATGTTTCGAAGACTTTTTAAACAGTCGGCCAAACAGGAACCACTTGTGATATTTGTTGGAACAATTGAAACAGCAGGCAATATCTCTATTTCGCAAGTTCAAATCTGAGATTGGAGATATAAAGGATGACGGGGCCCTGTCACCATAGTCAAACGGGCGTTCGAAACACGGTGGAAGAAGCCGTGGAGTGCCAGAGTGGAGACTGTCATAACTATTAACGACTGTTTTGATGACATTGTGGAGCTACTTAATTGAGAGGCTGTCCAAGAATCTGAATGATTCACCAGAAGCCGGGGGTGCTGGCAGTTGCTCCACGGCATCGTAGTGTATCGGTAAAGTGTTGTGGACAAGGGCAAGGATTAGTGAATGGACTGAGGAATACAGATTTCAGAGAAGGGTATGACGATCGAAAAGAATGTCAGGGAAATTAGCATGAGACGACGGTTTCTCGACCGATCGATCGCGAACAGGAACTGAATGTCACAGATACGGGGAAAATATGTTATGGTCGTGAACCAACAATAAGGTTCGATTGATTCCCACTCTGTCAAAGCTTTACGTGTCTAGGAACAGTGTTATACTTCGATTCGCATGGAACCGAACTCCGTACAGATATATGCGACTGAAGCAAGGATGCTCATAAAAGCTCTCCACGACAGATGCTTTCTTTTCTTGTGGCACACGGTGAAGATGTAATTCTAGGGTCTACCCGTCACGTTACAGATCACAACCGCGGTTGAAAAACGTGATATGTAATTTTGGTATTCGCCTAGGCTAAATGTTTTATTTGCAATAAAACAGTTTTAATTTATCGGTATACATTTAATATGCAAGTAATTTTCAATGTAAACGGTCGCATTATCATTTATGTTTGCTCGGAGAGGAAACATGTAAAATATATGTCAGGGCAGGGGGGCGCCAAATTATGTTTTGCAACCGGGCGCCGACATCCCTCCCTACGACACCGTTCCACTTTCTTGACATATGCTTTCTTCGCTAACCGTTCTTATTGCATTCACTCCATATGTCCAGACCACTCGTCACTTCTTCTTGAAACTTTCTGTTTCACGAACCTACTCCATCAGCTCAACCATTCTTCGCTTGTCTTCTCTCTATACCCCCAGAGTTCCTTCTACACAGAACACCATGATCAATATAATCAAACCTGTTTCTCCAAGTGTGTTTACTCATCACTAATCTGGTTCACAAAACCATTGGATGCGATGGCCTAGTCTACGAACATAGGACTCTCAATCGAGAATCCTGCTGCTAACGTTTCAGAACTTTCTTCTCTTCCCACGTTGCTTCTATTCAATCGGATGTATAAATGAATACCTGAATGTACACAGTAGGCCAACATAACGTGAATGGTCTGAAATGTTTCCACGCAAAATGCATACCTAGCATCATCCCCGCGCTATGGAATTATTTATTCGACCGCAGTTCCCTTGTTAATCTGAGCATGCGTAGACAATAATTGTAAAATTGAAATGGGCATACTATAATCATAGCAATTTATCACAGATCGATCACCAAGAACTGCGCCTTCACTCGCCTCGAGACAATTTGACCAGACGGCCTGGTCCTATCACGACGACGAAGGTGCTTGGAAACAGATGTATTCTACATACCTGTTCCGTTACACAATCACACATGTTGCCGGGATGTTTCTGCGAGAATGTTTCACGAGGCCCAAGTTGGTAGGATTCCGCGTTTGATTGGCTTGCCTCCTGATGGGTTATTTAATTGTGCTGTCGACGACGTGTGATGCGAGAGAGCGGCGAAGCGCCACATTTGTCTTCAATTGTAATAGTAGTCTGACCACTGACACATCGGCGCATACGCATCTAGACTTCGTCGCCAGTCACAAGCGTCTTACTGTCTTGTAACGTAGAATATCCACGGGGCGTTTACAATAAACAGGTACGTTCACATGTCGACAATACTTTATGTATATATATATATATATGTATATATATATATATATATATATGCAATGATTAAGATTTGTTATTTTGCAGATTCCAGTTTGCAAAAATAAAATAAAAAGCTGGATAACCTAATCTTATAACAGTGCCAACGTTTACTTCGAAAATTACATCAAACAAAAACGCGCGCGCGAAAGAAAGCGAGAGAGGGGGGAGAGAGAGAGAGAGAGAGAGAGAGAAGGAGGGAGGGAGACAGAAGAGACAGAGAGACAGAGGGACAGAGAGACAGTGAGACAGAGAGACAGAGAGACAGAGAGACAGAGAGAGAGAGAGAGAGAGAGAGAGAGAGAGAGAGAGGGGGGGGGAGAAACAGAGAGACAGAGAGACAGGGAGACAGGGAGACAGAGATAAGGGGGAGGGAGGCAGGCAGGCAGGGAGGGAGGGAGGGAGGGAGGCAGGGAGGAAGGGAGGGATGGAGCGATGGAGGGACGGATGGAAGGAGCGAGCGAGGGAGGGAGGCTGGGAGGGAGAGCAGGCTGTGGTTATCAGTCCAGCACTACTCAACCCAGGGTAGAGAATCGACCACATAGTAGTTCATTTACTGTAAAATAATAATTATAATTTTGTGTAAGGAAATACAAAATAATTGAGAAATAAGATTCGAGCACATGTAGACATGGTCCCCTGTTTGCTACAGAGTGGTAATTCTTTTCATTTCTAGCAGAGGTGTGGTCAGACTCATTATACTGGGGTTTTCACACAACTGATCTCAGTAAAGTTTTGGCAGGAGGGAGCAGAATAGTGACGGTATTGCATCACCGTCTAGTGCTTATCAAATTGTTGAAAGTTACTGAAGACAAGGTAAATTTGACTGTGATATATGAAGTAAAGGTAAATTACAGTCACAGATAGTTAGCTTGAACCTAAGTTCACCAATAAACAATGTGCAGAATTGGCAGAGTATTTTAGTAACAATTGAGTTAGTAAGCGCCTAGGTATAGGCCATTACCAACAATTAGGATATACCCTAACTATTGAAGACTGAGGTTAAGGACTGAGGGTAGCCCAGCTGAGAACAAAACGGATTCAACGAGAGTGCCGGATACTTATAACATTTTAAACTAATTAAAGCATTTTAGTGGGCATAATAATGCAAGTGCTTATCACAAAGCGTCCAAGGTGGATTTGGGCTAGTTATATTTATGTAATTGTCTACGAATAAATTGCCTACCGTTAATATTTAATGATTGTTATGATGATTAAATTGTTCTGTGTGACGTTTCCTTTTCCTATGGCAGCGTTTGTCAATATGACATTTGATTTTTCTTTTACGAAGTACGTTCATTTGTCGGCGAACTTTTTTCATCATACAAACTGTATTATATAGGTACATAAATGTATCTTTGACAACGGTATATGTTCGGTAGAACATTAATATTCAGACAGGCTATTAAAGTAGTAAGCTATACGATGTTATTCTTCTGAGGCAGATAAAGAGAGCTCTTTCGAAAGTGTTAAATAGTCGCGCTGTACGTTATAGCAACTATATATAATACATATTCATTTGTAAATGTATTAGTCGCTTGTACTAATACATTTTTACATAGGCACTTGTATATATGAATTCACTTGCACATAGTCACCTGCGCGTAGTGATTTGTACATGGTCACTTGAACATAGTCACTTATACATCATTATTTTGTATGTTGTCAATTGTACATATTCATATCATAATTATACATCGCTTGTACATAGTATATTGTACATAGTCACATGTACACTTCACACGTGAATAATGCACTGTACATATATAGTTATTTATACATACTCATGTTGTCATTCATTGTCACGCAGTTTTCCACAATCACGCCATTCTTCATAGTCAATGTATACCTGCAAACTCTCCCGTGAAATTCGGGAGTCTCACATATAATGAATGTATCTCCCAGTCTCCCGGAATATAGGTAAATAACCGGGATTTTTTTTCTGAAAATCTCCAACAGCACCCGCCCCCCGTCTTCCGAAGTCATAAGTCGAGCTGAGAAGTGACTGCGGCTAGGCGGCGAACTTTTTTCAACAGCACTCCCCCTCCCCCTCCCCCGTTTTCTGATGTCACGAATAGAGACAGCGCGACGACACAGTGCGACATGGGAAGCGTGCTGAACCGCTGATGAATCTCCAGGATTTCAACAAAAAAGTTGGCTTGTATATAACTGCATCATTCGTAGTCACGCCATTCATAGATTCAACGTATATAATGCGATATAATATTGTATGTTTGCAGTAACCATGGCCAAGATATCTGAGACATCCTCTCTGGTCATCGCTCTCCTGTTGCTGGTCCTTGCGTGTCCTTTCACGGACGCCTTTGCTGTCAAGAGAGGCTCCTCCACGCTGAATGAAAACACACTCTTCAAGGTGGTGTGTCTTCGTCTTCGGGTGCACACAAAGGTGTCTGCATTCAAGCACACTATCGTTACTAATATGCATTTTCTTTGACAAATTTGTATGGATAATATGTATATGTATACGCTAACGGCGGAGCACTGTAAAATATCACAAGAACAAACACAAGTCAATATATAACATTATTTTGCTGGAGTAGGTATAGATTTTATAAGATTTAACAAGAACGCCACTGAGAGAATTAACTCCAGATGGCACTTAGACAAAAGATGTATTTGGCTTATCGCGAGTCCAACCTTGCTTTATCTATGTGTACCCCGCCCCTTTGTGTGTGAGAATGTTGGTTTTAAACATGTGAACGCCTCTAGCACTCACAAAATCAGCATATAATATGTTCCATTCATTTATAATCCTATGTGAGAATGAACACTTTGTGATATCTACTCTGCGCCTTTCCTTCAGTAACGTTACTTCATTTCCTCTAGTCCTTCTGTCTTTATTAACTGAGACAAGACTATTTTCGTGTCCACTCAACATCTTTCACACTTACGTATGAAGAGGTTTATCAGACTGGGTGGTTAAAATGAGTGGTATTTTTACTTATTTAACAGTCAGTTTATCCTTTTCTGTGACGTTTTACAGCGGTAAAATTAGGGTTTTTTCCATCGACGCTGCAATCCCGCACTCCTCTGAAACGTTCATACCAGCACTAATTGTTATGGCTACGTCTTTGTTTTCATGATAATACCTACAACAGTCTTCTCTATATTATATTGTGCATGCAGGCTTGTTGGCTGGCGGTACAAAGGGTGCGAACACACGCCTAGCTGAGGTAAAACAGTTACGTTTGCGGGAAATTAGTTCCGCTTGGAGGAAATTCGTTATCGTTGATTTGAAAAGGGACGTAATAAACTTACCTTTACATGATAGTAACAACATGTTTTTTTTAACGGTAACGTGACCAAATCTCCAACACTGTCCCCCTCAACTGCGAGGAATGTCCAGCACTATCCCCTCGGCATTCATTCCGTTGACAAAAGAACACTATATTTTTTATACTGAAGGCGATGTCGGAAAACAGCATCTTTGATCAAACTAAGCAATTTTATATTTAAAAAAATACTGAACAATATTCCAACCTTGCAATTTAATTGTGACAAAATATCTCACTGAAAAAGGGGAACGCATGCTCCTAGTTGAGTCCGTCTCATGAATTGATTACGGAAATGACTTCTTCGGTTTAGCAAAATGTTCATTAAAGTTTGAACAAATAGATTCATCCTCATTGGCTTCACTAAACAAGACCTCTTTTTTATAAATTAGTTCAAAATATGTAATCCAACCGTTTATTATGAAAAGTTAGTAACCTGATATATAGCAACCGGTTATAATAAAGTGTGTGTGTGCTTGTGCGTTCGTGCGTGCGTGTGTGCATGTGTGCATGCTTGCGTTCGTGCGTGCGTTTGTGTGCCCCTTTCTATCACTGAGAGTGGCCTTTTGGGGTATTGCTCCCTAGAGGAAATTCCATAAAAGGAGCCGCCCTGCATTTACAGTGCTATACTTTATAGTCGGGTGTTGACGTGGACATTATTGGCACTTTAATTAAATGCAACAATAGTACTGCTGATCACTGTCTACCAATATTACCGGTCTGTTGACAGACAGAATTAATGAAGTAAACAGACCCAATAACACTTGACAATGACAATGCCACATTTATTAGTAGATACGCGCGCCGGATGACAGTCGACCGGTGGCGCAACGGAAGTAATTAAAACACGAATAATTAACAAGTACAATAATAAGAAAGGACACACACACACACACACACACGCAGGCGCGCACACAGACACACACACACACATACACATAAACGAACGTAGAGAAGGTGGTCTATTGCCGATATCTCGGTGTGTTTCAGTCTGGCATGTGCTTGCAACAACTGGACGATTGTGACCCGTACAGCGACCGGTGCTGTAGTGGCATGTCGTGCGTTAACAGGGTGGGCGGCTTCTGTATCAACGGCGTCGAAAAGTGCTTCTGCATTCCGGACTCGTACAGCCGGCTGTGAGAGCACGTGACGTCACCAGAACAGCATGCGCCGTCTCCGATAAATCACCTGCCGGTGGACTACACTCGACATTCCCTGCACACGTTGACATTTAATTAAACACCGTTCGCTCTTCCTTCGTTGGCTCTCCCGCGAGAAGCCAGATTGTACCGGGAGAATCTAGAATAAATGAGTTACTAAACACAATTAAAACCAATGTGTGTTTTCTTTTATGGATAATATGTTATTGTACGGCTCGCTAAGTATTCCTTGGGACCGTTCTAAAGACTTACCTCACTGGCAGATCTATTCATTCCATTACTAAGATGACTTCTTTGGGCATTATTCAGCCTCGCTGCGATTACTGTGGAAAGACACAAGATCACATATTTGTAGTTGTGAAACAACGATAATCGTTAAAGTCGGAAAGATTTCCCAAATTGTTGTTGCAGCACACGATCCACCGTGTTTTGTATCTATACATCTACTTGTACGTACAAAACATATTCGAAGTAAGCTTTGTACGTACAAGTACGAATTGTTTTTGTCAGTTTTGCTATTTGTTTGTTTGTTTCAGTAAGGGTTGACTATGTTCTTTCCTACCTTCCTGTCTGTTTATGCTGCAAATAATACTAATAAATATAATCAAATAATTATTAGGGTCAACATAAATAGTGTAACACAAGCACAATACTCGGTTATTCACGCGTCCGTTTCGGTAATAGGCTGATTACACAATACCAGAAATGGTTTGACATTATGAAAGTGAATAACTGATACTGTTGACAGGTTATTAGGAAAATAGTTGGCTTTGTGTGAAATGTTACGATAATCGAACTTCGCAAAAAACGCCATTCGCACTGCCAAAACATACCACAAAATCGATTTTACAAACATGTTTTCCTCAATAGTCGCCTAACATTAATAAGAGCTATATTAACCTTAGAACTATCAGTTAGATTAAGGATTTAGATATGCTAGAAAGAGTACAGAGGAGAGCGACTAAAATGATACCAAAACTGGGGATCGTAGTTATGAAATACGCCTAAAAGAATGTGGTTTAACAACATTAAAGACCAGTAGATTGAGAGGAGATCAGATAGAAGTGTTTAAAAAATATATTGAATGGTTATAAAAATATTGATAGAAATATTTTGTTCTCAGTTAAGAAAGAAGGACTATAGGACATGAAGTTACATTAGTAAAGGAACAGTGTAGATTAGATGTAATAAAATTATAAGGACTCTAAATGATTGGAACAGATTATCTGCTGATTGTGTTGGTGCTAGTAGCGTGAATATGTTTAAAAATAAAATCGACACATACCTCAGAATGGCGGGATATACATAAATAAAAGGGTTAGACTCTCGATAAGCCAAAGGGCTTCCTTGTCCACCTGCCATCTAGAGTTAATTATCTGGGTGGCAATCTTGTTAAATCTAAATCTTGTTAAATCTTCGTCGCCGTCGACGTCAGGCTTCACATTATGCTCGCATCGCCATGCCTATGTCCACCACCGCCGTTTGCTGTCCCTGATTAAACTAAAGGTATTTATTCTGATGACTTTGCAATTAGATCTGTGAAATTACATGTGTTTTTTTCTATTAATGACACATTTAGTTCAACATTTAATTGAAATGAGAAACGGCTAGTTTTCTTTATGAAATAAATCCACCTTTAGTTCTACTGTGTACCATAACTATCACATATAATATTATATCATACAACAGCACATTTATTTTTAAGGAGTAGCAAAACAATATCAGGACTGGTTGTTTCTGAGTCCGCTAGTCCGACGGACTACCTGTCAGCTAAAGCCACCTTACACTCTGCTCAGTGACGTCAGAGACGCGAATGACGCGCAACATGCCAGCACTTCCAATACATTCACAGCATGTTTACAACGATGGATGTGTCTGTGGCCTGAATTGGTGCTCTTTCTGTTGTTGCCTTTCGTTGTTTCTTATCCTTCCACCATTCAGCTTCCCCAAACTCCATCATCCCTCTTCACGCCGTCCTCTCATCTCAACAATCGCTTGAAGTTATTCACTTCCCCTTGTCCCGCGGCCTTGGTGTTTCTCTGTCTCTGCTCTTTCGTTATTCTGCCTGCTTCCATTCTCATCAAGATGTACTTAGCCAGTGTGACATATCGTGTCCCATATTACTATCACTTTGATAAATTGTGAATATATTAGAACAAGTAAGAAGTCAGATACAAAACAACATGTGTGTGTGTGTGTGTGTGTGTGTGTGTGTGTGTGTGTGTGTGTGTGTGTGTGTGTGTGTGTGTGTGTGTGTGTGTGTGTCTGTGTGTGTCTGTGTGTGTGCGCGTGCGCGTGTGCGTGTGAGTTTATTGATTTGGATTAGTTTTCCTGGGTCGGAATCGAAACCATTTTTCTCAAAATAAGGTCAAGCGGCGAATGTTTTTGCGGTCGGCTTGTTTTGTTGTCGTTGCCAGGCTGACTGGAGCGGAGGTTCTTTCGCTTAATTTTTCAACAAAGTTGGTATTCGTAAAATAAATGCTTGTTCCCTATAATGACTAGTGTTTATATCACATCGGAATACCTACACAATAACTCATTCGGACGCTTGCTTCGACCCAACATCTATTGTTGTAAACATGCTGTGAATGTATTGAAAGTACTGTCATCTTGCGCGACATTTGCGCCTCTGACGTCACACCTAGACATACCGAAAAGCGCGCCAAAATATGCATATTCGAAGAAGACCAGTTGCACAGCGTAAATTGTGAAATTATTAATGTATTGAATTCTGGTAAAACTATTGTCTTGGTGGAAATGGAAATGTACAGGAAGATGTAATATAATATGAATTCAAGCAATAGGGAGTTTTGTTCCCTTTAAGAATTCCAACACAATCTTTAAAACCAGTGCAAACTAGTTCAAAATGTGCTGATTGACATCAACGCTGTTCAACTTTCTAAGCAATTTGTTGTTGCGCGTTCTTGTATATAAATTGCTTTAAGGTATTGACTAGTCCAACTTTTAAATAGCTTGTCAGCCCACCTCCAGGGTCTAACGCTTTTCCTTATCTTTATTTAATTCAAGAAATCTGGACCTAAACTGACAAGTTAAGGAATCAAATTTGAGGTACTATTTAGAAAAAGGGAACTCAAATTCGAGAGTTCCGACACTTCCCATGTCTTCTACATATTCTATAGTTGTAAGCATGGTGTCGTTGCTCGAAATGTTATTGATGTTAATTGAATAAAGATCGTAAAAAAAGAACGCATCCTGGCGGACCTCCTGGATTTAATTTGATTTCATCAGAGAACACGGTGTTTCAGCACAGAGAGGCGTACAGGCTGGCATACTGCCGATCGCATAGAAACTGACACATATATGCATAATTGTGAATACTTTAATTTATTATGATAATGATACTTTTTCTTGTGTTCAAATCCAAATTGCCATACATATTTGAAACGTTTCGACAGTTTGCACCTGTTTCATCATCCTAACTTCCGCTAGATGTAGACACCATCTTTTGTTAGTTTTTATATTCAAATTTATGTTTATATTTCTAGGCCTAACGTTTCGGCAGTTTGCAGCTGTCTTAATAATACTGACTTAACGCTAGATGGCGGCACCATTGCGATGAGCCAGTCTGCTGAAGAAAACTGCTAGCTGTGAAAACGACACGATCAAAGAAGCCAACATTAGCAGTTAAAAACGACGTGATTGATGTCTAGAATAGTCTTCCCGCTGTAAATGCAACGAGGCTGAACGTATCCCAGAGAAGACAAGCGCGGTGTTCAGTTGAACAGGGGTGTAGTGTAAAGCGCTTTAAGAAATCCTAAAGTCTAGATACCGCGCTATATAAGAACTTACCGTTGCTTTTTTGATGTAATCTTTGATGCATGCCTGCATCACAGACATAGTGCTTAGCACACAGCATCATCACAGTGAAATATATTTCAATAATTAAAATTAAAAGCACTGTTATCATGACCCATTGTCTTTGTTAGAAAAACGCTCTGTTGTCACGTTCACAAGGTATATAGGCTATACCAGGTGATGAATGGAGATAAACTACAACGGATAGGGGGGTGAAGACGATTGATAAATTAACAGAAAGGAAAGGGACAGACAACAGGTAGCCAGAAAGCGGGCTAGGGTTAGAAACTTTGTATTACATCACCGGCAGATTATGACAGTATGACTGTTTATTCTGGTGGTAAGAACAATACATAGATCGATTTTTATAAATGAGGAACGGACATTGCACATTTAAAATATGCAGCCTATAAACAGCATACAGTTTAAATTGCACGAAACTGCACACCATTCATCTACATTTGTTAAGCTCAGTTGATGAAGCAAATCCTATATCATAGACCATTTCTCTAAATACAGCGCGTTTTATGCGTCAGAAATATCACACGATATAGTATAACGTAGGACTGTCCAGGTGTTTATCTAAATGCATATTCACCTTTCCTTACATTTACTTTTAAAAGTACTTTACCGCGATCTGGGTCTACATGTTTGAAGTTAGTGTGAAATGAAAACTCATATTACCGGTTACGTCCAACAAAATTAGACGACGTACCTAGATGCACATGTCCTTGATTTTATAATTAACTTTACCTTAACTCGAACCGTGTTTGCATGTTTGAACTTTTATCACCCGTTACGTATTGCAAAGCGAGGACGTAATTAAACACACGAAGCTAAACGACGAGTATGCCATCGTGCTGGATCAGAATAAACACCGCAATCCGATAGCATCAATTACGTGACAGCAATGGCATCTTTGCGAGGGAGAACAATGGCAATTTCTGACTAGGGATATTCGCAAATATAGCCGACAATCTGTAGTTACTTAAGTAATTTTAGAATGTTGTGCGAAAATTAGAATAGAGCCATAAAACTTTCTCACACCATTAATAAAAATGTCCGTCCTGTGGACGGGATGACCCGGCACTTCATGAACGGGTCTATGCGTTTTCGTGGTAGGCAAGACACGAGCAAAAAAATAATTAGTTCGATATCAGTTGATCGCAAAGCAATGCGTGTTTCCTGCGATTGTACCAAGTCACGCTGGTCAGATGAGGACGGTTTACCTTAGAACAATATTTTCTTTTTCGGCGTTCGCTCAGACTGTGATTCTTCCGGTTTCTCATATGTTGGTCGCTGTACGCCGCAAGTCTTCCAGGGGGCCAAAGATCTGTTATTACACTAATGTCTCTGTTGGCCTTCCTCTCATTCTGGTATGTTGGACATTCTTGAAGGAGGTGTTTCACTGTCATTTGAGCCGTGCCACAAGGACACATGTCGGTTTCTCCAATGCATAGTTTAGTGTGCATGTGACGCCTAATTCTATTGTTTTAGGGATCATCTCAGAAGAAATTACTTTTGTTTGAAGGAGGAGGGTGAGAGCCAGTTTCATCTGGCGTCATATTTTATGCTTCTGATCGATAGTGTTAATATATTGACATAATCATCAATGTTTTCACACTTTCGTTTGAAACTAATTTTGTTTTATATCAGACATCGACGTTCTGAGATGATTCCTTAGACAGAGTCATTCTTGTGTGACTATTGCATTGTCTCTTGTATCACGTACATTCTCTAAAAAAGGACGTCGTCAAAATATTCCACGCAACCTCGTGACGTACTTCTACCAATGTTTTGGCAAATACAATCACTTTTGTTCTCCGGCATCTGCACGCCATTCGTGTGCGTCGTTTCTACGTTGTTTGCAAAACTGTAAGAGATATTCACACTTGCCCATAAACCCTGTTGCGCGATCTGGTTGAAAGCCTTGACAATCTCGCTTTGTCTGTTGTTCAAACAAAAATAATAGCCTACGCGACTTCTCCGTCTCTAGACATTACTCATCCACCAATATAACTTCTGTTTTCGAAATTCCCTGTTCGAAATGGGTTCTTACCGGTTTCAGGATTTATAGTGGATATTAGACTGACAATAATCGATTGGTCGTAAAGTTGCATGTGTATTCTGTTATTTTCAAGTTGCAAAACGTATGTCAAAAATAAATAAACATGATACGTGTAATTTATAATTACACGAACGTGTAGGGGAAAGTCCCAAACGCGCACCGCCTAAGCATTATCTGCTATTATTTTGAAATGTATCCGTCACAAAATCGATTTATTTGCACTATTCGACGCGGGTACATTAATTCATCATTATATATATATATATATATATACACAGTAAACGTCATAATTGTTATAAAAGAAAACAATATTGCATAAAGTAAACAATTGTTAAATGGGGCGCTTTGGGGACGCGTGCCCCCAAAGCGCCCCACCGCCTCTCCCCAAAGCGCACCTCCTGTGTCATGGTCACCAAATGCTGTCAATTGGACAGGCAGTCCAACTAAAATGTAGACTAGGCTAAACGTTTATTGTTGCACGCTAATAAAAACAATTACAGTTGACATTACGGAGTCGTAATTACTAATTACCATTAGGCCTATAGTCTAGCCACCATTGACTCATTGTTGATTGTTAACCTACACCGATAGTCTACAGTCAACCATTCTGCGACTACCGCATGCAAAGGTCGCATGCGGATTTCTCGTTTCCACACTTTTTATGGTACCATTGGCGGCACAATGGACATTGCAGCCAATCGTCTGTTGGTGGCGTGGTATAGAGCTCATTGCAATAGATGCACCTGTACTCTTCATTCGTACGGGTCGCACCAACTTTACGCAAGTGCTTGACAGTGGTTCGTTCTTTGCCCTTGTGCAGTTCGCGCTTGTTGGATTTCTTGCATGTCTGCTTATTGGCTTGCCTCTTAAGCTTCTCGTTCAGTTGCTGATGCTTTTCTCGCAGATTATCCTTGTATGGCGATGACGTGAGATGTTCTGCAGATTGGGAGCGTCGTTTCCCCAGCCGGGGCCCAGCCTTGGGGAGTGGTGATAAATGCCGTGAATGAACGTGTTTATTGGCGTCATTGGTATAGTGCGGCCAGTCGATGTGGAGGCAACTGCGTCAGGCAGCGTCGCGCGTTTGGAGAGGTTAGTCGCTTCAACATGGGCGCTGCTCGGAAGAGGCTCAGACGCGACAATTTCATTAGGAACAGTTACCGCCGGCGGGGTGCTGCTTGCTGGGGCTGCCTGTTCGCTGTCCGTCATCTACGATGGCGCAAAATCTGCATATCTAAATACTGCATGGTTGAATGGCCACATTCCACAACTGGAGAACCCTGACACGGCTTTGTCGATCGTGCAAGCCCTTGTGTACGCTGCTCCAAAGAGGACCGCGATGTTATAGAAGGTGATTCGTTTTCCAACGTTGCTAGTCATCCAATAGTCGCATGCCTGTCTGCAGTACTCCTTGAGCGGTCCGAAGTAGCACTTGTCGAGCGGCTGGAGTTTGACCGCATCCGCAAAGTGATTCAACCACTGCACGAAGACTTTGCTGTCTGTCCAGCCACTGTCAGTCACCACTCCCACTGTACCAGGTGGACAGCCAACGAGCAAGTGCGCATTCATTTTCTTCCTCGGGTAGATCATAAATGATGCGAGATAACGCCCACTTGCACTCATGCTGCATATGGTAGTGACCGTTTTCCCCTTTACGCCACTCGTCACTTTTCCAACCTGTCTCTGACCCTTTTTCGCGACGATTCTCCCAGGTTTGAGCACAACCGTTAAGCCGCTCTCGTCCATGTTCCAGATTCTGTCACCATCTATTGGCCGAATGCTCTCAAGAAGCGACCTCCATATCTCGAAAAAATTATCGACTTGTCCCTTATTGAATCCCACTGCCCGATTTATACTCGTCGCTTCCGGTTCCGTAATAGAGAGTGTTCCGTTTCTGGCAAGAAATCCAGCTAGCCAGTGTCGACCAGCCATCTTTTTGGTTTGATCAAAGGGGTGTGCGACGCCTTTGTACTCAGCCACTTGGAAGGCCATTTGTCGGAGTACGGTAGTTGTTAACCCGTAGAACCTTTGCTGCATGTCCATTGCATGGTTGGCGATACTATCTTCAATGTCGGTGTCTAGGATCTGGCGAAATATCTCTAGAAGTTGCCGACCTGGCCCTCGAACCTGTAGGTCAGAGCCGAATTTGTATGGATAACTTCACATAAGCCTTTTTATAAAGTTTGAAACAACACAGTAATACGGTAGTACCACACCATGGCAATTGAAATTAAGCTGTGTGGCGTTTTTTTAAATAAATTACTTGTAATATTATTCGAACGTATAAAACATTGACAGAGTTGCAACCCATTTTATTGCAATGGTAATAATTATGACTACTGAATTATGAAAATCTTATTTTCAGACAATTTATTTGATAAATTACATAAAAATTACCTGGCCCTTATGGTGTCGTTGAAGAGTTCGCCTGAGGATTCCGTATTGCCGTTCAACGCTTCTATATGATTCGCCATGTTGAAGAGCAAAGAGGGCCTCCTGTAAATCTGCCTCTCCATATTTCCGCTGTTGTTGATCACGTCCCATCTGAAATAAACAGTGGTTGCATAGTTTCAATTTCGGGAAATTACAATCAGTCATCGCAATATGCTATCTGAATCCGCAAGAAAATTGTAAGTAAACTGGTTTAACATACGAAAATTAATTAAAGTAGTCTATCCTAAATTGTGTCATATTTGCGGGTCCCAAAAACGCACCGGCTGTGAACCGTGACTGTAGTACAGAGCGTATTAGTCCAATTTGTTTCTAGAATGCGAGAAATACATTATATTTTCATAATAAATGAACTAATTTATGATATACACGAAAAAGTTTAATGTCCCCAAACCGCACCTCCAATTGTATGAGTTTTGCTGCGGTGCGCTTTGGGGACATGGGGGAAGTGCGCTTTGTGGAAAACTGTTAGTGACACTAAATCGGCCATTTATAAAATTGTATTTATAAATGAAATTCATAGTATTCGCGTATGGTTCGGTCATACAACTGAACTACTGACAGTGTCATCGTAAGCAGTAATCATTATTATTTGGCGCACTGACAAGCCTTCCACTAAATGCACAAAATAAGGTAAAAAGTGTCATAAAACTCACCGAACTTCGTGTCGTGTCAAGGCGATCGCGAATGTGCTAATTTGTTCTGCGCATGCGTCAAATAGCGACATCTATCGAATGTGACAAGCAACTCCTGCATTGTGCTGGTTCAATCCGCTAGGGTAGGGATGGGGCGCTTTGGGTAGGGGGTGCGCGTTAGGGACTTTCCCCTATGACTTGTTTGCGCATATTGTATTATTTTGGTCGTTACTGCACCGAACCACGTGACCAAATATATTATTTACACTGTATGCAACACATATCAACAGTGACTGATTGTCTGACATGCTTACGCGTGGGTTATGTTATTTGGACATACTTAAACATTATGTTTGAATACAACATCAAAGGCGTAAAGCGTGAAAGCGATATTATTTCCAACACTTTAGTCTACGTTCAAAAGTACGTGAATTCGGGTTAGGATGCCTATTAATATGAGGTTGGGGAAACAATACGTTAGTGCTTGCACAGGCAAGAAGAAGACGAGCTACACAAGAACTACACAGCACAAAGAAATCAGGTAAGACGGTTTGTGATCTTGTTTAAATGTGTGTCGACTTCACGTACTTTTTACCGCCGAGTAATAGTCACGAGTGCCTATTACCTGACAACTAACACCCAATCGAAGCCAAAAAAAATTATAATAGAAAATTAACTTGGAAATGTGGTATGTAACATTTCTAAATCCTTAGTTGCTCAGAACGTAACTGAATCCGGTAAAAAAATTATATTTGCCAAATTTTGTTTTTAATCTGGGAGATTCACCGTGTCGCGCTATGTCGGATCTTGACCTCGGAAGACAGGGGATGTGCGTGTGCGATTGGAGATTTTTCGCCGGAACTTCACCGGTTAGCTGTTTCGAAGACTCGAAGACGGGATGGGAGGTGCTGTTGGGCATTTCCCCCGGAAATTCTGATTTTTGGAGATTTTCAGAGAAAATCCGGGAGATTTGCCTGTATCCCCTAGTCCGGGATATACACTCAAAATCCGGGTAGACTCCCGGATTTCACGGGAGAGTTGGCAGGTATACAACTTACCTGTATCTATTTGATAATTGGCAAATCCCAGCTGGGTATCGTGCCAATGATGTTGGTACCTCTATGAGCCTTGCGCATGGCCTAGCAGTTCCTTGAATTGTGGGGCGTCCTTTGAAGCTTCTAGGATATTCCAGAAAGTTAAAGTCACATGCTGGCAAATTAACTGTTTAACTTTTGAATGCATAGATTCACACTTCTTACCATTGACACATTTGCTGAGATATCACCACGGTCGAGCATTGTGAGTTGTCCTTGTGAAGTTTTTGAATATCGAATGATATCATCACGGCTGGACGTAGTATAAGGGAGACCGGGGCACAGTGGATCGGACATTTTTTGTTGTAGCATATCTCCTAGCTTAAATGCAGCACGGTTAATTTATATGGTGGAAATGGTAGATAAACTTATTCTCTGTAAACACATTCTGATTCACTGTGCCCCAGTACCGGGGCAGAGTGGATCACTACCTGGGACACAGTGAATCAAATATTAGATTCAAATAAATGATTCATGAATATTGTATTTACTTAACTGAAATAAGCTAATACGCTAATTGTCACACTAAATACGCTTAACCATAATGTTCTGGGTTATAATTATTGCAATATTGTGTTTACATTTTAATAGTAGGCTGTGCCGGATGGCTATAGGCAAACATCAAAAAACAATTAATTTAATTCAATAGTTTTAGACAAACGTATGCAAATTACAGTTAAATATAATGCTGTAGGATTATGTCCAGGGTAATAACGATTGAGAGATTATAAAGGTAATATAATGATAATGTCCCGCGTATTGAGCCACTATGCCTATTCATTGCACCCCGAATACACTCAATACGCACACGTGGCATTGTTCTACAACTGGCCGTCTGCAGCGACGAGAGCAAACGTTCGTTAACTTTACAATACAACCCTCTAATTACTGATACGTGCTTGGTTTCTTATTCCTGGATGACCCACACTGAATCACAAAAACAACAGTCATGAAAAGTTACCTTTAATCGCGAAAAGCACACTTTACATTGTTATTTGCCACCAGCGAGATACGTCTCGAACAGAAACATGCATTGAGATGGGGATTGCCTAGCTGCATAGACTGATGACAACATATTTGGATTCCCATGCATCAGTTTCTTTAAATAGCCACTGATTCACTGTTCCCCTTGAGCCACTGTGTATTTACGTTACACGGGCGTTACCCGGATGCTATAAAATTATAGTTTGTATTATGCATGTGATTAAGTGTGTTTGTATATATGGGTGTGCGTGTACGTGCGTGCGCGCGCGTATGCGCGCGTGCGAGTGAGTGAGTGAGTGAGTGAATGAGTGAGTGAGTGAGTGAGTGAGTGAGTGAGTGAGTGAGTGAGTGAGTGAGTGAGTGAGTGAGTGAGTGAGTGAGTGAGTGAGTGAGTGAGTGAGTAAGTGAGTTAGCGTGTGTTTGTATGCGTGTTTGTTTGTGTGTGCGTGAGTGTGCGCGCGTTTGTATGTGTGTGCATGAGTGTGCATGCGTTTGTGTGTGTGAGTGAGTGAGTGAGTGAGTATGCGTTTGTGTGCGTGCGTGTTTGTGTGTGTATGTGTGTGTGTTTGTGTGTGTTTGTGTATGTGTTTGTGTGTGTGTGTGTGTTTGTGTGTGTGTGTTTGTGTGTGTGTTTGTGCGTGTGTGTGGGGGGGTGCGTGAGAGGGGGTGTGCGTGCGTGCATGTGAGAGTGTATGTATGTATATATATATATATATATATATATATATATATATGTATGTATGTATGTATGTATGTGTGTATGTCTGTAAGTATGCATATTTGTTTGTATGTATTTCTGTATGTATGTATGTATGTATGTATGTATGAATGAATGTATGTATGTATGTGTGTATGTATGTATATATGCATGCATATAATGTTGTATGTATATATGTACATGTGTACGTGTGTGTATGTGTGTATGCATGTATGTTGTGTGTGTGTGCGTGTGTGCGTGTGTGCGTGTGTGCGTGTGTGCGTGTGTGCGTGTGTGCGTGTGTGCGTGTGTGCGTGTGTGCGTGTGTGCGTGTGTGTGTGCGTGTGTGCGTGCGTGCGTGCGTGCGTGCGTGCATGCGTGCGTGCAAGCATGTGTAAGCATGTATGCATGTATGCATGTATGCATGTATGCATGTATGCATGTATGCATGTATGCATGTATATATATGTATGTATGTATATGACATTGTTTGTATGTATGTATGTATGTATGTATGTATGTATGTATGTACAACATATATGCATGCATGCATGCATGTATGTTGTATGTATATAGGTACGTGCGTGTGTGCGTGTGTGCGCGTGTGCGCGTGTGCGCGTGTGCGTGTGCGCGTGTGCGCGTGTGCGCGTGTGCGCGTGTGTGCGTGTGTGCATGTGTGCATGTATGCATGTATGCATGTATGCATCCCACATGTATGAATGTATGTATGTATGTATTTATTTATATGTACCCGCGGATCTATGAACTCTTGTATTATGCTTGTTTGCACATATATAAACAATATTGTAAACTTAGTTGGTTAATCTGTCCCCAGCCTTTTGCTCCGAGTTGTACACGTGTTTTTTGTTTAGGTGCGTGTCTACAAGAGAGCATTGACCGGGGCAGAGATTACAAATCTTCCCTGATAGCTGGCTTCACACACTGAAGAAGGACCGAACTCACCGATGCACGCACTGCAAACATTCCGGGCAACGGAAAGAAATGACACACACACACGTACAAGCCCACGCACACGCACACACATATACACACACGCGCGCACGCACATGCACACGCACGATTCGTTTTTGTGATTTATTTTCATATTTAATTTTCTCATTCATTACATTGCTCCACTCGCTGTCATCAACCAGCGAACTGCGCCAAAGTGACATCGATCTCAAGATAAGCCTGCACCAGGTGTCGTTATCATTCACTTACGTCAGCCATTGTACACGAACACGCACACGCACACGCACACGCACTCAAACACAAACACACACGCGCGCGCGCGCGCGTGCGCACACACACAAACAATCAAACGGGCGCGTTTTTGTGTCGGCGAACATTTTCGCAAAAATTGTTGTATTCTCATACGTAGTCTGAACATAAATTTGTGTTTTATTGTCACAATTAATATCCTCATACATTATGTAAATCTACTCGATGTCATCAACCAGCGAACTTCGCCTATGTGATATAGTGATAGCAAGATAACCCTGTGCGGAGCGTTATTACCATCCACTCACATCAGGCATTGGAGTCAAAGTCTGCTGAGTCCAACCACATCTATATCTAACTAGTACTACTACTGGCTATTCTACTGGCTCCAGCCAGCATTTTCTCTCACACTGACAAATAAACGAAAGTTTATCTCCTCCGAATCTGACCAACACTGACTCATTGCAAATTATCATATTTTCAGTATATACCTGCTAAGTAATAATAATAATAATAATATGTATTTATGTAGCACAATATATAGTTAAGAATAAGTTTTACATTAAAATATGTAATTGATTAAACATAAACTAAAACTATAAATATTATGTACTCTACACTAAAATTTGAAAAGCTTAATGACAAGTCTAAAAGGCATACATGCAGCTAAGAAGTTTATTATTGTTTTAAAGTTCTCTTAAAAGCTGCATGTAGACATGCACATTTGGGTGATGATTTATCCAGGTGGAGCCACCGGAAATGAATGATTTGTTACTCTAGTACATATAATAATTCTTGTCTCGTAAAGCAAAGGAGACAACGACATCATCAGAAAAAACGAGTACCGGAATTTAACACAGCGTTGACTCCGTTGTTGTTTTGGATCAGTATAATACAAAATGGATAAGGAAGCGAAAAATGTAAACTCAATGTACTAAAACATCCAATTCAACGGTTGCTAGCTTTGATCTCGACGATCTTAGTATCTTTTGAAAGCATGCACGTTCTGTTATGTTAGCACCATCTAGATTTCCCGGTAACCATTCATAGAACACCTATGAACAGACCTACAATTGTGTCGTTTTCGTTGTTCTGTACGGTTCCGAACGATGTTGGTTTCGGGTACTTAGTACATTAATCTTCCAATTGCGGCGCTGCCTTCTCATTTGCTTTGGATTCAGATATGAGCGCTTCACCAGATCTTGATTCCATGTTATAAACTGCAACTACTTTTAAATGGCAGTGAAACTGACGTGCTTTGATGACAGCAGCGAAACCGATATTATCGATGTCAGCGTAACGTCACAATAACGGAGACCAACGGAGACTAAGGGTCAAAATTATTTGCGTTGGTTGTTCATATATACGTGATTGTGACGTCACGACGACTTCGAGGATGTCCGTTTCGCCGCCGTTTAAAAGTGGGTAGAACTCATGCTATGAGTCATAGCATGAACTCAATCGGTAGATGAGTCGATGAAACCGACATAGTTCACAGTGTCTAAGACACCGGAAACGGCACGGTTGTAGATCCGGTAACTTTTATACGATATCAAGATCGTTGGCATTGGTTGAACCAGCAGGGTGGTAGCAATCGTTGATTTTAGTGTTTTGTGACGTACTTTGAGTCGTACATTTTTGTGCTCGCTGTAGGGATAAGAACGATCCAAATACCATATAACTGGTAGTTAGTTCTCTCACAAGTGTTTCTTGTATTTTCTCGGTGGACTTGTAGTTAAAGTGAGGTTGCCTGATATCCAAGGAGTGCAGTGGTGCATTGCCTAGAGCTTCGGACTCTCGCCCAAGTGAATCCGGGTTCGAATCCTGTGCTGTGGTGTCGAACCTTGCAACAAGATATACTAGGATATTCATAGGTTTTCTAGTATTAAGAACATTTGTGTTGCTTGTACATATAATATTTATGTATGTATGTATATATATATATATATATATATTTATCATATCTATATATTATATATATTTATCATATCTATATATTATATATATATATATATGTATCTAAATTGTAATATATATAGTTATATATATATATATAACTATATAAAATATATATATTAATATATATATATACAACTTCTACGATCAATACGACAGCATGGAGACACCGAGATGAGACAAAGTTGGGTTCTGTTTTTATGTCACAGAATCTGGTTCTGTAGAAGTATTCGGTGTAATTCAGCAGCTTTGTGTTGCTTGTGCATTTACATATATACAGCCTCTGCGATCAATACTACAGTGAGACAACGAGATAAGACAGCAAGAGGGAGGACATCCTGGAGAAATACCATACATGTGGCGGAGATAAGACATCAAGAGAATGATGAAAGAACAGAGCGTTTATCACTACGATGCCACCTCGCGTATAATGTGTTTCTTATGCCACTGCAGTTTCCCACTAATGGTCATGCAAACACAGCAAATGATGGCAATCAGTAATGATATACGCTGCTACTTTAGTCCATGTGAGACTTATTATTTACGCTGCGTCACTTTGATCTTCAACATCAATCTGGCCTAATCTCACTCCTACGGTCGCTCGACGGACTCGCTACGGCAGCAAGCTGCGAAATGCAGTCAATCTAGGAGACGTCGCTCAAGCTAGATGTCTGCTCGCTGAATTTCAACACAGGTAAATTTACATGCAAACTGTGTTTTGCTGCGTGCATCATATAACAATACTTACATAAAAATTCATGTTTGTTGTGTGCTGTGACCAAAATTACTCTACCCATGTTTTTTGCATAGCAAGGATACTATGTCATACGTTTTAATAAGGAGTTAGGCTACTGTTCTGTTGAGTATATCTTGTGCATAATTGTAAAAATATTTTTTTCTTATCCGCCCGATTTGTGATGCACTTACAATGGACGTGTAAGACGCATTTAAGTGATTGTAAAATGAAATTTAAAACTTGGAAACTTGAAAGGATCATGGTATAATCAAACGTATCGTGACAAGAGAATGCGTAAGCATGGGTTTAGAAGGAACAATTCTGGGCTGGCACCAGTAATCAATCTACGAACTTCGGGAGACACTTCGTTAAACCCCGCAGTTCTGGTAAAACTGTGTGCAGACATATAAATACGTGAATATAATATCTAGTGATGAGCCGTGTGCATATTAATATAAACATCATTTAGTAATAAAAACATTATTCTGGCACCCGATATCCGATAAGAAATAATTTTATGCGGAGTTCTGTAATACATTATGTATGTTTTAAATGAACATATGCCGATGCGAA
This sequence comes from Paraescarpia echinospica, assembly GCA_020002185.1. NCBI lineage: Eukaryota > Metazoa > Annelida > Polychaeta > Sabellida > Siboglinidae > Paraescarpia > Paraescarpia echinospica. The sequence continues at coordinate 49,254,666 of CM034542.1, forward strand.
AGGAGTTACTCCTATATAGCTGGCCACATTACAATGCAGAGCGGTGGCCGCTTTACATAATTAGGTCTAGTTCCAATGGAAACATCAAACGGACACCTAAAGTGGCCGTTTTCAAGGGGTGAGCGTTAGCAAAAAAAGGTGGCCGGTGTGTGGGATTGTACTATGTAAGTGTTATTGGTTCGTGGCAGATCTCTCACAATGACGTCGTCGCTGCTAAGGACGGTCCTCCTGCTAGCGTTAGTGGCCAGCCCAGGGATGGGTTCGGTGAAGCCGCACCCACAGAAGTGGCAGCTAGTGTTCCGGTCGCCATTTGCCAGCAGAAATGACGTCACTTCCACCTCAGTGAAGAACATCGCGAGACTCATGAGGCAGATGATGGGCGACACGATGGTATGACGTCTTTATAGATCACCGTCTGCCTTTCTTCCTTTTCCTTCTTCTTCCTCTTGCTCCGTTGCGGGGTGGAGTCTTCGTCACTCAGTAGCTCCTTCTGCTTGTCTCGGTATTTCCCTCCATCTCTGTTTGTCGTCCGCCACGATCGTCCATTCTCGGCTGTTGACACCTGCCCTCTTAAGGTCTCTTTTCATGCCACCCTCTCCTGCTTTCCATGCTCTTTTTGACAGTATGTCTTCGTTCATTGTTTGCATGTGTCCTGCCCATCTCATTCTGTTTCCAACTACTTTCATCTTTAGTTGTTTTTTCAATATTTTCTTCCTAATCTCGCTTAAATGCCTTTACACTCGCCCGGTTATGTGAACCGGGAAGTGAGTCTGGCGACAGATATCAGTAATGCGTATAAGACTGTAATCATCAGATGGCATTAATAATTAATTTCTGCGTTTAAACCTGTATTTATGTGTACAATTAAAAGTTATTATTTAATGCAATAATATGAGTGTTTTAGATAATGCAATAATGTTTCTCATAATTTTACCGAAAATATGTAGGACCCCAAAAATAGTGTTCGAAAAGTTTATATGGGATTTGAATCTGCGACCTAAACATTATCATTGCCCCTCCCCCCACCCCTGTGCGATTCAGTTTGTTATATCTTATGACTCATGTCAGCATATTCGAATTTAAACGTTGGTTCAAATGCTTACCCCAAACGTGAAGAAAATGTGCTTTATTTGATGACTTTATAACGTGGTAGGCAGTTTCATTATTTATCCCGATTCGGGATAACCAAGCGTCTTCGTCACGGAGGCAAATGCCCGTGTTTCGAGACTATCGTATGATCGGCAAAACAATGGTTCAAAACTATGGGTCATGAGTAATACGTTTGCGCATGTTTATTATCGCCTATGAGAAACATTAAACCGACGTCGTCTATTCCGTTACCGGAGTAGTAATCATTAGTAGCAGGTTCACTTAATCAGTTGCCTTGAATATGAGAACGCGCCGGTCACCAAATAGAAAGGTCTTGCAATTAATCTGTCCGGATATTGCCAATCAAGCAGGTGTACAATTTGGATCTTTTGTTTACAATTAGAACATCTCGCAATCAAGATATTCAAATTTCAAACACTGCTTCTGGCTTATTAAACGCAATTTATCGGACAACATATCTTCACTATAAGTCATTTACTGTATTACTGTAGATTCGCAATCATGTAGCGTA
>CM034542.1:49261286-49546301 GCA_020002185.1 Paraescarpia echinospica
TTTCATCCCAATATTTGACCCCGCGGTCAAGTTACGAAACTAGTATAATGACCCTGCTTTGGTGAATTGTCTCCCCTTACGATTTAGTAAAAAAATGGTAAACAAATTGCTTCTTGCAGAAAGGTATTGAACACGATGAGAAAATAGGCACTGATAGTTCATGCTATCTTATTGAAATAACATTAAATCCAGGAAGACTTGCGGATAGAAGTGGATAACTAACTATCGTCATTGTAAAATAACCTCTGTGTTATGTGGCCGCTAACACGGAATACGAATAGTAGTAATCTACAGTGATCATCGTTGGTCATCGTGATATTCATGCTCTCATTGTTATGACACTGTTAGCAACAAGAAAGATTGAGGGGTAAATTGTTATGATCATGTTAAAATGACCTTTCTGGAGCAAGTAGTAACGGACATCACAATAAGGGTTGTGTATTCTAAATAACCTCATTGAATTGCCTACCTCCAATAAAGTTGGTTGCAAGTTGAAAAAGGTGAGAGCGAAATTTACTCTCTCCTGGCTGTGGTTACCTAAAATGAATAACAGCAATTCAAATCTGCCTATCAGCATTTTATTTTAGCGTCTAACAATTAGGACGTATGTGTTATCAAATCAAATCAAATTTATTTATACACCACATATCTCTACAAAGCAGATTCAGGGGTGTTTACAAACTAAAACATGATGTAAGAATACACGTTGTCGTTATAATATTACAATACATGGGTTACATATGCTAACACAACTACACATTTCGATTATTATGTAGGCCATATACAACATTAAGATGTATATGTTACGAAAAAGCCTGATTAAAGAGAAATGTTTTCAGGTCTCTCCTAAAACGTCCAGAGTCACGTTGGCTTCTTAGCTCTAGTGGAAGAGAGTTCCAGAGAGTGGGACCTGCACATGAAAATGCGCGTCGGCCGTACCGTTCCAGGTTAACTCTAGGAACAACCATGAGAAACTGGTCGGCCGAGCGAAGACTACGACAGGGAACATATTGCACATATACGGTCGGCAAGGTACTGTGGAGTGTTTGCATACACAGCGCCGTACATCAAGGTCAGCAGTTTAAACTGAATTCGCTGCGCCACAGGTAGCCAATGCAGCTCTCGTAGTGCCGCCGTCATGCTGTGTTGGTCACGCCGACGTAAGCCGAGGACGACACGCGCAGCTGATCGCTGGACCATCTCTAGTCGGTGCAACAAGGTTCCCGTAATGCCATACAGGGGCGCGTTTCCGAAATCGAGTCGCGACGTGACTAGCGCGTGTACAAGCGACTTGCACGCTGAAAGCGGGAGAGATGGTCGTATTCGCGCTATGCCACGTAGTTGGGCGTAGGCAGCCCGACAGGTACGACTAATGTGTGCGGCCATCGACATCGTGGAGTCGAGCTGTTCTCCAAGGTCACGTATGTTGGCGGAAGTGCTGACGTTGCAACCGTAGATGTCGATGGGAAGAGGCGGTGGCTGTGGAACACGGTTGTTTGGTGCTGCAAACAGTATCGCCCCTGTCTTCGCCTCGTTCAAAAGCAGGTAGCGCGACGCTAGCCATGCTTTCACGTCAGTCACGCAACGGGATATCCGGTCGGCGGCAGACGCAGAATCGTTTCGCGGAAAATCGACATAGAGTTGGGTGTCATCAGCGTAGACATGGTAGCGAACACCGTGCTTCTCGAATACGTCGGAAAGACCAGCACAGTATATATAAAATAACGGAGGTTATAGAGGAATATAGATCATATAAAACACAGTTTTTTTCTTCATTTTGAACGTATTTCCAAGATAATTCGTCTAATTCCGTCGAAGAACTGGCTAGAAGTTAGACTTATCGTTCGCTTTGTATGTAATCATATCGAAGTCGTCCTAGCTGCTAAAATGAAGGAAACATAAAAACGCCAGCCCACTTCGATGTCATCGTAAAACTGGTTGTCATGTAGGAATAATGCACGTTACGTGATGCGAGTCACGAGACCGCACTGACTGGATAATATCCTACTTAAACTTATGTCATAAAAACCAAGATTATAAACAAATATTTTCAGAAAATGTTTGCCTTTGCTATACAAGATTTTTCGAGGGACTCAAAGTAAATGATTAAACGGTTTCACAAACCAGTGACGTCATCACCAACTGTTCCAACAAGACGATGCGTGCGTTGATGCGCAACAAGAATGTCGTGGCTGTACGATACTCGTAGTAGCCAATTCCAACTTCACGCCTATATAATATATTTTTATGGTTAGCCTTCTCAGATGTCAGCAGAAAGTTTCACCCTCTCCCACTCATGACAAGAACCTCGTTTTTAAGAGTTGAATAAGTTCTTGCTTGTTTTTTTTAATTCATTCTGTTGTTAAGTCTGTTTGAGTACAAGTAAGACAACGCCTGTACTAAATCTTTGACCGAGAAAAGGACCCACTGTGCGATATGCGCCACCTAGGTACTAAGTCGGTGAAAAGGCAGAAACAACAACATTGCAACATGCAACATTTTAATTTCGGTTATTTTTATATAGCATTAACTAACAGACGTTTACAAATCACGTGAGGAGATAAAAAGAAGAACGAAATGTTCTCTGTGTGCACGAACAAAGGGAAGGGGCGCGAAAGTCAGAAGGGTAAAATATCGATTTCCGACGCCAGACGAAACTATACTTCTGACACCCTCCCAACCCCAATGAAAGTATAATTTTGTATAATATATGACGTCGATGTTCTGATATGACCCATGATACTGATGGAATTTTATATAGGCCTAGTAACAACACCAACATTTCAATTTACTTTAAAATGTAATTAATTACACGTAAAGCAATAAACAGAGTGAGCCGGGCCAAACGATTCAGCAAGGGCGTGGTGCTACGCTGTCTAAAACGTAAAGTCAACTTGGCAGTACCGGCAATGATTTGTGTCGCATCCATAACTTATTATGTAAAACTGCTACACACTAACTGCTTTACATGTGCATTTCGTGACATATAATCTGCATAATATGCGATCATACTGTCCTAAATCCAGAACAAATGCGCTCCAGGTGTTTTACTATGATCAGTTTATCAGCGAATTATCCGTAATCATTAAACAAACGACGTCACGTGATGCTACCGTTTCCAACACAAAGATGTCATAATTTCATTGAAACGTTGACATGAAATACGTGGTTATTGCATTTCCAAACAGCTATTAGAAAGTACGTTTTTGGCCGGGATTCTCGCCGTTTCATCGCTAACTTGGCAATCAGTAACATTGCATGAAATTTGTATTTCTGATCCATTAAATAGAACGACGCAAATGTATCAATACAATATTACACTCGAGACTTTCATTTCTCTGTACAATATATTACATCCTATTAATGTTCACGATCCCAACTGATCTCAACTACACATGTTGACGACTAACAGTTGGTGTCGGCGGCGTAATCGTTCCTGTTGTTATTACGATTCGGCCAGCGTCCTTGTTGTTTCGCGTTTCTTTCTTCCTTCTGATCTGAGCACAGCTTGACGCCGTAGCAGCAAACGAACACGAGTACCACACATGACGTCAGCAGAACAACCAACAGGACGCCGTTTGGAAGTCGACCGTCACCACTGACGTCACCGTTCAGTGGTTTCGAACCTACGGATGACAGCAGCAACATTTCCTTGTGTGTAGCCTGCCATAGCAAACCGGGCATTAAGTCGCACAGGCACATATGCCTATTATGCGCGCAAGCCAAAAATAGCTGCAAGTCATGTCCCATTAATTATGTGATTTTTGCAACAATATCATAAAATGTCAGTTATCAATGTCCAGTATATTTTTCTGGAACGTAGTCCGAAACTAATAAAATACTAAATGTATGATTGCAACGGGCATTGGCGTGTGCTACAGGCCAGTTTTAAACATATTTTTCTCAAAACAGCTTTTAAAAGTAAGCTTCATTTTAGCAAAAAGACAATTTACGTAATACCAAAAATATATAAGCGAGCGAAAAATGAACAACTCGGAACACGTCCAAAACAGGAAATTCTACGGTCGTAAGTAACCTCACGGCCCATCCTATCCCGACGATCTTGGTATCATTTGAAAGGATGCACTTTTTGTTATTCTAGCATCATCTATATTTATCGATAACCGTTCAAAGAACACCTATAAACAGCATGCCGTTTTCGGTGTTCTGTACGGTTCAGGGCGAAGTTGGCGGTGGATAGTCAGTACACTAATATTCCGATTGCGGCGCTGTGTTTGGTACAGCCTAATGATTATTCTGATGAAACACGACGAAGTTCAGTGGGCTCAATAAATAATTCCAACGTTTCTACGTGATTTGTTTGCAAATTTCATTATTTTGAATTGTGATAGGTAAAACACTTCAAGGATTACTTTAATATCTTTCATTTTATATGACGCATCACAGCTTGGTGATTATTCTGATGAAATGAGGTCCCTGAACAAATACGGTAACATCGCGCGCTGCGGTCCCGCAGGCGCATGCGCTTTCCTCCCGAATGGTGGACAAACACCTTCAGTGTAGACTGCCATGTTCTCGCTCAGTGACGTCTCCTGTCCAAATAGAGGCTCCTTGGTGGTGCCTCAGTCGGTAGATTGGTGAACTGTGTCGACGAACCAACATCGTTCGCAGTGTGTGAGACACCGGAACGGTTATGGGTCCGTTTTTAGTTAATTTAATGAATTATTATCAGGAAACCATTTATATGTTTGAATAGCAAAACGCCTAAACTTTCAAACGATATCAAGATTGTTGGGATCCGACGAACCGACTATTCAATAATAGTCTAATGGTACTAGCAATCGTCCAAAAAAGCGTTTTTGGAGCTTGTTTGACAGTTGTTCATTTTTGCTCGCTTATCTGTTTTTGGTGATAGTCTGCTGTAGCTGGTCACATTACGGCCGATTTACATTAGCGATTTAATCTCCACTTTGTCGGCCGGTCTCGCGGAATGCCTTTGTCAAGGTGCATTAGGACCGTAGACGCGGGAAAAGGGGCAAAATGGGCAGCTTCCACCCAGGAATTTCGCTGTGCGGCAGATATATGGTTATGCCCCCCAGTAAATCTGAGCCTGAATGTGGGTTTTTGGCAAGCTTCATCGGAGGGTGCAAATCGAAGTTTTCTGAGAGCCTCAGTATGTTTTGCGAGCGTCAAAGGCAATTGGAGATTAATGACGAGCTTAACAATGTTTTAACGTCGCCGCGAAAAATATTCAACAGCACCGCTTGTCTTCCGATGTCATGATCCGACAGCGGAGAGGTGCTGAAGCTCCAGCTCTCACCACCCCCGATAGTAATTTCGTTCCCGCGCCTGTGGTTAGGGCTGGTTCTATATGATCATGCAAAAGTTGACCGCGATTATGCCTCGGTGAACAATCAACGACGGACTGTATGAGAACCCGTCGTGACCGTTCCTCAAAGTAGATATGAATGGCATTGTCTATAAATATCGCTCGTCTCAATCGCCCTAGGCCTAGTGCATTAATGTGTCGACCGATAAATCGGGGCAAACATCGCTCATATAAACAGGCATTTACAATGTCTACAAGATACTGTACGTGATTTGTTAACGCACTAATTATGCACAAATCTATCTCTCGCAAGTTCTATAGCAAAAAACAACTAACAGAGCACATTAACAATCTTTTTACATACCTGCGTACTGGCTGGCAATAGACATGCTGATAGCTTTTGCTCCTGGGTTGAGGAAAAGAACCATGACATAAATGTGGTAATGACAAAGTGTAAGTCTACTACGATTCACTCCCCATGTGATATATGCGATGAATTGGTTCAGCTGTTCATAATTAAATAGGGAAATACATTATTAATTGTAAGTGAAATATAGTCAAATAAGTATAGATAATTTAATCAGACATAGAAGTGGACGTGCAAAGTGACTTCTAGTTCTATACAACCAATCAGGAACGCAGACGAAACAATTGATGGCAAAATGGGTTTATTATCGCGAGGTACAAAAGCTTCAATCGTGCAAATGATTACTAGAAAATTGCATTTAATAATCGTCTCCAGAAGCAGGAATGGCACACGCACCACAACATGGACGTGCTCATATGTGAAGTATTTACACGTGACGTGTTTGCCATACAACATTATATATCATTTATTTACATACTAGTTGTTTACTATCCAATGTTCACGTAGATTTAGTAAAATAACAGCAACAACACAACATGTGTCATTTTATACAAAACAATTGCACTTTGAAGTTGAGTTGGAATTGAGGAACAAAACAACAAGTGGGTAGAAGTACACATGATTGTGTGGAATAAATTTCAGTGGTAGTGTAGTATCACCACCACCCCGGGCATGCGAGGATGAACAAGTGTAATAATATTAAAAATTACCTTTTCAAGATAAAGAAGAAATCAGAACATATATAATTGACACCATATTGGATACCCGCAGATGTTGCATGTAACATGAAAGTATACAAGCAGACAGTAGTTCGGGGGGATTATTTAAATTATATACACGTTATAAGTACACATCATGCCTTCATCAGAAAAAACACGATTGTCTGAAGTAGACATGTATATTGTGTATACTCAAATTTACAGAACACATTTGACACATCTACAATGGACGGGTAATACTGGATGCACATCCGACTCCATATCAACAAGTTCATCGCCTGTCACATAAAATGTGAAATTGTGATTCAACTCACACTGTGCATACAAAAACGTATGTTTACATATTGTTGCAGTACTGCAAAGCTCAACGTTTACTCATGAATAATGTACTAAGATTTCAGTTGAGCAAGCATTTGTTCTAGATCCTCATCGGTCTTGCTTGCCGTGGCTTCCTCGGATAATGCTCCTGCATGAGCTCTGGGTGCCTTGGACATCTAGTGAGAGAAGAACGTCACATGTCAGTAGCTGGTCAAAAACACATCATCTCCATCTTGAAACAAACTAGATCTGAATATGTACTGAGAAACCTTAAAACTATATTCGACGTATGGGTTTCTCGTATTCAAATACAGATTTGTTTTGGATTTTGAGAGGAATACTGTCATAATCTGTGACGGATTTGCGTCAAATTAAAAAATCATGGCGAAGTACATATATTACTGTGTTTACCACAAATGCATAAAATAAAATGAATGACAAAATTATAGCAGTCCAAGAGAAAATAACTGGGATGCTAGGCAGATACCCAACACAATTTGGGTTAATATAGGTATATTTTGTAATTTAGAAGATGGTGACAGTCTACTGAAAAAATTTCACACGGAATTTAAAGTAAAAAATATGATTATTACAAATAAAATGTGGCATGTCTATACAAGATCAAGGGCACATATTATATCATCGGAAATCATATTATATTTCAAAGTTTAAAATGCATACACGAGAGAGACTAAGTGCACATTCTATTTATCACTGGAAAATGTTTGTCCATAATGGAATATGTAGTGACGACTTCCACACTATTCTTATCTGGCCCGATATTCCAATTAAAAGTTTGCTATACACATATTATATGTATCTAGCGAACAGTCTCTACTTATCAACGAAAAATACATTGCTGTTATACATTACAAATAAAATTATTTCTCAGGAAAATTAACAAGCGTGCCCCCAATGGAATCTACAGTGGCGAATTCAATGGTATTCTTACCTGGCCTGATATATTAATTCCAATTTCATCTAGCACTTGGTTGACAATGGCGTTAGATTCCTCCTCATCACCTGAGCCTTCCATGATCTCGTCCATCGTGTCGTTTACTGTAAGACAAGGGATACGTAACAGCACACGCAATGTACAAAACAGTTACTAATTAAAGGTACTTCCTCAACTGGTTTTGCCTATCGAAAATCCGGTTCTTTGATATTCAAAATCCAAATATGTAATGTGTGAATAGTTCAAATAACAGCCATAGTAGGTTTAATAAAAAGTGTATATATTTGCTTAAATGGTCAAAAGCATTTACTTTTGTTGTTGTATAAAATTGGAGCCAATTGTCTGGACGACATTTCGCCGTGAAACCACTGAATTTTGCAGTTACATAGTTTTTGAAAGAGAAAGAATGATCAATAACATCAACATGGAATGAGGGTAATTTTATTACACGTTCAAATCAAGATTCCAGTTTTAAGAAAATTAGTCTGGATACAGATTCTTGATAGAGAATTAAGTAAGGGAACAATATGTTTGATGATCATACCAGAAGTACAGAAAGTTCCACTAATGAGCTAGAATGTTGCCATGGATACTAGGTAGGTTTGCCTTTTACATAATGAATCAAAATGAGGAGGCCCCCCAAGACATATTTTCTAGGATTTATATCCCACACCAATCTAATCATATTAACAAATATAATTTATTAACATACATTATACATATGAGGTTATGATTGTCTATAATTATTATGGTGTAATTTTGTGTATGTGTGCATGCTGCATGCACGTGTGTGTATGTGTCTGTGTGATTTCAGTAACATGTAGGAATACATCGTCATCAGGTTTTCCTACCGAACTTGTTCAGAATACCACAAACAAGTAACTCATTACTGCTTACTGCTTGTCTACTTAATTATATGTACCTGGCTAAACTTTATTGTTTGATTCTACTGAAACAAAGCATCCTTAAGAATGCACACTCACTCATTTCTTCTGTCATTTCCATTTTTGCATTCTGCATTTCAAACTGCCGCATGGTTTCTGCCATCTTCTCAGGCTGTAACGTTTTGTTCATCTCCTGCATCCTCTGCAACCATAAACTTAACATGAAACAGCTGTCCGATGGGTATACGCAGCTGATACATATATAAAGCCGTCCTTTATATCAGTCACTAATGACACAGGCACTGAAATAACTGTACACTTTTCCATTTACAAATCAAACTGTACAAGTCTTGATGTTATACTGTACTAGATTACACGGCGATCCCTAGATGTTTGAATACAATGCATTGGGGTAAACAATGTTCCTGGCATTACCATTGCCACTGATTCTTCAGTAATCCCTTGCTACTATAACTGGAGATGTTAGAGTACTGACATACAGCAGACTTACTATGACACTCATACGATGCATAATTTTATGTTAAAAAGATAAAATGTTATTCCTTTAAAATGATGCATGATACAAACCATAATTAGCAACACATTTTACCAAGTGATAAGTAAGTGCCACTTTACTAATTTGCATCACAATATGTACTTACCTGCGTGGTTTTTCCCATTGCATCTGCCATCACTGCATTTGTTGCCATCAACTGAAAAACACAAAATCAATACGATCTAATATGAAACTATAATAAAATTATCACATACTTTTCATGATATGCTGCTTACTCTTTGTTGAATGAGACCTCTTTAGCCCATACTATTCCAACCACAATATATACAGACTAGTCAGTTAATAGATCGTTGCCGAGTGCTGGAAACAACTAGAAAAATAGTAGATCTCCCAAAGGGGGTAAATGTGTAACCAGTCACAGAGCTGGGATCTCAATCTATAAACTCCCATTGGCGTCAATATCCTGACAAAAGGACTCTACCAATAATCGCCAATAATAAAACAGCCACCTACCCTTTGCTGTGTTCCCAGTGACTGCAATTTTGAGCCAACAACGAAAACCTTTGCCTTCTGTTTTCTCACATTTACCAGTTGTTTTGCAAGAATCGATAAAACCTGAAAAAAAAAAACGACAAACTGCAAATTACGTAATGAATACCAAGGAAAACACCAGTATCCACAACTGGCATGTAAACAACACACGACATTGCTTTATTTATTAAAAAAACAGACCATAATGGAACATGACTGACTATGATTATCTTAATTAAAATTGTAGTTCTTTTAACTCTTTAGGTCCCATGACGCTTTTAATGAAATGCACTGATTTTCCACAGTGCTCGTACGCATTCAGCGAGATATGTTTTAAAATGGCACTACCTCAAAAAGTTCGAATATAATGCCATACAGCAAATACAACTGGTGTACGGCAAATAGACTAAACTTTGAAATGATATAATTATCCAATATTATAAACAGCACTTCTTAAATGGGTCGTTAAAGTCCACCTTCTTTGTGGATCACAATAAATGAGGCAGTTGGGTGTTTAGAGGGTTAAACACTATGGATAAAACTCATGACAAAAATAATGCATGGAATGTACTGAACATTTTGCTATATATGGATGATTTCAAAACAGCGACATATGATTCTTTATGTCTATTGTTTTTTGATCCGTGAATGAGTAAGTTGCATCTTTTTATTAGTTTTGGATTGTGTCAAAGAAAATAAACTTGACATTGAAATATGTTATCATAAGGTATACACTTCTGCCACAATCAAAACATTGATAGGACATGTGTGACTTAATACCTGGTTCACTGATGCACGTAATAAAATGTACTGAGTGAGCAGGGACTAGCAGCTACTCAGCATTGTATATTAATTTCATGTTTTATACACCAAGCGATGCTATGCGAATCTGCAGTGTTTTATTTTCAAGAAAAACAAATAGTCTACCCGACCTGTTTGTCTCCTTTCTTGGCTGCTTGTTTTATTTCAGCAACCTAAAAGAAAACAAATTCAAACTGGTCAGGAACATTCATGTCATGCCCACAAGATTAGCCCAACTTGACAATATTCTAGTAGTCATGTTATGTTTGTGACTAATATGGTGGCAAGCGAGGTAATAGACAAAGACGATGAAAAATCACTCCATTAGTAATATCTAATCAAAACAATTCAATAAAATAAGTAAATAAAAAATACACATGTATTCATTTTCAAAACGACTCAATAAGAACACTTGTATTTTGCCATAAATTTAAGCAGGTTGTCATAGCATACAGATTTTTTATTTTGAGCAAACCTAAGTATAGTTATTGTGCAAAAACTATTTGTTTACCCAATCATACAACTGAGCATGAACTTTGAACCATGAACTACAACTTTGTAATGTATGAAATTTTTAAAAAAAAAACTGTTTTGAAACAACAGTATCTAGTAAAAGAGTAAAGTAAAAAGGTATGTTCTTATATAGCGCAGTAACCAGTCCTCAGGACTGCTCAAAGCGCTTTACACTTTACTCCCTGGCAGACCTGTTCAATCGAATACCATCTTGACTTCTCTTGGAAGCATTAATGCTTGAAGACTATTCGTACACAAGTATCCACCACTGTCTGTAGCCAGGTACTCATTCGTACAGCTGAGTGAACTGGAGCAATGTAGAGTGAACCAACTTGCCCAAGGTTTGACACCGCAGCGCAGGATTCGAACGCAGGTTCTCTTGGTCAAGAGTCCAAAGCTCTAGCCACTGCAACACTGCACTCCACGAGTTGTAAAGGAATTTAATACCTTATCTTATAATCTCCTTAGTTGGACTACCTTCGTGGGACATTCAAATATATAGTTTATTCAGCAAACTCATCTGACACTTTTTGCTGTTGAATACTAATTGTCACACAACATTCTCTGCCTATGTTCTGAACAAAAAGAAAAAGGAAAAATCTGTTTGCTATGCAAAGCTCATTTTGCATAGCAATAATTGCTATGCAATTTTTTTACATTTATTTGTTGCCCTGGTTTATGGAAAGCCATGTAAAATGCCTGAGATTGGAGAATTTACCTACCAACTTTGCCTCTTGCCGCTCAAGATCATGCTTTTCCTTGTCCATTCCCCTCTGTGTCTTCCGTTCATCTCGTTGAATCACCCTTTGTTGCTCTGTAAACAACATATTGAGGTGTGTTCTTAAAGGAATAAAATGTAATTTTGCAACATAAAATTATAAAGTATCAATTATATTTATACACATCTATCCTGTGTGAATGTCTTCAATCAAATAAATGGTGTATTTACTGAATAGCAAGGTCAATATTTGTACCCATTAAATACTGACCAGTGATAATCACTTGGAATGAAGCCAAAGAAATTGCGAAAGACCGTAGTAGATGGAGAAAGCTCGTCGCCCGATGTCCCGAAAGGAACAGGAGGAACTAAGTCTAAGTCTAAGTAAGATAATCACATCTTTTAAAAAAAATTTTGTTTGTTGAAAAGTGTGTTTTTCTTATGTCTATGGAATGATGATGGGTAACTACATTTAGTCGGCACTAATTGACTACAGCCAATGTTCCCATCTGGAACCAATCATTAACCACTAGTTGAATAGCCAAAGCACAATCACTGGTTAACTATAAAAATGTTTGTGTTGCAGTCGTTCTGTGATGTTCCCCATCAAGAAAACAAACTTTACGTTAATCTACATGTATAGTTGTATTAGCTGTATATAATTACTTCCAGGACACATTTGGTGAAAAGTTGATGCTATCATTTTTCGAATTTCTTTTCCAGAAATGCAAGTAACATCAAAACATATGGAACACCTACTAAACGCTGTTAACCTTTCCACCCCATTCCACCATTGTTCCAAGACTATTTTTGTATTTCATCTACTAATGGTCATCAAATATGTCCCAGAAGCCGCATGCTATATCAATAATAACAGTAACTGTGATCCAACTGAATTGTACTATGAGAACACTGATAGAGATTGCATTCCCAGCTGTGTACATGAGTTCATTATATATACTATATAGCAGGATAGGTTATATAATTTACCCCCAACATGGATCTTTCACGTCCAATGACACAGACACCAAGTAGAAGGGACGTATGGCTTAAAGTTAATATCTTTTCCAAAAACATATGCAATGTGGGGAGAATAACAAACTGTTCCAGGTCACTTTCAGAGGTACTAGGATCTAGCCTAGACACAAACACTGAAACAAATTCGTCCTGACTTGGCTTTCAGTGCTGATTTTTTTCATGTATCAATGAAAACTTTTGGTTTGTTCTTTGGCAATAGTTTCCGAGTCACTAGAGTGTAGCCTTTGGTTTCCTGCCCAGTCGGGTCACTATGTCTGTTGTCGTCATTGTGGTGTGCATGCGCATCAACTGCCGGGGCTACTGAATGCTGATCATGCTTGGCTTTCTTCAAATGCTGACGTGGCTTTGGCATTATTTTCACTGGTGGGACACAATCTTGGAGGGAAGAGTGCTCTGTTTCGGGAAGTATGGACAAGTTGACCACCAATGGCACAGGTTTTTGCACTGCTGTGTCACGTTTTGACCACGGTGAACCATGCTGAGGAACACTCACCTGCTTGCATTGCTGGACGTCTCATCTAATCTTTGCCATCTCAACACACATGCCCTGGAATTCATGCAGCAAATGGGCAAATTCGATGTTATTCATGTCAAGAGGTGGCAGACATGACAAGTCACTTGCAACAAATTCAGGGAGCCCCCTGATGCTGGAGCACTTGTGGATGATTAGGATATCTTCCATGTTGCTCTTACCTTTGCTAGGGCCTTGTCTTCGCTGGTGCCTCACAGTCACAACTTAACAATGTTCGTTTTGCCTCTTCATTCACCTTGGTGTTGTAGAAATCCATGTACAACTTTACAAGTGAGTCATGAACGATCAAACCCATCTTACTGAACACGTAGCACAGGAGCACATTGCGAATTATCGACTTCTGGCTGTTCGCACTCGCAGGCCCCGGTTTCAGGGAAATCACTGCCCCAGGGCTCGTTGGCACTGGGCTCTTCACAGGCCGCTCTGTTGACATCTTCACAGTCCTGACAGTCTGTCATCGGAAATTACCCGAGGCTGAGCACTTCTTTTATTTCCTGGTCGATGTCGACATTTCCTCACGTTTGTTTCACGAATACTAAATTAATTAGTTACTGACAACATTTCAAAAACTAAACCTCAACATTAAAAATAAACAGTAAAAAGACCACCCAGTCCCAACCCCGGCTAACTCGGTAACTGTCCACGGCACGCGTACACAAAAAATACCCACAATCCAAACAGAGGTGACTGGTCAATATATGTCGAAAACAACGTACCCCGTGGTGTTGGCTGCTTCTTAAACATGTTAACGATTCTGGTGATTGTACTTTGTTAATTGATATAGCCAGATAGTACCTAGGAAACAATTTATACACAAACATTCACGTGATTGTGACTGAACGAAGAAGTTGATTGATCAATCGCTAATAGTTTACAAACTGTTTATTTGGTTCTAACCAAAGGTTTGCAGACATTTTTACATAGTCTCCGCGTGAGGTCAGTACTCTAGTGGCTTTGCCCAGTGCTTTGCCACAGACATGGTAATATAAACACCGTAAGGTGGCGCCACCGTTTGTGGAGTAACTTCCACATAGCTCTCTGTCATCATTGCCGCGAATAACACTGGATATCTGGAAAAGTGTTTACTTACACTGGAAATCTGTTATGCATGTCAGGTAAGTAACACACTATATGTCAAGCTGTCTAGAAACTACATTTGAAATGTAAGTAATTAATTTAGCATTCATGAAACAAGAGCCTGAAGGTGTTTTTTTGCCGAGCCCCAAGTGGGATGCAAATCAAGGGTTTGGAGATCCTCAACAGCAGGTGACAAAATTAGAACATCTCCGAAACATCCCCTCACCCCCGTCTTCCGTTGTCACAACTGGAGACAGCGCGCGACAGCGGAGTGGTGCGAAAGCTCTGAAACTCTGGCGTACAATCTTCAACAAAGCCCCTTCCACATTCCGATGTCCGAGCCGACACCGAAGGCGAAGAACGGGGTGTTACTTAAGCTCAACTTCTGGCGCGAAAAATCTTTAACATCCCCATCTTCTGATGTTATGATTCGAGACAGCGCGATAGCGGAATCGAGTTGAAGCTCTGGCTCAGCCCCTGCATATTAATTTTGTTCCGATGCAAGAATCAGAAGTAGTTGGTACGGCAGAATTTTAAGGAGAGACAAACGTTGTAACCCTAACAATGAATGCAGCTGCACTGCAGCAACATTTTTGTACGACTTCTATCACGATATGGATGTTGAGAATTCCGACACTAAGAAGTTTGTAGGAAATGCCCCTCAAGCCGTCAAGGATGACATTGGCATACTAGATCAGCCATGCGACATCTACCCGTCAACTGAACAAGTCAGCATTGTCAAACTTGTCGCAGATACATCCATTCTTCTTACCCGTACGAAGTACCTTCTTCACAAGCGACGCGGCAGTATAGTAAACGACGAAGTGCATACTACTGTTAATCAGCAATTACTCATGTTATAACGGGAACAGTTTTACACCAGTCTTGCATGTTGCGTTTGCTGTTATCTGTCGGGCTTATTATTCACCAGACAACTACACCGAATGTCTTGTTAAATGTATTATTGTCATGGGGATTCACTGCTACACAATGAACTAGTTACAGCATTTGAGAAAACAGCTGTCTTGAGTGGACCATCCGACGACTTGGCTCCTGGACTAGTGCAGATTGATAACGGTGTCAGTGGGTGGCAGATTTTGTTGGTTACAATGAGGATACTCTACACGGCCAAGAAGCGACTCGTATAATAGGTGCCATGGCTTGCCACAAAGATCCACGTCCTGATGTCATCATGTGCAAGAAATTTAGCATTGATGACATTACTTGTGCAGGAAATGTCGGCAACATCAAACGCCCATTCAAACAGCCTAGTCAGAATATTATGACAAAGATCGATGAGTGAGGTAAAAAACAACCATTGAATCTATTTCTGTGTTTCTAAGTGTTGTCATTAAGCCACCGCCACCTTCTTGACAAAAGACACATTGGTCCATATCAGTGACCCGTGCCTGAAAACGATGTACGGCTATTTTCTAGGCACTCTTCATAACATGTGTGCTATATTATGCAGCAGTACATGGCTTTCCAATTATTTATATAATTACTCACAGGTATTTCGAATTGAAAATTAGATCTGAATTCCTCATATGGCCATTAAACCGTTTTGTTCAAGAAAATTTGGAAGATTGACGGTAAAAACTGTCCGAATTTGCACCTACAACTCACAGTAGTGAAATGATTCTCTGCTATTTTTATCCATCTGGGGATTGCTAACTAACAAATAATAACAACTAATATTATAATTACTTCGCAAAACGCGATGTTTTGAGCACTACTTGAATCGGAACTGTTTGCACAAGCGAATTTGTGCTTGTCCGGCCTGATACTGACTGGGTTCATATAATCAAAATATTTGTATGGCAGCCTTTCTTTAAGGATTACCATTTATATATTCACCACTTAAAGGGAATAGCAACCACATCATGAGTTCCCAAAAATCACGGAAAGTAAACCATTATGTTTTGATAAAATGTGTGGCGCAGTGGTGCAGTGCCTAGAGATTCTGACTCTCGACCGAAAAAAAACCCGGGTTCAAATCCTATGCTGCGGTGTCGAACCATAGGCAAGTTCGTTTACTCTACGTTGCTCCAGGTCACTCAGCTATAAGAATGAGTAGCTGATTATAGACAGTGGTGGATATTAGTGTACTGAAAGCCTTCGCGCAATATTTGCAGCGACTGGATACTGCGCTGTATAAGAACTTATCTTTGATAAGTGGATGGCGGTTTGGTCGTCGCCTCGTATCTCTATGGCGTGTGAACACCGAGCACTGGTGTCGGAACGCAATGAATATTGGGGGTGTAGGCCTATTTGGGGGAGGTGAAGCTGGGGTGTAGGCCTATTTGGGGGAGGTGAAGCTGTCTAAAAACTCCGATTTGCACCGTCACAAAGGCTAGCCAAAATCACCTTCAGGCTCTCCAAAACCTCGATTTGCACATCCGCCCTTGAGGCTCGCCAAAACACTAACCTTCAGGCTGTCAAAAAAACAATTTGCACCCCTTTGAGGCTCGCAAAAACACCAACCTTCAGGCTTTCCATAAACCTCGTTTTGCACTCCCGTTGAGGTCCGCCAAAAACACTTTCAGGCTCTCCAAGAACACGATTTCCCCTCCCTTTGAGGCTCGCCAAAACCACGATTTGCACTCCCTCCCAAAGGAGTGGGGTACAAATGTTCTACCCCTCCAATGCTGAACAAAATACCTAATTATTGGGGTCTAATCCTATATCCAGCCCTACCCACCAAATTTATTAGGGAGCTCGGCCCACCTACCCACCCGGTTCCGACGCCTGTGTCGACTGAAAAACATTTCACTGCTCACTGACGCTATCGTGGATAAGAGATCCGGGCAGCATTGTTGGTCGTGTATTAGCAGTCTTGTCACGTTAGTTGAAGCCTGTTGTTTTTGGAAGCAATTATTGTGGACCACACATAACATTTACTGGCGGGGATAGATGGTAGTTTGTACCAATACAAAACGCATGATGTTTTTTTCTGGACTTTGTGAAAGTATGTGACCACCCCCTACGGGAGTACGAGCCCACTGGTTATGCATAAATGAAGACGAAGTTCATTAAGAAAGTATTATTTTATTCACGGCACGGGTCTCTGCCGATTCCTATTACTACTAGTCTACATGGTGGATAACCAGGAACTGCTGAATGGTACTTGTACCATTTCATCTGTAGGCATATTTGTTACACATAGTGGCTGTGGACATCATTGATAGATGACCTACAATTTCTTAAAACTATTTTGACTTGATGTTATGTGGTTTTTATTAGTTGTGCGTGCATAACATCTACTCGAACTGTTTCAGACAATCATAGGCGGATCCATAGCCCCCATTACCGTGCCCCCTAGTCCTTGGGAATGTGTTCCCGTTTAGGTTACAAGAAGGTGAAGTTACGACGACGCGGCAGGGACATTTTTTCAACAACACCCCACGTCTTCCGATGTCACAGTCGAGCCAGCCGAGAAAGCGGAGAAGCTGAAGAAGAGCCGAATAGGAATTTGCGTCGACCGCCAGTGGAGCTTTTGCCCCCCCCCCCAGACTACCCTCTCTGGATCCGCCGCTGACAGTATCTTGCTTCTTGACACGTGACGGTGTGTCGTGTGTTGTGGCTCTTCAAATTTGTCTACTCACCCGGTGCAGCGGGCCGAGTGTAGTCCGGTGTCATAAGTACGTGCCCACTAGTTGAGCCAACTAACTTCGCAAGTTTGCGTTACCTAACAAACACGAATAACACACGACTGCGACTCCCATCATTATCGAAATAAACAGTTAATTTTATTGATCAAATTTACATATTTATAACATTAAGCGGAATATGACTTGCCACTAGAACTGTTCACGAGAACACAACATACATCTTCTTCCGACGGGTACCAGGGGGCGCTGCGCTCTTCCATCTTGTCGGAAACGTCACGTGTTGGGTCACGTGTCTCCTCAGGCGATACGACGCAGCATTATCCTGAGTTGATATCCGACGAAATATGTCTGCCCTTTTATGGTGTGAGGGAAATTCTGAAAAAACAAGTAATCTCAAATAAGCAAAGACAATTCCGTTTTTGTTTTCAGGCTGCAATGCACTCTGGATAAGTCGAACCTGCAGGAACCCATGGAAATACTTCTACTTATCAGAAGTTAGATATATCAGGATCTATGTCGTGTTGTTTTGTACGCTGTCATCGGTAAACTTCGAGCAAAGTCTCCGCTTTCCCGATCCACACACTAAACTAGGCACAAATAACGCCGTGCGAGAAACGGTGATGTGTAAGAGTAACTAATTCCTTTAAAAATCACTGCGAATGCGGTAATAGCGTTTTCTATCCGTGCGTGCGGACGGAATGTCAATGTGTAATAGTATATATTTAAGAAATTCGAGTTAACCGAATGA
The DNA here is from genome assembly GCA_020002185.1 of Paraescarpia echinospica. Taxonomy (NCBI): domain Eukaryota; kingdom Metazoa; phylum Annelida; class Polychaeta; order Sabellida; family Siboglinidae; genus Paraescarpia; species Paraescarpia echinospica. Next base: position 49,279,906 of record CM034542.1, read on the forward strand.
AAGAAATGTGCGCGTGCTGGTGAAATCGAGTCGACTTAACTTAAATTTCCACTTAAGAGAAATCTATTTGTGCGGATTATTTTATGCCACACGAGGTACAAAGACAGCCGAGGTCGAGGAAAAAGACTCGACTTAAGCACAAATCGACTTAACCGAGTTTGGGTTATATAGAGTGCATTACATATAGTTAGTATGTGTATTGCACACGTAAATGTTTGTTCTTGGATAATGGCCGTTCTGTATGTAAACCTGAATAACGGGATAATGCGTGCGTAATCACGTTTCTCTTTACATTCACATCACTGCAGAGCAACATGTTACTAACATACATCCATCCATATTACAACACACCACTAACTTACACCCAACCATGTTACAACACACCACTACCTTACACCCATCCATGTTACAACACACCACTAACTTACACCCATCCATGTTACAACACACCACTAACTTACACCCATCCATGTCACAAGTCCATCACTTGTTACCATTACAGTATTCGTTGACATTGGCGCAATCTGGGCAAACGATCACCGAGTCTATCATTTGTCACCATTACAATATTCGTTTACATTGGCGCCATCTGGGCAAACGATCACAAGTCCATCAGTTGTCACCATTACAGTATTCGTTTACATTGGCGCAATCTGGGCAAACGATCACCAAGTCTATCATTTGTCACCATTACAATATTCGTTTACATTGGCGCCATCTGGGCAAACGATCACAAGTCCATCAGTTGTCACCATTACAGTATTCGTTTACATTGGCGCAATCTGGGCAAACGATCACCAAGTCTATCATTTGTCACCATTACAATATTCGTTTACATTGGCGCCATCTGGGCAAACGATCACAAGTCCATCAGTTGTCACCATTACAGTATTCGTTTACATTGGCGCCATCTGGGCAAACGATCACCAAGTCCATCAGTTGTCACCAATACAATATTCGTTTACATTGGCGCAATCTGGGCAAACGATCACCAAGTCCATCATTTGTCACCATTACAATATTCGTTTACATTGACGCAATCTGGGCAAATGATCACCACGTCCATCAGTTGTCACTATTACAATATTTGTTTACATTGGCGCAATCTGAGCAAAATGATCACCAAGTCCATCATTTGTCACCATTACAATATTCGTTTACATTGGCGCTATCTGGGCAAATGATCACCACGTCCACCAGTTGTCACCATTACAATATTTGTTTACATTGGCACAATCTGAGCAAATGATCACCAAGTCCATCATTTGTCACCATTACAATATTCGTTTACATTGGCGCTATCTGGGCAAATGATCACCACGTCCATCAGTTGTCACCATTACAACATTCGTTTACATTGGCGCAATCTGAGCAAATGATCACTAAGTCCATCATTTGTCACCATTACAATATTCGTTTACATTGGCGCCATCTGGGCAAATGATCACCACGTCCATCAGTTGTCACCATTACAATATTCGTTTACATTGACGCTATCTGGGCAAATGATCACCACGTCCATCACTTGTCACCATTACAATATTCGTTTACATTGGCGCAATCTGAGCAAATGATCACCATGTCCATAATTTGTAACCATTACAATATTTGTTTACTTTGGCGCAATCTTGGCAAATGATCACCACGTCAACCAGTTGTCACCATTACAATATTCGTTTACATTGGCGCAATCTGAACGAAACAAAACGAAACACGATTATATTTAGCAACAGTTTACAAGATTACCACGCCAAAGCAACAAGATTCAACAACACCATTGGCGTATTAAGGGTCAAGGTTAACCGGACACGTTCAACTGAGCGAGGATATATTGACAGCGCATCACGAACAGAAGGGGTAGATAGAAGGAGTAAATAATATATATGATGCTGTAGTAGTAGTAGTTGTTGTTGTTGTTGTTGTAGTAGTAGTAATAGCAGCAGCAGCAGTAGTAGTAGCAATTGCAGCGGTAGCCGTAGCCGTAGCGGTAGCGGTTGCGGTAGCGGTAGCGTTAGCAGTAGCAGTAGCAGAAGCAATAGCAGTAGCAGTACTGGTAGCGGTAGCAGTAGTAGTATAAAGAGGTTTCTGGAAAGTAAACACTAGAAGACTGCGAACGATGGTGACATATCATCTGGTCGGCGAAAATAAGTTTTGTTTTTGATCACATCCACACTGACAACGTTGACGGAAGTATTCACATAAAACACTGACTAAGCCATGGAAGAGATCCACACTTGTACGCACCTATGAGTTCGGTAGGCTGCGGGGACGGCCTCGTCGGTACCTTGCCCAGCTTCCTCATCCTCATGTCCGGCATGGTGCGCGTTCTTGACCCTACACCGACGTTCTCCAGGGTGACTGACCCAAGGGGCATGACTGTCCACTGGTTCCGTATCTCCCCCGACGGTATTTTGCTGCACATGTTCTGCAGTTCTTCCTGTTGTTGTAGTTGCTGCTGTTGTTGCTGCTGCTGCTGCTGCTGCTGCTGCTGCTGCTGTTCGTGTTCTTGTTGCTGCTGATTCAGCAGCAGTAGTTGCTGTTGTTTCGCTGCCTTGTGGACGACCTTCTGGCGAGATTGCCTGCCCCCGATGTGGTAGGTGTTCGTGCGGAACAGCGGACTGCCGAGGGGAGACGTTATGGTGGTAATACGTGATGACGAACACAGGGGCAATAATCATATATGATATCCAGGTTGTCAATATAAATTAACCCTTTACGTCAAGTCAAAGAACACTGCAAAGTTAACTGAAAAACAATAATTTAATATGCTGTGTCATCGTCGATATTGTGCGCAAGCGCGTGTGTGTGCATGCATTGTGTCAGAGTGTGTGCATGCATCTACGCGTATGTGTATACATGTCAAAACATCGTATTTAGCCACTATCATTTTACAGCGTTTCGGTTAATTTACATGGTTCCATAGTGGTATCGGGAATTTTTGGGATACAGTGACATAAACGTCAATTGATAAAAGAACGAGATATTGCTGCAACATTATGGTTTACGGATTGCCACATGTCCGGACGACGTGGTACCTGTAGTCGGCGGGAGGTCTGCGCTGTCCAGCGGCCGAGTTGGGCGGTGCAGGCGGGGGCGTGCGGGGTCGAACGAAGCTCCGTAGACGTGGGATGCCCTCCACGCAGATCGGGTGGTCGGCGCTCGAATACACCCAATCAGTGGACCGTCTTCCGGCAGAATGCACCACGGCGAACCGGTCAGTGAGAATGTGTAGTTCCCGCGGCGTCAGGTTCGCTTTCGCCAATCTGTCCGTGTTGAAGGAGAACGTCACACTCTTCCCTTGCGCTCGCATGTCTTGCGAGCCGGCACTGTGTGTAACTCTAACCGACGTCGTCTCGTCTTTAACCGGGGTGTCCTTTCCCTGCGTTTGTTCCGCCCGCGTTTGTTTCAATTGGCTAAGGCAGTCTTTGTAATCTCGCGCACCGCAACTGTGTTGCACTTTCAGACTGTGTTTGGCCATTGGTAGAGGCCGGTGAAGATCCGTCGGCTTCTGCGACTCTGTGACACTTCGCGGGGATAAAACCGTCGACGAGATAGCGGGGAATAGAAGGCTGTTGCTTTCGCTGACGCCTTCCGCGGTCTTGTCCTCGGCAGTTCCTTGCGGCGTCGCGGTGCAATCGCGTGGCCATGCGTACACTCCTCCTGTCGAATGGAGGACTCCGCGGTAGCGCCGTAGTTTCTTGTCGTGTAGATGGTAGGTGGCCGTCATGGAGCTTACCTGTCGACCCTTCACCGCCGACGCCACCTCCACCGCGCTCAGTCGGTACTTGTCGGCGACGTACGCCGCGGCGTCACGGTTGACGGTCTCCGGCGTGGAGATGACGGCGACCTGCCATCGGAGAGGGCCTGAGTCATCATCCATCCACGGATGGCGGAGAATTTGGTCCATCGTGATACGATCAGTCTCTGATGGCTGCAGTAGGCGCCCAATGAGATCAGCGCAATCTGGCAACGAGAGGTAATGAACATGTGACCATCCACTATGATTTGCGGTTCATTGCACCAATATAAAAATGAACCAGAGAGGTCGTTTGATTGATTTTTTTTATATTCAAGCCTTTGGAGTATTATTTCCTAAAAAAAGCTACTTTTCCAGTAAATACGAGGTTTAAGCTGTATCACTTTGCACACATTTACCTCAGCACCGTATTGATGGTATAAGTGCAAAACAGTGTTTTATCTTTTACATAGTGCAAATAACAACGACATGATTGACACAAATGAAAACAACACGATTGGTGCAATGAAACTCAATTCGTTGTCGTCTTAATCACTTTGGATGACGCTTGGATGAATATATAATTAACAACGATATAATATATATATATATATATGTTACTTTGTACATTATTCCATTTTAATGGCAACATATTTGATAAGAGTTTATGTGTTTTGTGTACTTCATTTATTCATTACGCCTTTCTATTTAAATTATAAATGTATAGGCCTATATACTACGTACTATAGTGTCATTCATAGATGCATGCATACATATACCTTTTTGCCATGATTGACATAAAATGCATGTCAATTAGGAATGGGTCTTGGTGTTAAATCACACAGTCACATCAAACATATCTCGAACATACAATAAAAATAAATAGATATATAATAAAAAATTAGTCTAAAATTGTCTAAACATATTGATTAATATTAATAAGTTAAGCTAAAACTAACACATAAAATAAGTATAAAACACATCTGGGAAAATTTACCATTCCATTGTCTCTATCTATCACTAAAGTCTATGTTTAATCCCCGATAAGGCAGCCACGGCACGGGGAAAGAAACTGTCTCGGAAGCGATTTGTCTTAGCACAGATATTTCTGAATCGCCTGCCTGAAGGGAGTTGTTCGAAGACATGGTGGGCGGGGTGTGTTGGATCCGTGTTTTGTCAGCTATCTTCCTGGTTCTTTCACTGTATATAGCTGATAGGAGGATGAGTTCGCTGCTTCGATGTTGTTTTTACCACTTTCAGGCCCGTAACCAGGGCGGGTTCACGGGGTTCACGTGAAATCCCCTTTTTATGAACCCCCTTTCTCCAAAATGTGAACCCCCCTCAAAATTGCATTTTTAAAATGTGAACCACTAATTATATTCCATGTTTCTCAAAAGCGTTAACCCCCCCTCCTAAAAGCTGCTGGATAGTGTTCAAGCATTAAAAGGAATGCCAAGAAAGCCTGATTTGTGCAGATAATAAAGGGAGAACCGTTATCTATTAAATGATCATCACTGAATGTATGGCAGCCTGGCTGAGGGGTCTGTCCCCAACGCCATGTGTGAAAAGGGCAGTCACTAGAGGAATGTGTGTCAAAGACCATTGCATCCAATTAGCCATGCAGAAGGACTTCACACTATCCCAGGGACTCCTGTTATATAAACGCATGGGGTAACAAATACACAAGAAGCCAGTTTTACACCAAACGTAAAATTATGAGTCCTAATTGCAGTCACTCAGAGGTGACAGATGCAGACAAAATACTGGTGAATGAACTAACGGGGTGACGATGATTTAATAATTGTGAGAACATAAATTAAGCCATATCAAATAATTAATTATTTCTGATCAGAACTCTGTTAAAAAGTGAACGAAAGGTGCGGCTTTTAATTTTAGTATGCCGATTAAGGTAACTACCGACTGTCAAAGAAGCTATTCTCAACAATCAACAACTTAAGATGTGTAGCGAGTGTGTTTCTTACAAGCTGCAAACCCGGTAGACAAACTCATCTAACTTATCACAAATCATAATTTTCAACTGTTGAGCGGGACGCGAATTTCGATGAATAATTGTTTATAGTTTAGCTTCACCTATTTTAAAATGCGCGTTCTGGTGAGAAATCATGTAATTGTGTGGCTGTGTGGTTGCCGAAATACTGTGCTTGCTAGTTGCATATTTGTATATCTCAGAAAGGGGAGCCCTATCGCTGATGAGGAGGCAAGAATGTGTGAAGGGCCTTTATTATCAATTATTATGTCCATTTTGTGTTCCGTATAGTTATAAAACACAGTTTGTGTTTCCTGGAGTCAGTGTGGTGTACAGGATATGGTACTTGACAGTTTGACAACTATAATTTAATTCAAATTCCACAAGAGGACAATAATTGTTCTAATCTTCTATTTACCGGGCATGTTTTATAAATGTTTGTAAAGTACTTAATTATGTTTATGATAAATTATGGAACTTTTGCACATCAGATCAGATTAATATAATGTATTAATTGAGCGAAAACCAGATTGTAAATGTCACACTTTAACTGTTTATTCTAATAAATAACTTGGACACACCCTCACTCCAAGGTGCCTTGTTTATTATATTAATATGAACACATTCAAAACAATTGCACACACGGCGAAGGGTTTCGAGTAAATAATTCAGTTATATTAACAACATACTATCACTGCGTATTGGCTTTTATGAATACAATTAGGCTTAATCAGACAACAAAATGGGACCAATCTCCACAGACCACATATGAGTCCCACTTTGTTTGAAAACGCACCCCAAAACGACCTCGTTATGGGCTTGCTGGTGATGCTAATGTGGTGTTTGTATATAAGATGAAAGAATATAAGACGAAACCACATGGTCCACCAATCTCACACACACTTCATTGTTCTTCAAGTTAGAAATGTAACCTTCTGCATTATGAGTCCCACGTACGTGAACGTGTGGGGCCGTCTGTATTGTGAAAAAAATATAATCCCACACGAACTTGTGGCGCCCCTGTGGTCTGAATTGGTAAAATGTAAACAAATTGTGTCATAATTCATACTCAACGAGACGTCGTTCGGTACGGTGCATCCACGCATAATAGCTGAGTGCAACTTTGCGAGATTTGTCGGCGACTCGACATGGAAAGGTCTACAGCCCATCATCATCTTGTAGAAGATAACTCCACTGAAAGCAAGCAAAGACACTGGTGATAACCTCAAGTCTTCTAAGGCGTGTTTGCAAAACATCGCAAAGGTTCTTAGCCGATACCCCGACGTCCATTTGGCCGTATGCGTATTTGTTTTACCAGTATGCCTACTTGATCAAACACCACTGTAGTTCCGGTGAGAATTGATATCAATAAACGATATTAGCATTTTCACACCCGAAATAGTACAGGACGCAAACAATAAAGCAATTCAAGTACTCAATGAATGTTAAGATTGATCAGTGTTCGCTATATCGTTTATTCACCTAAATCGTGTTGACACATAACGGGACCTGCTTTGTCATATTGGATAGATATGCTGATCGAATCTGAATATTTATGGCGTTTATGTTTTTGTCGCTGTAGGGTCACGTCACTTCCTTCGCTATTCTTGCCGCTGCCGTTTCATCGAATGCCAAACAAACATGCTCGGAATCCATATGTATGAAGGCATGTCCGGGCACATAACAAGACGAAACTACGACGTATGCCATAAATTAGCGTGCCAAGTAGAGAGAGAGAGAGAGAGAGAGAGAGAGAGAGAGAGAGAGAGAGAGAGAGAGAGAGAGAGAGAGAGAGAGAGAGAGAGAGTGAGCGAGACAGAGAGAAAGCGTGCGCAGAGAGAGTGAGTGAGAGAGAAACAGACAGACAGACAGACAGACAGACAGACAGACAGATAGACAGACACAAGGAGAGAGACAGAGAGACAGAGAGACAGAGAGACAGAGAGACAGAGAGACAGAGACAGAAGGAACAATTAAGCGCTTGCACTTGGAAAAATGCACCACAACTATGATGTACACGCCAGTTGAATATATATCGCCAACATTGTTCCGCATTGAGTAGTTCTTTTCATAGATCATATGACATTAAACTACAAAGAAAGAAGTAATGAATCACAATTCCAACGTCATATTCCTTTCGGATGCCCTCTTTTACATGAAACACTTGACCTTGCGTCACAAAGTGTATTAATTTCAGCTTCTTTTTAGCATACTTCCGCCTGCCCAACACCTTTCCTGCTCAATGGCCGTCATACATCCGTAAAGTTTATTATATGCTGTTTACATTTCAATGCCAACGACTTGCTGGTGCATAAATTAGCAATGGCAGCAGATAATTCTATTTGTGGGATATATCCAAACTGCAACCGACAAGAGTCAATTATTTGTCAAATGTTCGGCGACCGAATATCGATTATTGTTTTGTTGATTAATCCGGCTTTACTTGACATACTGATTGAATTCTCCGTTTACACTTTTTTCACGTGTAGTGCCTGTATAGTAATATCATTAGGATTATCCGCGAACGTATCGCTCACGATGGTTAATCCAGTAATGGTGGCCTTCATTTTATGGACGAAAGGGTGGACGCAGAAGTTATCACGCTCCCCAAAAACGTGTAGCAGTAGCATGGGTGATCTGGTCGTCACCGCATATTGAAGGGATACAGCTAGATATAGTGGCGCCATATATTGAGTGGAACATACATTAACGCATACTGACGCAATTGTGGATATCAGAACATCGCACAGTGCATGGTGGATAATGACTTAAAGAGAGCCACAGTTCCTCTACCCGGAAGTTGTAAGAGGAAGTCTGCTGTGTTGAACGTGGGGAAATGGGGCATAGTTAAATAGCAAAGGGTATTGCTGTTAACTCAGCCGTATAGCCAATAAACCTTGTTTTGAAACTGGACGTTTCATTTACTATTTGAACATGCTCCGGGGTCATACCGTCCAAATTGCAAACGTTGTTAGGGGCTTATAAACTAAACACAATTTGACAGGCAGTATACCTTCAACATAGTTGTTATAGGCTTAAGAACATTATATTAATTAATCATTGAAAAACTAGGAAAACACTGCCTCCTTTTAACAAACATGTCACGTCATTGGAATCCGGCGACTGTTGGCTTTGCTGTTGGAACCGATTGCTGACAATCAAATTCCTGATTATGTGTTATTGAGATTGAGTGGTCGTGTGGACGTGTACTAAACACTATGCACCTATGTGTTTTGTGAACGAATGAGACTACCCCTTTTACAGACGACCCGTGCAGCAATGTCAACAAAATGGGCATTTTGTCATAAAAGCACTACATCCGGCACAATGCTAGAAGTTTGCAGTTCTGATTACTATTATATATAACACCATCGCGGAAACGTCAAATGTCAACCGTGGCGGCCATATTGGTTAGGCGCATAATATATATAATTGTGACGTAAGCAAACATCGACGTAGCGGATCCATCAACTGACCTATCCATCACTTGACTTGTTCCCTAGCAAAACCTCCGTCAAGCCATCAGAAAACACCTGGTGGGTTCGGACATTCCGTCGTATATTTTATTGACATTCTGGTCACAAAAGTGTTTATTTTTTACATAAAATAAGGCAATGTTTTTAAAATGACAACTGTATGCGGGAATGTTTGATTTGTGAGATGTCATGCAGCAACAGTAGTGTGATTCACGTATGTACTTGTTATCAGCGTGGTTAGCAAAGGCAAAGCTTGACGGAGGCAAACCGCGACGTACTGGATAAATCAATTAACCTATCCATCACGAGATCTGTTGCCTAGATAAATTCTGGTCACAAAAGTGTTTCTTTATGATAAAACATAAGGCAAAGTGGGTAAAGTGACCACTGTCAGCGGGAATGTTTGATTCATGATATGTCATGCAGCAATATTAATGTCATTCACGTATATAATAATTATCAACATTGTTGGAAAAAACAAAGCAACTGATGTATCCAGCGCGTAGCAATTTGCCTACGTCACAATCACAATTTTGCGCGTGATCTCCGTCAAGCTTTGCCTTTGCCACCAACATTGATAACGGTATATAGGTGAATTACATTACTATTTCTGCTTGACATCTCATAAATCAAACATTCCCACATACAGTTGTCACTTTAAAACATTGCCTTTTGTTTTTGTCCTGACGTTCTTGTCATAAACAAACAGTTTTGCAGCAAGAAGTTCAACAACATATACGGCGGAATGCCCAACCCACCACATGTTCGGCATCTACTTTTGTATAGCTTGACGGTGTTTTTACTAGGCAACAGGTGACATGATGGATAGGAAAAGAAGTGACGTGAGCGTACGTACACGCTCCAGATGTCGACGGCCGGGCCGTACTTCCTCTTACTGTAGATCTCGGGGGCGGCATAGGCGGGCGTGCCGCACTGGGTGCTCAACAGGTGCTCTCCGTCCCACGCGTGGCTCAGGCCGAAGTCTGCACGCAACACATCAATGTCATTAGGCCAGACGCCCAGTCGGTCTATCGTTCAGTTTCGAACCAAAACTCAGGGGGCAACCTAATGTTGCTTTTAATGCTCTATCACGACACCATGTACTCAAAACAAAACTTTTTTGCTCGGAACTTGCCAGTTTAGTTTTTATTTAAAAGCGAAACATATACTATGTACATTCCGCGGACAATCTCAATTAACGCCGAGTGATTCGGTTTATATGATATCACAGTAATATTAGCCAATAGGTGCCGCGGACTAGAAGGCGGAGTTTGCAAAGAGAGCATTTCGTGTCATAATTTATGTTAATATATGTACAGTTTTTACATAGCATTACGGAGCATTGTAGATATTTAAGTGACTCAGTATATAATAGTTTATTGAATTTTGGCTTCTTAATAATGTCATTATTAGCAATACATAAAAGTTCGTTTTTATTTAAATTCTTCTAAATATTTTAAACTACATTTAAACTTGAAAATGTCATATGTACAATAATTTTATTCAATCTAAATTGTGTTACTGTATATTAAGCTTTCTATAATAGTGCTGCTAAAAACGGTGGAGGCAGATTTTGAAAGAAAGGAAAGTGTAATGTCATCATATTACTTCGGGTGTAGTCATTTCTACGATTAGCCTATTTTATTTACTCATAATAAAGTTCTTGTAAATGCAAGTCTAACGAGTCGTCACTTGTTATTATGACATCACTGTTCAGTTGTCAAATATAGACTGTTTCCCCACCCACACTAATGTTGATCTCACACAACATGCCACTACACAGATGTCCTATAATCCTAATGAACATAAGTAATCATTATATTATAGGTGTGTGGTTAACGGGAGTACAATATGTATATCAACCACGCGCTTATACCACATTCATACTAATATCCTGTTGATTTTGATCCTTGAATTGTACAGTCTGCCCAAAATAAAAAAAAGGATCCAACTTTAATTGGGCGGTGTTGTCTCAATCTACCGATTTTTACAATTACTTTTTCTCACAAAGTTTCTTAGCTGTAATACTTTACGAAGATATATAGCTTTACTGAATCACAGCATTCTACGTGTACTATATCTTGTATCAAGATATAGTACACGTAGAAGAAGATACAAGCAGATTTTCAATTTTTTTAATGGTTAGTCGTAAAATGTCATTTCGTGACGTCATTATTCGTGTCAAAAATTATCATCATTAGTTTTGTTATAAAATGATAAAGATAAGGTAATGACGAATCCAACGAGTGGTAATATGTTTACGTACGACTGTTCGTTCTCTAGATATGGACTATTGTATTTCCCCCACCCCTTATTTTTTGTCAATGCAACGTACGCTGCTTTTGTTAATTTTTCTTATGTTGCAAAAACTGGCAGATATCTTATGAAGAACTTTTTGCCCAAGATGCCAGGAGATGTGGACTACCAATTTATGTAAAGAACAGGTTGTCCCAGAGTTTTGGAACGAAAATCGTTTTAGGCACATTTATTATACTGGGCATCCGGCGTACATGTCAGTCTTTACTTGTACCCAGTTAATCGTCGCTAGATTGTGTCACTATTTGTTGGTTCTCATGGGCGGATCCGGGGGCCTGGGGGGACGTAGAATCCCTAGACTTTTGGAATTTCATGTGCAATGTGCCCGCGCTAGCGCGAGGTGCCCCCTAGACAAGTTTTTGTATTTTGGAGAACAAAAGTGTTGGTACTTTCGGCGAGCCTCAAGGGGGTGGATTTGGAACTTTTTTGGGAGTCACTGGTGTTTATATTTTGGCCAGCCTCGGGGTGGGCTGCAATTGTAGTGTTCCCCCCCCCCCCAGACAACCTTGTCAGGATCCGCCCCTTGGTCTAAGAACACTATAACTGGAAACAACCAAACGACGACACAACGCGCTATCATTTGTTATTGGTTACCCCGCATATAAAGCCAAACAGTGATCAAACAACAATCGTGACCAAATAGCTGAAGTAACTTACCAATTAACTTTAAGTCGCCATTGGCGCTCAACAACATATTTTGAATCTTCAGATCTCTGAAAAATAAATAAATATAATAACAATAATAATTGTATGCATTTCTCTGCGCCATAAATCGGCAAGTATTGCGTATCAGTGTCGTATTGCAATATATGTAATGTAGCTATTATGGTTATTAAAAACATTAATATATTAATACTAAATATTTAGGATAGTAATAATAAAAACAACTAATACTAGTTAAAACAACAAGTCATGAAAGAATAATAATGAATGATAAAAGTTAAACATAGATACTAAAATTCAGAGTTCATCACTGCACACACTTTCATTTAAAGTTTTAAAAACGATTACCAGCTCTCCAGTTAACGACCAAGTAATAATTAGACATTGGAGAAACATACATATCTCATGCGGCATGGCTCCAATAACTGTGAAACACATTCTTCAAGATTGCCAAATACACCAAAATGAGAGACAGACAATCTGGCCCACAGAGACATCAGTGAAAGACAAGATCTGTGGCCCTCTGAAATATTTCAACGCACAGCGATCTACATTCGAGAAACCAGAGTTGCAGTTTGAGCGAACGCCAACGAAGAAGAAGAATATTAAATTTTAAAGAAAAAAGCTCGTTTAAAAAGACGTGTCTTCAATTGACATAACCCTCCAGCTAACGGATAAAAATGAACGGATCCAAAAAGAAGTCAGTCTGAAAATAGCGTGTGAACACGTGGTCTGAAACGCAGGGATGTGATAAAAACAAACTAGAAAAATCAATCGAACATGTCATTAGTTACGAAGAAACAGGAGCGTTCTTGTTTGAGTGACTTGTAACGTAACATATTCGTTATATTTGTATGTCCAATGAGCACCAATCTGTGAAGTGCACAGAACAAGCGAATTGCACTTGTTCTAAAATCTTATGAGAACGTATCAGTTCACAATAGGCTAATCTTAGACAACAGTAAAACTGCCTAGAACCGCTCTAGAATCGATGTAATAATATCCTGCTGCCATTTATCGGCCAAGGCGTTCATATTATAAAAAAAAAAGTGGATTGCAATAGTGTCCAACCGACTTTATCTGTTTCAGACAAAATATATGTCTCGGTTACGAACCCATAAACTTTGTGATTTTGGCAAACATTCATAACTTGTCATCTCATCTTTCCATGTCCAGTTTATTTTCCTCGACAAACAATCCAAAACTAAGAAAATAAATGCATTTACGATTCCGCATATTAAAAAACAATACATAAGTCAAAATTACCTAGTTTCTCAAAACATTGTTTTTAACGTTTGCTTCAATTTTAGCAATAAATAAAAACTACTGAAGGTATTTTAACAAATGAGGTATCACATGATATGTGGAATCCACAAAGGTACACAATTCAGTTTCACACTTAATCCCCCCTTTGCTTTGACAGGTCACGTGTGTTACTACAGTCTAACTATAATCTAACAATATTTAAACTAGCGCGGGCTACCTCGTGTGTGTGTGTGCGTGCGTGTTAACGATTTCCTCCAACAAAGTCTGCGTATTTCAGGGATTAATCTGTACGACCATTCGGAAGAAAACTGCCGCCTAATGTTTTTCGAAATTCGCCTTTGGTCCAAATCTATTGTTCAAAATGAATTTTTCAGCGATTGTTCCGAGGGCCACCGACCAGTTTCATTAACGCGAATAACTGTTTCAAAGTTACGACACAACAACACAAAAATCTTAGATATTGTTCGCAATGTAACACTTGCGTCCACGAAATGTTAAATGTTGTCTACAAAACATTACTATTGCAGATTTGCAGAAGCCAGCGAGGCTTACCGCCAATTCTTTGAATTGTCATTTAATATTCAGGGCGTTTGAATTGTTTAGGCCTACACAATGAAGACCGTTAGTGGGACGAACAAATTATTAATTCTGCTACCTTCCTGATCAAATGATTATCATCCCTTAGAACAATGAATTCGGATACTAGAACAGATAGGGCCACTTTAATTTTAAAACATTTATTAACCGCGATAGATACACAGTTTGCTATGGACAATAACCAAACGTTCACCAATACAGTGTACATAGAAGCCACAGAAATGTAGTTACTGACTCTCGCCCGACTGCGTGACTTCGCCGAGAAACAGAGTCTGGCCGAGAACACGTGTTATGAATGCATCATCTAGTACCACTCCCATATCGCGGCACCTGGATAATCGAGGCTAGTGCTACTCGAGAATCCATTTTGCGTACGACGCCAGCAACTAATGTTTTGGGTGAGCAGCCAATCAGCGTCGTTAACGAGATTCTTAATCGAAAAATAAACTAGGATTTAACTTTTCTGTTTATCACCTGTCTCAACATAACCAAAGTTTCCAATGAGTAGCATAAACGTATATAAGTTGATTCTTAGTTAACTTTATTGTTAGCCTAAGAGCCAATCATCGTCTCTACTCGGATTCAGGGTAAACCGGGATCAGTGTCGTCCAGTGAAAACCAATGTTATCATCAACTAGAAAGATGATTAACAAAAATAGAACACAGCAAACACTATTTATAGGCCATACAGAGAGAAAGAGAACATTTAGAACATATAGTACATACGAGGAAATTAGGGTTCAACTGGGTGCGAAACATATTTGCAACAGGAACGATTGAAGGAAAAGATCCGAAGGACGCCAGGGAATAACAAAATACTAGATACTGTCAATATGGTGTGGAAGGAGCACAACAGAACTGCTACAAACTACAAATGACAGCGACAGACACGGCACACAGGATACGAAGAAGATACAGAATGAACGCGTGATTGTTGTGCTGTACCTGTGCACGACGCCATTCTTGTGCATGTGGTCCACGGTGTGAACGAGTTGCCGCATGAACCTTCTCGCTTCACTCTCGGACAACCTGCCTCTGTCGGTGTACGTACAGAACACAGCATTCACAGTAACGCAGTTCGGTAAATGTGTGCGTGTAAGTGCGTGCGTGTGTGTGTGCGCGCGTGTGCGTGCATGTGTAACACAGTAATCGGAACCGGGAGAAGGTTTTGTTAATAAGCCCACTAATATTATGTTGGGTGGACGGTTGGACAAATGATTAGCCCCCAATATTTCAGCAAGTGATACATTGGTTTCAGCAAGTGGTTTTGTTTTGTTTTGTTGAGCCTCAGCCCCCCCCCCCCATCCCCCAATATTTACCATGTTCCGACGCCTGAGTGTATTTTTTTAACCTGCCAATATTCAAATCCCACTTTTTCCTGTACCCACCTGTCGGCGAGATAATCACCCAGACTTCCCTCAACCAGTTCGACGACCATGTAGTAAGAGGTGTCCGTCTCCAACACCTCGTACAGTTGGACGATGTTCGGGTGATGCAGACGTTGCAACATGACTGCCTCACGACGCATGTTCTTGCGCAAATATTCCTTCTTGTTCACGTCCTTCTTTCTGACCACCTTCACTGCCACCTAGCGGCACGTAATCGAGTGAATGCAATGACATTGAATAACATATATTTATTAATTTAACTGGTTGTTGTTGTTTCTCTATGTTTATTGTTTGATATGTATCGTGGCTAGCAAGTAAAGGTACTTAAAAGGAGGACGAACAAGTCGGAACAGACTTATGTCCAGTGATAGTATACACACACTTGGGATAGCATGATTATTATGGTTATCTCTTAACTTTTACATTACGCATAGTTTAACTTATTTTGAACACTTTTATTATAAAATGCATTAAAGGCAACGTAGAAGTAATACCCCACAGCATAGCTAGGAGCGCGTGATGAATCACGGTACGCTAAAGAAATACCCTGCAAATGTCATTGCTTCTTTACACACGGATGTTATATTTATCTAGAGCAAATACATAACAGAATCATTGCTATGCATGTCTCGAACATAATAATCGCTGGTAGCGTTACACTATTCATAATGCGAGGCACTGGTCTTAGAAATTCCAAAGGTGGCACACCAAATAATCGTCCACATTCCACACACAGTTGTCTTCAATTGATCCAAGTTATATGTACACAGCAATAATACGGTCAGACGTGTCGATTAGGGTAAAGCGGCTCTGACGCGTACCATTGATATATTGCTAACGCTTGAACTAGTTTTGCATGTCTATTGTAAGGGTTTGACATGGAGTTGCATAGATATGTCTACGAACTACAATGACCTGATGAAAGGTGTTTACCTGCCTATTGGACGCTCTTTTTATATTTGCACTTTCCCCGACGATTTACTACCAGCAGTAATTGTCATGGCGACAAATTACGTTAGTCTCAATCAGCCAGTGGTGCTTATGACAGATATATATGGATTTATACATACACACATGCATGCAAAGACACACACGCTCATTCACGCTCATTAACGCCACCTATCCCCCACACACTCACTCACACCTACCCAAACACCCCCCCCCCACACACACACACACACACACACACACACACACACACACACACACGTGTTTAGATATATATATATATATATATATATATATATCTCTCTCTCTCTCTCTCTCTCTCTCTCTCTCTCTCTCTCTCTCTCTGTCTGGGCATTTCCATTACCGATTTGTCCGACTTTTCTGACACTTGCATTGACCGAATCAAATGTTTGGCCGCTCCTGTTGCCAATTAGGCTGGGGCGGACGACACGTGCTGCCCATTAGAGGCGATGTACAATTAATTAGCGCACTGATTAAGTAGGACAGTGCTCAATAGGACGGCAATGGTGTATCGACGTTGCAGAACTTTCGGCTGCATAATTCTGTTATTCTCCGGCGCTCGAACGAGTTAATGCCACTGCCGCTACGGTGGTCGAAGCTTATCAATGTTAATGGAGACAAAACAGCGGCGTTAGTGGGAGAAGTGAAGCTCTTCTGTTTGTAGTTAAATGCGCTCTCCGGTGGGTAGTGCGGAGATTAGAAAGCACTGAGTGTGAATTTCTCTCGCAAAGCCAATGGTCTCGATCTGCAAACATTAGCTGCTACCTAATCACATGCTCTGGTATTGGATAAGCGCCATGAGCTCCTTGTCAATATATAAATTTGCGCACACGTTATTATTATTATTCACTGACATTTCGCCGTCCTAACAGTTGTCGTCCGTATGGAGAGGTACTATGCTATAGACCGTGTCGGATATATATGGATGGCGAGTCTTCGCACAGTGACTGCAGCACGGTTTAATACTGCCCACGCAAATAAGTCAAAATTGTGCTCGAATGAACAGGCATAGGCTCGGGAACAGGGGGCCCCCTGGAATTTCTGTGGGGGGCAGACATTCTGCCCCCCCCCCCATTAAATGAGAGCGTGAATGTTGTTTTTGTGGCGAGCGTCAATGGCGGATGGTAATACATTTTATGTGACGACTAATGTGCTTTTGTCGACTGTGAAAGGTTTGTGCAATTGGAGGGCAGACGTGGTTTTCAGCCCCCCTCCCAGTAATAGGTGGTGCAGACATATGGTCCCCCCAATATGAATTCCGTTCCCGTGCCACTGTGAACAGGTCTACGATATACCGATATGAATCGCGGTTTGGGCTGTCATAAGGACTGGATATCGCTTTCTATGCGAACCGACACCTCTCGTCATTGGAAACCGTACTGCACGCACACACACACGTACATGTAATCGCACGTATACATTTCACGCATTCCGACACGCATACATGTATGTACCTTCGTACTTACCTCTTCTCCTGTGAGTATATGCGTCCCTAGTAGGACTTTGGCAAACGAACCTTCTCCCAAGATTCCCCCAAGTGCGTAGTTTCCGACTCGTCGTCTTCTTGTTTCCATCACGAATTCTTACACGTATTATTGTTCCAGGTGTTTATTTTGATGTACATCTCGTCTCATGCGTGATCATGTGTATACAGATGGTCAATGTCACTCCATCCGAATGTCAATA
This sequence comes from Paraescarpia echinospica, assembly GCA_020002185.1. Taxonomy (NCBI): domain Eukaryota; kingdom Metazoa; phylum Annelida; class Polychaeta; order Sabellida; family Siboglinidae; genus Paraescarpia; species Paraescarpia echinospica. The sequence continues at coordinate 49,297,990 of CM034542.1, forward strand.
TTATAATGCAGACAGCATTGTGTCATGCGGTTTTACAAGGCAATTCGGAACAACACAAACACTTACGTTCAGATAATTGCCAAAACGTAATTGTAATACAGCATCTAAATAACACCTGACAACCTTTCATCGATGCAACTTGAACCGCCGGCTTGTTGTCTTTTTTCGTCTCTTAAATGTGGTTGTTACTGAACGATAATCATTGTGAACTCATCCTCATTGACGATGGCATCACAGAGCCAGTGTTCTCATTCGGACTGGGATCCCCTCGTTTTTGGCTGCGGCACCGCTTCAAACCTCGGTTCGCAGTCGTTCTCTTTTGCTCTTCAGTCGAGTGAAGCCAACAAAATTAATTTTACCGCGACAGCAGTCACGCTCTAGTGATATTCCCACGCCTAAACCCGTCGATTCACCTCGCCACAGCGGCCAAAGCAGTCGGATGAATATGTTATGTCAACATTGATTCGTATTGACTGACAACTGTTGCTGCCGTGTAAGCCTGCGGAAGGGGGTCTAGCAGTTAATGCCCGTGGCGTGTTGATTCAAGTGCATCCAAGATATAGTACTTTATATTACTATGATTTTAGTTTATATTAAATGAAAAGGCAAGTGGCGTAAGCACTGTTGATATGTTGTAAAGTATTCGTAAATGTATACAGACAAACAGTCATATTTAAGTTACGATATTCAGTAAAGATGTTTTGTTATTTCAAGCAGGAAGTATAAATAAATGCCCATGCAACTTAGTAAGCAATTGTATGTTGACTTATTTGCATTAAACGCTGATTAATGCTGTCTTATTTTAAATTGGCAATTTGTGTAATGGTGTTTATCATAACATTGACTGTCTACGTGAATGCGTTGTTATTTATAACATTTTGCGTTGACAAAATTAGGTGTAATAAAACCAACTGAATTGTCCTTTTCAGAAACGTAGCTTTCACCGTGTTGGCGATGGCGTCGCACAAAGAAGTGTCGAAATGTAGAAAGTAATTATGCATGTAAGGATTAATCGTACTCTAGCGTAAACCCTTGTGTCCACTTGACGTCTTGGCGTTTGAAATACGACGAGACATTGAACGAGCTACGTGAAGGCTTAAACATCGACGACATATTCTAAAGTGAATGGGACGAATGCTTACCGTGAACGATGTTCACGTGTCGGCGTATCTATTGACATAGACACACCGTCTGATTGCAGTGTGGTAGGATACTATACCAAGGCAGCGCCTCTTTTGTTGCGTTGTAGAAACATGTTATTTACCTTCTCCGAAACTAAGTAGAATCAATTGATCTCGAATATGCCTAAACATTTATGTATGCAAACAAATACATGGGCGAAAGTTTGTGTGTGTACATAACTCACCCGCGCGCACACATACGCACTCACACGCACGCACGCACATGCAGACAGACACGTACGCATTCATACATCCTCTCACGTGCATGCACACCCGTAATAAATGTAAGCAAGACATTTGTTTAGGTAGGCCTTTTTCCAGGTGTTACTGTGTTTGTATTTGGATTCCAGTAAATCATTTCAAAACATAATATTATACTTCTTAGGTAGGCAGAGCGACATTACACTGATTGAAAATGAACAGTCCTAAGGCAACCGCCCAACAAGCTCATAGTGTGCATATTATCTTTTTCTTATTGGCTTGACATCGGGAGCCATGATTCAAGAAGGCGTTGGTACACGACTAACGCAGGCGCTCTGCTGGCTGACCAGTTCTATCCTGGACAGGCCGATTTTGTTGCAGCGGCTGCTGGGGAAGGTCTGGTTGCTGGAGGATGCTGGTGGGTTCTTTCTTCTCCTTCTCTTCTGTGTGTTCTCTCCGTTCATGTTCGAAAGTGGAAGCTCCTTGTTTCACTTTCCGCCTCCAAGTGACGCGATCTGCCGCCTGAGTTTCCCTCTGGTGATGGCTGATCTTGCATGGAGTAAGTGATTTCTTCAATGAGTGTATCGCTTCCGTGGAGCCCCTCTGACGCGTTTCCCAACGGAATGTTCTCCATACAGGATTATCCTTGGCATGAAAGTAATTTTTTTTCCTCATCCAGATAATATACAACACAATTCAAGAGCAATGCAACACAGATGAGGTGACTACCAGAGAAGTATAACTTATCGAGCTGGTAGCCAATTAAATAAACCTCATGTAACATCACGTATATAAAGGTTATGCAGTGCATTCAATTACAATAGATTCAGGTTAACGACTTCCGTAAATTAAAGCTAGATATGTTGTACCAATATAAGAGAATTCACAAGCGAATTCCATACAATATATAATTATATGTAAACTTTAGTTAATGCCAATTGTAAAGCTCCTTGCTTTATGCTTTAACATATTTAGCGTTTTCGAATGCTTAATGTCTACAGGTAGTTTATTCCAAAGTCGACCCCCTATTACTTTCGGGGAGTTCTCTCCAGTTCTATAATTATATCTAGGTATACGTAAATTGTTCTCCTGTCTGGAACTTCTGGTCATGAACTCACTATTACATTTGTAAAATTGGTGGAATAGACTAGGAAGTTGATTCGTACGCTGTTTATACACAAATCGTAGAACATTTAGTTTAAATAGTTCCTAAACTTTAAGTATATTAAGTTCCCGATGCAATGCTGTGGTATTAATGTTTTAAGTAATCAATTTTGTAGAACTTGTAAGTTAGTTTTACAAGCTGATCCATATAATTCAATCCCATAATTAATATGGGGAAATAAAGCAGTTTTCCTCCGTTCTTGAGACATTCTTACCCAGCGCAGCTGCATCTGAAGGAGCACCGCCTCCATGCTGGTGGTCTTTGCAGACTCCAGCACCTTGATATCCTCAATATCCAAAGTCACTCCAGTGGATATGGAGGATAGTGCGGAGTCATCGCTGGTGTAATTGGTCAAAGATGCGCACTTGGCGACGGTACGTCACCCATTATTCTGCACCATACAGGAGGTATGGTCAGGACGACGGTTCTCTAGATGCTCACCGTTGTGTCTGTTCTGAGGCTGTGATTGTTAAATACACGCTTGTACAGTCTGCCGAAGGCCCTGTTTACCATAATATTATTATACAACCTTGCCATCTGACTAACGACCGTTTCAAACGACCTTAATACCGTACCTCGTTGTGCGTTTGGGATGCAGATAATGCACATCGGTAACGAAATGACGATTCACATGTTTTAATATAATATCAATCATATAATAATATGTTAGATATATAAATATATATATATATATATTACAATAATAATAATACGCTAAATGTGGGAAGGGTCTGGCAGTATCTTCTCCCTGGTCGAGGTCAACTCGCCCATTTCTATGTTTATTTGATGTCTTGGTCAATTGGCTTCTGATCAACCAAATGGTGATACAATAAAAACATGATGGTAGTTATTTAGAGTGATTAATTTTATTTACATGTACCCAATATGTCGTTCTGTCTGACGGGGAAAGCTGAACATTGTGAGCGAATTGATCGTTGGACAACTCTTCTGAAGGCGCCATTGTGGTTTGACGTCCGCTTTAGTGAGAAGTGGCTTTGCATGCATGCCGTGATTGCCACCTGCTGTACAGTAATGAGTTTAAGATCAAAATACTGTAACGTTGACAACTGATGTCCTTGGTGTGTTGCTCCAAGGGCAAGAGCAAGACATTCGTTTACAATATGCATTATCTACGTACGAAACTCAATATCTAGACAACACCTGAAACTAAATGTATAGTTTATGTAAGTATACGCGGTATACATATAACTATGTGTATAGTTTATGTGGGTATATGCCTACGTACACATACTAGAAACCATTACTGACCATTTATGCAGGAAGAGACAGTAAATAAACACGGGTATCCTCTGCCAATTCTCGCTCTCGGTTTTATTGCAGGGTGCATAATATACGCATTGATTATGATATGTCGGTTCGTGCTTACACCTAATGCGAAATATGAGTTTGTAAACAAACCAACAATAACGACATATAGTATATGCATGACATGCCTAAGTGTTCGTGAAATATGGCTTTCTTTTCAAATTATGTATAAATCTTAATTATTTATGTTACATTATATTTCTGCAGCCTTAGATGATATCCGATAGGTTGCGCCGGCAACTGGTCTATTTACAAGTGTTGTACTGCCACAAGCAAATGCGGGTGTTTCTCATGTGTCATGCATCTCTGACATGTGTGCGTGTTTGACAAGTTTTCCCAGTAATTGTCAATGTTGTAACGAAAAAAGTATGCAAAATGTGTTGCGAAGTTTCCTGAAATTATGCATTGTTAACATATGTTGACTTGCTAAAATGTGACACGCCAGTATGGATGACGTTGAACTGTTAACCATAGCTATCCATGTTCAAATAATAACAATACGAATGTCATGTTGTAACAGTTCCTATATCCTCTAGAACCCAATATCAAAGGCGCAACAAATCAAAAATATGTCATGAGAACGGCCGCTGAAAAGTCAGCATTGATTTTATGGTCGACAATTTTCTTCAGTTCCGTGAGTAGCATGTAACTGTACGTGTTCAAGGAAATGTTAGATCTTGATGTGCACGTGGGACAAAATAAACAGATACTTCATTTTGAATACAGTTGTCATTTCCTTCGCTATTTAAGACCAGGGTATGTGTTTTTGTTGCAAAATGTCGTGTGAAAATAAGTTACAGTTCAAGAAAACAATTTAAGGACACCATGACATTTTCAGAACAAAGTGAAACACTAACTGGTGACACGTAGCTGGTTTTTCTAAAATAAATTTGATAGAAAATTGGAAAATTGCCAAGTGCAAGGTGTCCAACAAAGATTCTTTCAGTATATATAGAAACTACCCTTGTTGGCAATGGCGAATTTGATTCATCTGAGTGATATAGAAAACAACTGACAGGATTACTGATTACATCATTCGGGTTTCGGTGTCTTCTTATGTTGATGAGCTTATGAATAGACCAGTTCTGCATCATTTTAAGACCGCGGACGTGAAGCTACCAGACGACCAATTTGAAATCACCTCAAAGAATTTGATCGATATCTCCCAAACCACGATTGGCCAAGGGAGTGAATAAATAAAGACTAATGTTCGCAAAAAAATAGTATGCGACAGGACATCTGCCGATGTGATGCGGTCCGATAGATCAACATTTGACCAATTTGGCAATAATTCCACTGGGGTTCGCATATGTCTCGCGGTGAACGTTACATAAACCGAAACACTGGTGCAACAAAGAAACGTTCGCCATCATTCATGATCTGGAGTTACTTCCGCGCATTTTGCCATGGCCCATTGACATAACTCAAAATGAGTGCATGTTATCCGGAAATCCTAGAGGAGGACTTGCCATGTTTCAAGAGGACCAGGTTATGCGAGAATCAATGTAACTTCTACTTGCAGGACGGCGCGCCATGCCATATTATTAACGTCTACAAATTGTGGGTTCGGTCACGAATTACATTGAGCTACTTGACTGGCATGGCAATTCGCCAGGCTTTGGTTGAGCACTTTTGGGAATTGTTAAAGAGCATAGCTGCAACAATCAACATTGACAACTTGTATGGTCTGATATATTCTATTCAAGTCAATTGGATGGATTACATCACTGAAGAGTTTGTCGTTGGTCACGTCAGTGTCCAGAAAGAGCAAATTTGACTTTGCTAACTCAGGTGGTTCCTCCAAATTCTGAATGAATCTTTGTTAGACATTTTCCAGATAAAATGTTTCCATTTTGCTTTGAAAACAGTCATTTGTCAATTTATTATTGATTTTTTCTGAAAACCTCATGCACATGAACCTTTTCCAGGAATTATAATGTTAAAGAATACTTTGAAACAGTAGATAACAACGCAACTAGTATTTAATGACATAAGAGAACAAAGACTATTGCGATAAGACGATGCGCAAAGGCATACGTGGATACAATATTTGCTGAGAGGAATGACTTTGCTAACTGGTTGATCGTGGACGATAAGAAGAAGAACAAGCCATGACACTATGGATGGCTTGAGGTAAGAGAGTTGGACAAATAATGGAAGATGCTGACATGAATAGGTTTTGAAAACTACTATTGCATTGTATTGCCTTCATTCACGATACCGCATTACCCAGTGACATGTCAAGTGAATGATTACTTAGCTCAACTAAGCCGTGTCAAGCAATTCCAACTACCCACAGGCTCACTCGCAAGAACAAATCCTATGCAATATGTGAAAGCATTTATACGCAATTCCGAAGTGCCCACAATGACACAACGGTTCAGGCAAAACACAGCGTCGTGACGTAGCGCACGTATGCCATCTCTGCTACTTGCTTCAGTCAGTCACTATTAATTCAGTTAGTTGTCCCTGATGACCTCCTGTAGCCAGGGAAGGAACCGGTTGACCCTGGTGTAGATTCCCGGGAAACCGGGCCTGGCGCATCCATAGCCGGTCGACACGATGCCTGACAGAAGCCATTGGTGGTCCGTCTCGTCGTAGCAGACCATCGGACCACCAGAATCGTACTGCAACAAGACCGAAATAAACGTTTAATGTACGCTACATTTCAAAATAATTCATCTTTCTATCACGTGACCTATTGTCTAGCAACGAGGTCCGTCATGACATAAAAATGGATGGCAAACATGTACAACTCTTGACGATGTCGTATTTTGTGTTGAAATTCTGTCTCAAAAAGTTGTAATAGGGTGAAGTTGTTTCAGCGAAAATATTACAGGCTGAAAATATTGATTTAGCAGATGTCATGTACAGCCCTTGTAATGTATTGCACATATTGTGTAAACATTTTTAGTGTGCAAGGCTTGATGGAGGTCATGCGCACAAACATGATTGTGATGTAGGCATACGTTGACGTACAGGATCCGTCAATTGATTTACCCATCACTTAACCTGTTGCCTAGCAAATGGACCATTCAAGCCATCGAAAGTAGATGTCGAGCACGTGGGGCATTTGTACATTCTGTCGTATATCTTTGTGAAACACTGGCCCCAATTTATCAAGAGTGTTGGCAAAGGCAAAGCGTGACGGGGGGCTTGCTCATATGCTAGATTGTCACTTAGGCAAACTGCGACATAGCGGATCCGTCAATTAAGAATCTACGTGCAGGATTGACAGGCCTCGTAATGAGAAACCGAAATTTAGAACATCTGGTTACAAACGGAAGGAAATGCTGACAGCTTCCGCAAATAGCAATAATTGATCGTCATTGGTTCAGCAATGTGGCTTGGAAGGAGTTCACCATAAATCTTGCAAAACACACACAGAACACAACTGTCGAATTTGGAGGACCATGATCGACAATGCTTGCAAAAATAGACATGCCATCGAAGATGACGGGCTGAACCATTACCGTGTAATTTAAGTTGTCTTACTGCTTGTCCACACTATCTCATGACAGGTCTACACACTGGAATAACATCGGCTACTGTATAATCTACGTGTTGCCACCATCTGAAACAACGCCTGGAAGAACCTGGAATCATAGGAACTTGTATTATGAATTTACTCTAATACATAGCGTACAAATAAATAATTACAAATACGAACGCACTGTAACAAATATATTTGTCACTCAGTTTGACAAAGCAGTACTTGTTTATTTGATTACTTCACATAGTTTTTATTTCCCGTTCTGCGTTATATGTCTGAGCCACGTATTACATTCCATATATAAATCGCTTAGAAAGGAATTATCTTATATAGCGCAGTATCCTGTCCTCGGGACTGCTCAAAGCGCTTTACGCTTTATTCCCTGGCAGAACAGTTCAATCTAACACCACCTCGACTTCTCTGGGAACCATTCAGCAACGCTGCAATTAATGCGTGAAGACTGTTCGTACATAAATATACACCACTGCCTACAGCTAGGAGCACTTTCATACAGCTGAGTGAACTGGAGCAACGTAGAGTGAACGAACTTGTCCAAGGCTGGACACTCTATAACAGGATTCATTGTGTAAAATTATACAAGTCGGTTTTTATCGAACACAGCGAACTCTCCAGGAAACCCAAAGTGAGTTAATCACTGGTATTAGCTACTTCCATGCTTGTGCACGGATTTAATCAGCTGGGAAGGCCACTTCCGTCAATATTCTATTAACAATTACTTACACGCAAGTTCGCTCACGATCACAGATTAGTGCGCGCGCACGAACACACCTACATAATTACACACGCATAAGACGTGCACGCCAAATTCTCGCACACGTTTGTTTAGTACAGGGACTAGTGATGTGGACGGATTTGGCTTATTCCGTATACCATTTCAAACGGCAGCTATTTTAGTCTTACGTTGTCTTCATTCTACGCGTTTGGTATGTTTAGGCGACTAAATAGATCACACCACACCGTAGCTGACCATGTATGTTTTATACAAAACATGTTTAGATGTTCTAATGACCTGTTGTCGACTCAGTTGTCTTATTCTTGGACAACATGTTGTTCAACATGCTAATTACATAAGTTGTTTTCCACCTATATGCCATCTACGTGAATTTTTTTGCTTTCCGGGTTATTTATTCATTTACGTATGCTAGCGTTTATTTTATAACTCGACGATAGATGTCGTGTTCCCCTGTAAATTTTATGAACTCGTATTTTGTTAGTTTTGTCAATAACACATATATTACTGGTTTCCTGTGACCTTATGGTTAATGCACTGGATTAGTTTGTGTAAATCAGTGGTCAAAACACGAGTGGTTATTGTAGCTGATATGAGTTTTATGTTTCGACAACGGTGAACTTTAACATTTTTGTTTTATAGTCTCTATGTGTCAATCGAGAGTTTATGGTAGGCTGTACCATTATACCCTTCGACAACATTTGTCAAAGAACCTATGCAAGGCAATGTGTTTTTATCTAGCATATTGATCGAAAACATAATATATAAATTGCTCTTTACTTTATAACGGTCGTTGAGACAATGTACGGTTTGGCACACGTCATACCGACTATCATCTGAATTCTATGTTATGGTTACTTTATAATGTCTTGCTAAATAAAAACCTATAGTGTGCTTTTATATTGCTTGATGCATGACTGTGATAAAAATAGCTGGAAATTTCAGTGACATTATAAAATATGGAAAACGGTCCCAATCAACAAAAATGACCTTATGTCAATGAGTTCATTATTCCCGGCATATTGGCGCGCCTTAGAAATCGTTTATATTATTAATATATTACTATTATATTACAACCATCAGTAAATAAGCTGCAGATTTTAATGAGACAACGAAATAGAAAATCCTTAACATTTTTATTAATGTGCCTTTGTGTGACGTAATGTTGATATTAGTTATATAAACACTGCACTTACACTGTTGGCATTTACACATTCAGTAAACAAGTGATCTAATATAATATTCCACTACGTTTTTGTATTCCGTGAAAATTAAAACATTCTTGTATCCAATTTGCATTTGTTCTGCGCATGATCTAACCATGACAGCCAAACGTGTCCGAGGTATATACCGTACTGGTCATGTGATCAAAATATTACGCGTCCATAATTATAACGGTTCGAGGCTATATTTGGCGGAGATAGATCGTAGAAATTGTTAGTGTAGAAAAGTTGATAAACAAGTGGAATTACTGATTGATAAGTATTATTCTTGCCTTAATATAATTCATAAAGTTGCAGTAAATATATATTGAGTAGCAGTTGTGCTTAAAGTTAGTTAGTTAAAGTATTTTAGAACACCTTAGTATAGTGAGTGATAATAGGGTAACTTAGTCTTCAATAAGTTGTAAACAAGATTTAACAAACCTGATTATGTGGTAGAATATATAGGAGATAAAGTAACAACCATCAAACTACTTACATAAGATAATATCTGTGTAAGCCAGTACTTGCTAGATATTTTGATTAGGTAGCATTGTTGTTAAAATTAAGCAAGGACAATAGTCGGGCGGCGTAACCTAAATAAATAAAGCAGCCTAACGTAACGTAATTGATTGTATTTAAATTAGGTCACTACCAGTAATGTTAGCGTTCGTGACAGGATAAATAGTCGGCTGTGTAACTGAAATCTGTAACATGAAGTGTGCTGTAGTACACAGGAAACAGTCTTTATAAAGACTAAGTTAGCTAAGTTATTGAATAAATTCTGATCGGGATATGGCGCCTTGCAAGCAGCAAGTCAAGGCAAAGCGACACTTGGTGTGCGATCACTGCCACAGCTGGGTAGATTTTGCATTATCCGGCTGTGGGAAGTCATGGGCAGAAACCATGGAGGAAGGATTCACCTCTCAGTGCGTTGGGTGTTGGAAGGTGGAGTGTCTGCAGAAGGAGATAGTTAGGTTGACAGTTATTGTGAAGGGAATGGAGATGGGAATTAGCAAGGAGGCAGGTCGAATGGAGAGAGACGACAGGGAGTTAGGTGAGAATACTGTAAGACTGAAGGAGAATAGCAGTGGCAAGAAAACTGGGGAAAGGAGATTGAGAGGAGGGAAGGTGATTGGGGGGGGGGAGAAATTGTAAAATCGACAATAGAAAACGTGACAAGCGTGAAGGTGACAGGGGAGAAAGTGACCGTAGAGAAGGAGGGAGGGAAGATGGGACGGGAGAGGAGAGAACAAAATTAGATGGGAGGAAAGATGAAGGGATGAAAGGAAGTGAGAGCAAATGTGATAGAAGAGAAGTCGATAAAAGGGACGCTGACAGGAGGAAAGGTGACAAGAGAAAAAACGACAGGAAAGAATGGATCGGAAGTGAATGTGACAGGAGAGAAGACGACAGGGGGAAAAGACAACAACCAGACAGATGCAAACCGAAGATGGAGCTATTCTAAGGCAGTGATTGAGGGGGAAATGAGGAAAGAGAGGGTGTTTATAGGCGACTCCATTATGAGAAAGACGGACAAGACACTGAGCGAGGGGAAGGACATTGTTGTTTGTCTACCGGGGGCTAGGATTGAACATGTGACTGACAGGGTAGAGAAGGTATATGGACATGGCAAGGGGGGTCTATACTGGTACATGTAGGAACAAATAATGCAGACAGGGAGGGAACAACTGGGATAGTACAGAAGTATAGACGGTTAATGAGGAAGCTAAAGAAGACAAGAGTTGAACAGGTTATTCTGTCAGGAGTTTTGCCAGTAATGGGAGGAAGGGGGGCATCGTATAGAAACTGCAAGAGGATGGCGATCAACGCACTAGTTGAGCAGATGTGTGAAGAAGAGGGGGTGGGTTTCACAGATTTATGGGGATACTTTGTTGGGAGGGAAGATATGTACATGAGAGATGGCCTCCATCTTAGTGGAAAGGGGGCAGCAGTTTTCTCACAGAACCTGCTGCGATCTGTTGAAAGTGGGACAGGTTGCATCTATTTAAACTAGATTCGCAGGGGTACTCACAGAAAAGCCTGAAACTGGAGGCATAGATAAAGACAGCACAAATAAGCAAAGAACAGTCTGGAAAACTCTTCTGAAGCTGGATATAAATGTGTTTGTTTAAATGCAAGGAGTATAGTAAACAAAAGAAATGAACTAAACATTATGGTAGAAAATATTGACCCTCACATAATAGGTATAACCGAATCCTGGACCACCACCGATATATCAGATGCCGAATTGGGACTGACAGGATATGTAATGTTTAGGAAAGATAGAATAGGAAGAAAGGGAGGCGGAGTTATTTTATATATTAAAAAATCTATCCAGGCTTATGAAATAAAATTAGAAAGACAAGCAGATTGCGAAGAAGTTGTTTGGTCTAACATAGTTACAGGAAACTTAACGTTAACAGTTGGGTTAGTTTATCGAAGCCCAAACATAAGCACAGAAGAGAATGAAAAAATAAAAACGCTACAAGGGAAGTAAGCAAACGGGACTGTATTATTATGGGCGATTTTAACCACGGGCAAAAAAATGGAAATCTCTACAGAGTATGGGGAGTGAGAACCACAAGTTTTTAGTTTTAGTTCAAGATACTTTCCTTTCTCAACATGTGCTAGAACCAACCAGGGGTGAGAATGTGTTAGACATAGTTTTGTCCTCACAGAATGAATTAGTTGCCAATGTCAAGATATGTGAGCCACTGGGGAGTAGTGATCACAACCAGATACATTTTACCATCAAAGTAAGATCAGAAAGGAATAGTAAAAAGCAGTATAGGAGAAATTTCCACAAAGGAAGGTACAAGGACATGAGGAAATATTTAGCAAATATAAACTGGAATAACACACTGAAAAATAAGACAGCAACAGAATGCTGGAATATATTAAAGAGTGAAATTAAGTGCATAGTCGATAAATTTGTACCCTTCAAAAAACAAGGGAAACGGTCTAAAAAGAAACTCTTATCGAAAGAAGCCATTAGAAAAATTAAGTATAAACAAATGATGTGGAAGTCATATAGACGTACTGGAAATGACGAAGAATACAACAGTTATAAAGAAGCACTTAACCAAGCTACAGCTGAAATTAGAAATTCAAAGAGAAGCTATGAACAACAATTAGCTAGTAATTTAACAAGATTTAACAAGATTGCCATCCAGATAATTAACTCTAGATGGCAGGTGGACAAGGAAGCCCTTTGGCTTATCGAGAGTCCAACCCTTTTATCTACATATATCCAGCCCTTCTGAGGTATGTGTCGATTTTATTTTTAAACATATTCACACTACTAGCACCCACACAATCATCAGATAATCTGTTCCATTCATTCAGAGTCCTTTGTGAAAATGAGAACTTTCTCACGTCTAATCTACACTGCTCCTTTACTAATGTAACTTCATGTCCTCTAGTCTTTCTATCTTTCTTAACTGAAAAAAACATATTTCTATCAATATTTTCATAACCATTCAATATTTTAAACACTTCTATCTGATCTCCTCTCAATCTCCTGGTCTCTAGTGTTGTTAAACCACATTCTTTTAGGCGTTTTTCATAACTAAGATCCCTCAGTTTTGGTATCATTTTAGTCGCTCTCCTCTGTACTCTTTCTAGCATATCTATGTCCTTCTTGCGGTATGGCCTCCACGCTTGTATACAATATTCTAAATGAGGCCTAACTATTGTTTTGTACAGCGGTATTATTAGTTCTTTTTCTTTATATGCTATATTTCGCCTAATCAATCCAAGGATTTGATTTCCCTTTGAAGCTGCAATTCCACACTGCTCTGAAACCTTCATGTCAGCACTAATTGTCAGCCCTAAGTCTTTTTCTTTTACAGTAGTACTTAGTACAGTTCCCCCCATTGTATATTCTACATATTCGTTCCCATGTCCTGTGTGAAGGCATTTACATTTCCCAAAATTGAACAACATTTGCCACTTTTCAGACCATTTGATCAACCTGTCAAGATCATCTTGTAAATGCTGTCTATCCCCATCACTTTTAATCCTTCTAAACACTTTTGTATCATCTGCAAATTTCAACACCTTGCTAGCTATATCATCGTCCAAATCGTTTATATATATTAAGAATAATATAGGTCCCAGTACTGATCCCTGTGGAACCCCACTCAAAACTGATTTCCAGTTTGAAGCCTCCCCATCAACAACTACCCGTTGTCTTCTGTCAATCAGCCATTTTTCTATCCAGTTAATTATACCATTTCCTACGCCATGGGCTTTTAGTTTAAGCAGTAATCTCTGATGTGGCACTTTGTCGAAAGCTTTTTGAAAATCTAAGTAGATGATATATACTGGTGATCCATCATCTACCCACTTAGTGATATCTTCCAAAAAACATAACATATTTGTTAAGCATGACCTCGCTTTTAGAAACCCATGTTGAGATGGGTTTATCAAGTTATGTTTAACAAGAAAATCCACCATGTGATCTTTAATTAGTCTTTCTAATAATTTACAAATCACCGATGTTAAACTAACTGGTCTATAATTATTTGACTTGTTTCTCGAACCTTTTTTAAATAACGGTATAATGTTTGCTTCTTTCCATTCTAAAGGAACCACTCCCTCTTCTAATGACAAGTTGAAAACTGTTGCAAGCGGTATGCTAATTTGTTCTACAATTTCCACTAGTAGTTTGGGTGGAATACCATCCACTCCAGGTGATTTATTTTCCTTCATAGCCCTAATTTTCTTAGCTACCATTTCTGGGGTTACAATTAACTGTCTTAAATAGTCTGATTCTGCCCCCTTGAACTTAGCCTCTGGTACTGGCAGTGAACTAGTGTCTTCTCTGGTAAACACTGAACTAAAATACTCATTTAGGTCTTCTGCCATTAAGAATCCTTCTGATATTATATTTCCAGCACTATCTTCTAGAGGACCGACCTTATCCTGAACTTTCTGTTTGCTTCGAACATACGCATAAAAACTCTTGCTGTCATGTTTTATATTACAAGCTAATTTATGTTCATAGCTTCTCTTTGAATTTCTAATTTCAGCTGTAGCTTGGTTTAGTGCTTCTTTATAAATGTTGTAGTCTTCGTCATTTCCAGTACGTCTATATGACTTCCACATCATTTGTTTATACTTAATTTTTCTAATGGCTTCTTTCGATAAGTATTTCTTTCTGGTCCGTTTCCCTTGTTTTTTTAAGGGAACAAATTTATCTACGATGCACTCTATTTCATTCTTTAAGATATTCCAGCATTCTGTTGCTGTCTTATTCTTCACTGTATTATTCCAGTCTATCTTTGCTAAATATTTCCTCATTTCCTTATATCTTCCTTTGTGGAAATTTCTCCTGAACTGCTTTTTATTATTTCTTTCTGATTTTACTTTGATGGTAAAATGTATCTGGTTGTGATCACTACTTCCCAGAGGCTCACATAATTTAACATTGTCAACTAATTCATTCTGTGAGGACAAAACTAAGTCTAACACATTCTCTCTCCTGGTTGGTTCTAGCACATGTTGAGAAAGGAAACTATCTTGTACTAAAACTAAAAACTTGTGGTCCTCACTACCCATACTCTGTAGAGATTTCCATTTTATATGCCCATGGTTAAAATCCCCCATAATAACACAGTCCCGTTTGCTCACTTCCCTTATATCGTTTTGTATTTTTTCATTCTCTTCTATGCTTATGTTTGGACTTCGATAAACTAATCCAACCGTTAACGTTGAGTTTCCTGTAACTAATATAAAACATGACAGCAAGAGTTTTTATGCGTATGTTCGAAGCAAACAGAAAGTTCAAGATAAGGTCGGTCCTCTAGAAGATAGTGCTGGAAATATAATATAAGATGGATTCTTAATGGCAGAAGATCTGAATGAGTACTTTAGTTCAGTGTTTACCAGAGAAGATATTAGTTCACTGCCAGTACCAGAGGGCAGATTCAGACTATTTAGGACAATTAATTGTAACCCCGGAAATGGTAGCTAAGAAAATAAGGGCTATGAAGGATAATAAATCACCTGGAGTGGATGGTATTCCACCCAAACTACTATTGGAAATTGTCGAACAAATTAGCGTACCGCTTGCAACAGTTTTCAATTTGTCATTAGAAAAGGGAGTGGTTCCTTTAGAATGGAAAGAGGCAAACATTATACTGTTATTTAAAAAAGGTTCGAGAAACACGTAAGAGAACAATAGACCAGTGAGTTTAACATCAGTGAATTGCAAATTATTAGAAAGACAAATTAAAGATCACATGTTGGATTTTCTTGTTAAACAAAACTTGATAAACCCATCTCAACATGGTTTTTTTAAAGCGAGGTCATGCTTAACAAATATGTTATGTTTTTTTGGAAGACATCACTAAGTGGGTAGATGAGGGATCACCAGTAGATATCGTCTACTTAGATTTTCAAAAAGCTTTCGACAAAGTACCACATCAACGATTACTGCTTAAACTAAAGGCCCATGGCATAGGAAATGGTATAATAAACTGGATAGAAAAATGACTGATTGACAGAAGACAACGTGTAGTAGTTGATGGGGAGGCTTCAAACTGGAAATCGGTATTGAGTGGGGTACCACAGGGATCAGTACTAGGACCTATATTATTCTTAATATATATCAACGATTTGGATGATGAAATAACAAGCAAGGTGTTGAAATTTGCGGATGATACAAAAGTGTTTAGAAGGATTAAAAGTGATGGAGATAGACAGCATTTACAGGTTGATCAAATGGTCTGAAAAGTGGCAAATGCTGTTCAATTTTTGGAAATGTAATTGCCTCCACACACGACATGGGAACGAAGAGGTAGAATATACAATGGGGGGTACTGTACTGAGTACTACTATAAAAGAAAAGGACTTAGGGTTAACCATTAGTGCTAATATGATGGTTTCAGAGCAGTGCGGAATAGCAGCTTCAAAGGAAAATCAAATCCTTGGATTAATTAGGCGAAACATAACGTATAAGGAAAAAGAGCTAATAATACCGCTGTGCAAAACAATAGTTAGGCCTCATTTAGAATATTGTATTCAAGCGTGGAGGCCATATCGCAGGAAGGACATAGATATGCTAGAAAGAGTGTAGAGGAGAGCAACTAAGATGATACCAAAACTGAGGGATCTTAGTTACGAAATACGCCTAAAAAATGCGGCTTAACAACACTAGAGACCAGGAGATTGAGAGGAAATCAGATAAAAGTGTTTAAAATAATGAATGGTTATGAAAATATCGATATAAATATTTTTTTCTCAGTTAAGAAAGATAGAAGGACTAGAGGTCATGAAGTTACATTAGCAAAGGAGCAGTGTAGATTAGATATAAGAAAGTTCTCATTTTCACAAAGGACTGTAAATGAATGGAACAGATTATCTGCTGATTGTGTGGGTGCTAGTAGCGTGAATATGTTTAAAAATAAAATCGACACATACCTCAGAAGGGCGGGATACACATAGATAAAAGGGTCGGTCTCTCGATAAGCCAAAGGGCTTCCTTGTCCACCTGCCACCTAGAGTTAATTCTCTGGGTGGCAATCTTGTTAAATCTTGTTAAATAACGATTAAATTTAACATGTGTTAACGTACCGTTACAAAACGGAATTAACACATCGTTTGCGGATGTCGCTCAAATGTTACGGTGCTAGTGACCGTTTCCCGGCAGCTGACACTCTCGTTACGTCCACACACGATCTATTATCCCGTACTTACAAAAATGCCTGTCACCTGACATGGTTCATGCCGTCGAAGAGGGAAACGTCAACCTACCCGCATACTTATGGTAGCTCGATTATAAGTAAATGTTGTTCGCTTTTTACGGGATGACTGTCTGCACCACCCACCTGGCACGCGTCCTTGCCTCCCGTCTTGAAGCCGGCACACATCATGTCGTCTCCGATGCGCAGTTTCACCTGGTCAGCGATCTTCGCATAGAGAACGTTGCAGACAGCGTTGTCGATGATGGGCACTCGCACATGGCGCACGATGCTCGACACGTTGCCGGCTGCAGTGAACGAACGTGGTTATACGTTGATGTCGATTTTTGTACTCGGAATGCAATGTCGAGCAGATTATTGAATAGATTTCTGTTTTAATATAGCCATGGAATAATGTACCTGTATAGTATCGGGGCGGATCCAGAAAGGGTATCTAAGGGTGGCCCAAAACCTCCAGTTGCATACTCCCCTGAGGCTCGCAAAACACCTACTGGCGGCCGAATCAAATTCATATTGGGTGCGCTGAGCCGGATCTTCAGCACGACTCCGCTGTCGGATATTGACGTCGGAAGGCGGGGGAGGAGGGGGTGGGGGTGCTGTTGGATTTTTTTTCGCGGCGATGTTCATAATTTCAGAACGTCTACGGGGGGGGGCACATAACGGGGCACATTGATAAGGTCTAGGGGACTCGCAACTCTAGCACAGGCGTAGGGCTGCCATATTACAAAGGTCTGGGGCACGTACTCCCAGCCCCCTGGATCCGCTTATAAGTTTAGACGTTCGTCTATTAGCAAGATGGCGCTATCAATAAGACTGATGTCACGGTCGAATGGTGTTATCGTATACAAACAAAAGCTCATAGATTGCCTTGTTTTGGTTTACCAATTCTCTGTTTTATGTCTCTTTGTCTGTGTTTTCGTATTCATAGTGCCACTATCACGTGTCTTCGTCCTATATATGTTGCATTCGTCTGAAGTCATCCAACAGGAACTTTAATCGTACTAATTAAACCATCTTGCTAAAAGGCGGAAGTGGATTAAAGTGAACACGTCCCAGGGAAGGCAAGATGATGGTCGAACAAACAGGTCTGCCAAGGGATCAAGTGTAGTGCGCTTTCAACAGTTCTAAGGAAAAGAAATCTCTAAGATCTTACTTTTATTTTTGAACTTACTTTTAAGTCTACAAGTAAACTATTCGTTGGAGATATGTTGAGAAGAAATATTCAACTGTCTTGAGTAATGTTCAGTACTGCAATGCGATGTAGTGTTCCGTCACCATAAAACATGATGTAGCCGTCAACCGAATTCTGATGGGCTTGCGCATTCACTGTTATCTTTTTCCTGCGGTCGGAGAGACGAATTAACTGGAAAGAGTGACGTCTTTCAAAAATTGCTACAAATGGGAATGTCATACAAAAACGTGGTCGTCATATTTAAATGGGAAAGGCCAGCAAAATAAAAATGTTCTAACAAAACTCCATACTGCATTTTTCAATACGCATGAATATACCAAATGTCATCGTCAAGAATACACTACATTACACTGGACAACATACTCACATTCGATGGTGTGCCCCCAGCCGGCTGTCACACACACGGTGCCCGTCTTAAACATATCTCTTTCCCGGGGTAGACACGCCACATTCACCATGCTGTTCAGCTTGACAGGCCACGCCAGCTTTACCAGTGCGATGTCCAGGTTGAACGTCTTCGGAGCTGCAAACGCCTTCAGCATGAGCGAGAAAACAAACCTCTCTATTGTACTTTTAGTCAGGGGGCTTATCCTCCATAAGCACCACTATTGTTCATATCGTTCAAGAAGCATCATTTTGGACCAGCGTTAGATATGGTCAAGACCTTTCATTTTTCGCGGGAACCAATTTAAGCTCCCGATGTGGCAGCCATCTTGCACAAATCCAAGATGGCCGCCGTCCGGAGTATGGCTGTGCAATAATATATGCGATTTCAACACGAACAACTTGCTTAGCATATGTTTTGCCAAGGGACATGCATAGGTTAGAGTTGTTGCTAGGCCTAGGCGTCCTTTGAATAGTACAATACACAAACGTAATAAGTAACCAGTCATTTATTGGAAATATACAACGGTGTTTCGTTGATATGACAAAAATTAGCACACCTTGCATGTAATGACGTTCCTGTTTCTTGGCTTTATCAATATTTCTTGATATTAACCTATTTAGCTGAGACGAAGACTGCATAACGCGGTCGAAACAGTCAAAAACAAAACAAAATAAATAGAAAATTTCTTAACAGGCAACGTAAGCAAATATTGAAGATCTGACCTAATAATATTTAACAAGATTTCCATCCAGATCAAAAACGTCACATTTCAGATGGACAAGGAATATCGTTGCTTATCGCGACTCCAACATGGATAGGTCTAAGTGCAACCTGATATTTGTATATTTTTGTTTTTAAATATATTTTCGTTGTTTACAAAATTAGGTGTTCAATTATCCCATTCACTTATTGTCCATTGTTCTTTCGCTAATGTCGCTTAGTGTCCTCTTGTCCTTCTATCCTTCTTAGCGGAGACCATCCTCCCGTTCGACAACAAAGAGCTGCTTCAATACGGGGCGTCCACAAACAATAAATTATTGATATTTCTCAACACCGGATACGTTCCACTAGCAGGGGTATGGTGTCATAGCATTTAAGTACGTCATACGTCTACTTACGGTTCCGGTCTGGGTGAAAGTAAATGCCCGTGGCAGGGACGTCTACATGAGTTCCCTGATCTTTGAACATGTTGTGTTCTCCTACTCGCGCTGTCCACGCGTCGGGATCATCGGTGAGGAAAGATGCCCACACGAACCTAGAGACGAATAAAGGGCAGACGCATCCACTCAACACGTAGTGCGCCTCTGATAGGTCGATACAACGGATACATGGATACACAAATTAGGTGAGACCAAAAATGTATCCGAAATTATTTTGGACTGTTGGATGATCAATGTGAGTGAGTGAGTGTGTGTGTGTGTGTGTGTGTGTGTGTGTGTGTGTGTGTGTGTGTGTGTGTGTGTGTGTGTGTGCGTGCGTGCGTGTATGTATATGTGTGTGTGATGTGTGCGCGCGCGTTGTGTGAGTGTGTGTGTGTGTGCATATGTGTGTGTGTGCATTGTGTGCGTGGGTGTGTGCTCGCGCGTTGCGTGCCTGTGTGCCTGTGTGCCTGTGTGCCTGTAGGCCTGTATGCCTGTAGGCCTGTAGGCCTGTATGCCTGTGTGCCTGTGTGCCTGTAGGCCTGTATGCCTGTGTGCCTGTAGGCCTGTATGCCTGTATGCCTGTAGGCCTGTAGGCCTGTATGCCTGTGTGCGTACATGAATACCTGGAGGTTGACACAAATGACTTTACAACGTATGACTCCATTATGTCTCTATTTTAAAGTCAATTAGTTAACATCGCTTAGATATTAAGGTATTGCATACGACTACACTATTTGTAGGACTATCCTTAAAGCAATACTATGTTATATTCTTAATTTTAATAATATAGTGTTTTAATACGACAATAAAGACGATGAATGTATACTGCCCGCTAAATTCCTTTTAATAAGCCAGGTGTTGGGTTTGCAAAATGTTTAAATTGTAAACAAAAAATCAGTTTGTAAACAGGCGCTGTTTGCTTAATCATTTAGCGGCTCCAGCGTTTATAGACGCACGAGGCAGTCAAGACAATCCATCCGCTCTTTTGGACTAATTGCTTATTGACACATCATGCTTTGCAATTGTTTTGTTTCCACGCTCCTGACCAATAATTGTGTCGAAAAACAACATATTCAGTGGACTAATTACCACCCATGGCTGAGAACAACTAGCGGAACAGACTACCTCGCTTCCATGTATATACCTGCCAACCTTTCCGGAATTTCCAGGAGTCTATTGGATTTTGGGTGTATCTCCCGGTTTCCCGGAATACATGCAAATTTTCTGGATTTTCACTAAACACCTTCATCAGCACCGTCTCCGAGACAGCGCAACTCCACGGGGGAGACGTGCTGAGACGTGCTGATTTCCGGCGAAAAATCTCCAACAGCACCCCTCCCCCCGTCTTCCGATGTCAACATCCGAGACAGCGCGACAATGGAAGCGTGCATGCTGAACCGCTGATGAAGCTCAAGGATTTCAAAAAAATTGGCAGATATAGACCGGTGTGTTGGATTCTACTTTGGTGTGTCACTTACTCGAAGCAGTGTGCAGCGGTCAGCACCCACTGTGGATGGATCAATGTACCGCCGCATAAATGTCCATGTTTTGAACCGTTCTTCGACAGTTGCATCGTCACCAACCATGGCCACTCGCCATACAGCGACGTCTGACCTCCCACAATCCGCTTCCGGAAGTTATGCGCATGCGCCGGCTTTTCGTTATAGTACTTGTTCTTTCCGCAATGTTCCAGCACCGGCTTGGTGAAGAAACCATCTGTCGGGGAAAACGATGAGGGTGTAAAATATTATATTGTACGATATTCCGTTATAGCATCTTATTGCGTTTAAAGACAGCTCCAATCAACGGGCAGTGAAGAAGACCGCGCTTTCACGTCTGTCTATATGTCTGTCTGTCTGTCTGTCTGTCTGTCTGTCTGTATGTATGTCTGTCTGTCTGTCTGTCTGTCTGTCTGTCTGTCTGTCTGTCATTCTGTTTGTCTGTCTGTCTGTTTGTCTGTCTGTCTGTCTGTCTGTCTGTCTGTCTGTCTGTCTGTCTGTCTGTCTGTCTGTCTGTCTGTCTGTCTGTCGGGCGGTCGGGCGGTCGGACGGTCGGCCGTTCGTTCGGTCGGCCGTTCGGTCGGCCGTTCGTTCGTTCGTTCGGTCGGTCGTCCGGTGGGTCGTTCGTTCGGTCGGTCGTTCGGTCGTTCGTTCGTTCGTTCGGTCGTTCGTTCGTTCGGTCGGTCGGTCGGTCGGTCGGTCGGTCGGTCGGTCGGTGTCGCGTGCCATCCTGTTTTACCTACTAATATCAACTGATAGCTATGTGTTCAGAATACTAGACCGCGTGCCATGCACACTGTGAACGTTACGTAATTTGCTGGTCCAGAGGAATTGGTTTGTGAAAGCGTTCCTTTATTAAATAGGCACAGTATGTGATGATTTGCAGCACCCAAGTTTACGTTGACAAGACACATCCTGCTATGAAGATATATGTTCACACGACTAAACAAACTTACCTTCAAACAACTGGTTCAGTATGCTTGATAAGCTCTAAAACAAAAGAGGTAGACATTAAATTGACCAATTTATTAACAAAATTTAACAAGATTGCCGAAGCCCTTTGGCTTATCGATAGTCCAACCCTTTTACCTACATGTATCCCGCTCTTCTGAGGTATGTGTCGATTTTATTTTTAAATATATTATTCATGCTACTAGCACCCCCACAATCAGCAGATAATCTGTTCCATTCATTTACAGTCCTTTGTGAAAATGAGAACTTTCTTATATATAATCTACACTGCTCCTTTGCTAATGTAACTTCATGTCCTTTAGTCCTTCTATCTTTCTTAACTGAGAAAAAATAGTTCTATCAATATTTTCATAACCATTCAATATTTAAAAACCTCTATCTGATCTCCTTTCAATCTCCTTGTCTCTACTGTTGTTAAACAACATTCGTTTAGGTGTATTTCGTAACTAAGATCCCTCAGCTTTGGTATCATTTTAGTCGCTCTCCTCTGTACTCTTTCTAGCATATATATGTCCTTCTTGCGATATGACCTCCACGCTTGTATACAATATTCTAAATGAGGTCTAACTATTGTTTTGTACAGCGGTATTGTTTGTTCTTTTTCTTTATATGCTATATTTCTTTCCAAGGATTTGATTTCCCTTTGAAGCTGCAATTCCGCACTGCTCTGAATCCTTCATATCAGCACTAATGGTTAACCCTAAAACCTTTTTTTTACAGTAGTATTTAGTACAGTACCCCCCAATAGTATATTCTACCTATTCGTTCCATGTCCTGTGTGGAGGCATTTATATTTCCCCAAAATGAACAAAATTTGCCATTTTCAGACTATTTGATCAACCTGTCAAGATCATCTTGTAAATGTTGTCTATCTCCATCACTTTTAATCCTTCTAAACACTTTTGTATCATCCGCAAATTTCAACACCTTGCTTGTTATATTATCTTCCAAATCGTTTATATATATATATATATATCAATAATCATATAGGTCCCAGTACTGATCCCTGTGGTACCCCACTCAAAACTGATAAATTTCCAGTTTGACTACCCGTTGTCTTCTGTCAATTAGCCATTTTTCTATCCAGTTAAGTATACCATCCCCTATGCCATGGGCCTTTAGTTTAAGCAGTAATCTTTGATGTGGCACTTTGTCAAAAGTTTTTTGAAAATCTAAGTAGATGATATCTACAGGAGATCCCTCGTCTACCCACTTAGTGATATCTTCCAAAAAACATAACATATTTGTTAAGCATGACCTCGCTTTTAGAAATTGTAGTTAGGATTATACGTACACATCGTAAATATATTGAAAGGTAACTGTGATGGAGGAATGAATATATATATAATCAAACACTGAACAACACGCGCGCGCACATACAAACACCTGGCGTACAAGGACACGTGCACGTGCACGCGCACGCGCACAGGTGCAGATATCTACTTAAGGCTCACTGTTGATACATTTTCGTGATTTCACAATAAACCATGCTATTTAATTGTACTGTTTATGGCGTGTTTCAATATTTATCTCCCTACATAATCACATAAAATCACCCGCCTACAGCTGAACAACAGAGAGTTTCTCACATCACTCATTCACACGACACAAATAGGTAATCTAATCAGATATCTGGCAAAGCCGCTAAGAAGTACGACCGATGGTGTACAAATCCTTTTGATACTCTCGGGTTTCACTATAATACCCACCGACGTTGA
Organism: Paraescarpia echinospica; assembly: GCA_020002185.1. Taxonomy (NCBI): domain Eukaryota; kingdom Metazoa; phylum Annelida; class Polychaeta; order Sabellida; family Siboglinidae; genus Paraescarpia; species Paraescarpia echinospica. Next base: position 49,321,929 of record CM034542.1, read on the forward strand.
CAATAAATATAAATTGGCGACGTAACCAAATTGGGCGTCTTTAATTAGTAGGCGACGTCATTGCGATTGCGAGGACGCTATAGAGGATTTCCTTTAGAGTGCGCGCCACCTTTAATTTGCCATAAGTAACCGACGTGACATTTAGGTGTCTTCATCGTAAAGATGGTCACTTCGCAGTGCTGATAAGCAGATACCGGAACAGAGGCGATTTCAAACGTTTCGCACTGCAATTGATGGGAGCTTCATTGTGACCCTTACCTTGGCGTTAATCCCGCACGCGATCCCACACACAAGCACCAAAGCCCTGAGTATCTGCATCATCTGCAAATGAATGTCATAGGGGTAATTGCCTAATTGGTATAACGAAACGTCATCCACTGCTCGATGCCCTGCACGCACGCACTCGGACACACACGAAACATTTCCGCACGTGCAACACGCACAGTTGTGCACCTGCTTAGTAAACACTCTCGGTAAACGCCTTTGCAAGATATTGGAAAACAATTGTACGAGTGACATTTGCAAAGTCATTCGTGCGTGCAGACAACTGAATCGTGTCAAGTTTCAACACTGAACACATTTAATCAAAGAGGATAACGACAGTGCTGGCTTTGGTTGTAGCCTTCACGCGAACACGCAATCATCGTGAAATAAAGCGTCCCGTATTCAATGTACAAAATTAGCAAATTAATCAGAGAGATGGTAACGTTTAAAAACTGGTCGCGATCGACCGGTTGAGCTTGATAGATAGGTTAAACATAGTTGCAGTAGGTGTCTTTATTTATACACTTTCTGCCTTTCTGCCTTGCCGCAAAGACAAAATAGACATTACACATGTCGTAGAGATCCTAATATAATTCATTTGCATCTTTGGATTTTTATGGCAATCTTTAGGGCCGGAACGATACACCACGTCATTACATGACACGTATCGCGATACAGAGATTACAATGATACAACGATACACCACGTCATTACATGACACGCATCGCGATACAGAGATTACAATGATACAACGATACACCACGTCATTACATGACACGTATCGCGATACAGAGATTACATTGCTACAACAACAGTAAAATGCACGTCTCTTTATCAGGAACGAATTAATTATACTGAACAACAACGACATAGATCCGCGTCTGTAGCGTGTGGCGACGATGTCGTTCCGACCGGAACAATCTGTTTAAATGTCTTGTTTATAATTAATAATTTGCTCTGGTTTTTGTTTTGGTATTTAACCAATTATAATGACGTCATGACACGTCAGCCATTTATGACGTTAAAGTGTTCAGCAGCACATCGATGCGTTACACTGTTCGTGAACCCCTTACTTCGGGTGCTGATGAATATTAGGGAGAGGTTTAGGGTCTGGATGGGAGTAGGGTGGGTTGGGGTAGGGTAGGGTGGGGTGGGGCTGTAAAACCCAAGAGGTAAGACATTCTTGTCCTTGTGGTTGTTGATCTGAGCATTGATTAACAGTTTGCCTTTGGTTTTAATCCTTTAGAACTATTATATCTATTATTGTTCACAGTCACCATGTTTGTGTGACGGGGATGTACAACAGTCGAGCTCAGTCTCACCAACATATTAGGGAATTATACCCCGCCCGGCCCTCTTGTCTCAATGCATATGCTTTTTATGTACAAACGAACCTCGCTAATATAAGCATCACGCTATCCAGGTCACAGTAGGACAGTCTCAATGATTTCCATACACAATGAAGTATAGGAAATGACTCCCACAAATGTGGTCACCTCGCTATTCCGGTCAATTTCTCCTAGTCCCTATGGTGATCTTAATAGTAAGGTGTCAGTGTACTATTAGAGTAATTCGTTGAAACAATTAATGCATAGCGATAAAATTAGTACGGTTGTCCAAACTTTATAATACTATATCGTCATTGGTACATTTTCCGAGAGTAACAGTAGCTACTCAAATTCAATAAACAGACACCACAACAATTACCCACAGGCAACGTCAGTCATCGATCGATTGCCACGGTAAAGACAACGCGGCAGTCATAAAAACAAACGTGCGTGATTAGCCCACATAGCTGAGGCTATATTAAGAGGCAATCATCGATGTCCCCTGCTGCGTTTTGAGTTTTATTGCAAACTTTATTATACAAATCAATCGTCATCATATGATGCATTGTTCGCGTCCAGTTTTATTGGGCTAGATATGGTTCTGCCGTCTCCTAAATTTCAGACTATAGGATCAATCATGTGGTGTTTTCTCGACATTCCTCGATGATACCCCGTGAAGGTTCAACAGTCGCAGTTCCAATAAATCCCAACATTCCATAAGATAGTACCACTTAATAGTCTAAAGAAAGTCCTTAGCCAGATACCCGTTATCCCACCACTGGAAGGGAATTTTTAAAATCGTAACGGTTTTTTTCTTTGTCAAATAACGGGTCTTTTCGACTTCGTATTCGTAGACCGGTCTAGACGCAACAGTTGAGGCTACCACACGCGTTATTTAATATGTTTGTATATACATAGAGAGAAATACGTTGTTTTCGATCCCGCTTCAAATGTTTATATCCGTCATAAATATTGGCTGGTATTTCACGACAGCTAGGCAGTGACATTGATTTCCGTGGGACGATCGCGATACAGTTATAGGGCCTATTCTAAGTTCAAGACAAGTGACGACGCTTCGTGTGTGTTCGTGTTGCCGATCTTCGTGACTTTGTTTAGGATTAGGAAATTACAGCCAATGGCGTTTAGATTGTGACATCACTGGCATGTGTTAATAGATGATGGTTATCTATAATCCTTCACTAAAGTGTAAGCATTACACGCACGCACACGCACACGCACACACGCACACACGCACACACGCACACACGCACACACGCACACACGCACACACGCACACACGCGCACACGCTCACACGCACACACACGCACACACGCACATACACACATACACACACACACACGCGCGCGCGCGTGCGGAAGACGGTGTCCCTGAGTATTCGAAAATGCCGTATGTTATGACGTAAATTGGAACAGTATTTTCGCGTTAACGAAAGTTACGTAAAGCGTCCTCAATTGGTCGACGCGGTCCTTGCAGTCTCTGAACAATCGCAGAAAATACGCGTAACGTTATGAACAATCAATCTATGTCCGTTACAGTATGGTACGACCCCTAAAACCGTTAAGAACCCTTAATTAACAGGGTATTTTGAAAAAGGGCGTTACTTTTCTTCCGAAAGGTAGATTAATTTCCGCAAGTTTGGCGCCAGAGATTAACCAGTTTAGGGGGGAAACGTTAATATACCCACACGTAGACTGGATCGTGCATAGTTAGATTATACATTACAGCTTTATCCATGATCAAGGTCTGAACAGTGAATATTTTGACATACCGATCGTGTGGTGTCTTAAATATTGGTATTTCATCGTGGCAAAGATATATTGACATCGGATGTTATTATCGAGTGTCTTTGTGGGTGTGTGAATGCGTGAGTGATGGCCAAAGAAGGGTTGTTGTCCTCAGCAGTATTCATACCTGGACACAGTCCAGTAACGAGGACAACACGACTTCCTTCGCCTTGTTGCTTGGACAACTAAAGGTACATAGAATTCCACTTCCGGTTCATAGATTATTCGACGTGCCAAAGGAACGTTGCGTGTGCTTGCAATAAGTACACGTCGGGCAAACACGGAAGGGAGGCTATGGTCGATTGACTGCAGGCATGATGGATAGGGTCTACTCTCGTATCGTTCCGTATCGTGCGTGACAGCAATAAGTCGGAGATCGCATGGTAACACTGTATCATGACTTGCGCTTTTAACGTTGTTTCTACGAATTTCGTAGACCGAGGATTCCCACAATGCATCTTTATGTCTTGGCTGTAAATTATTTATTATAATAATAATAATAATACCAGTAATAATAAATAGCAATACGAAAAATTATACAGCTCTTAAGTTCTCGGAAACCAAGCTGAGAGACGCATCGAGACAAAAGGGTTGATCAATCACAAAAGTGATATTGTTTTCAACATATGGATGTATATGCTCAGAGATAAGGTTCTGGAAAGTGCTGAAATGTCGTCGGAGTTGCATACTGTGTTTAACTGATCAATTACGAAAGGATCATGTATTTTACATAACTTTTTTGTTTCACGCTTATACTTTTTTGTTTCACGCTTATACTTCACAGCAAAGACCACCGTACAGCATTGAATGTTTATCAACGTAGTTGGTACTATACAAAAGTACACTGGTTATACGCCATCAGCTATTAGCATAAGTTAACAACACAATCGGTCGTTACTGAATCACATCTGGCATATTTAGATTCTCCTGCTACCGACCTGGCCGCAGTATGACTGTCGTCATGTTCTGCTATTGGGGACTTGCTGCCAATATGCAGATAACACTCAGAACAGCAAGGAAACAGACAAAGAGGTTACAAATATTCTGCGTGATCACCCCACCACCGATTGCAACTGCGCGATGTCCCTCTCTAGAAGGAGTATGTTCAACATCGCCGTAATAACATCGCACGGAAACACGCATCCAACTGATTTGTTTATGGTGTTCTTTCAAAAGGGTTATCTTAGTTAGCTTGGTCAAACCGTGAACGCACTTAAAACGACGTTATCTTGGCGCATTGGCGATACCCGCCATGCAGTTACATTCCTAATTTTAAAGCACACGACAGCGCCAGCTCGCCGTATATTCGGCAACGTAAGGTGAAGATAAGCGCATAACTATTCCATTGTAATAAACTGACATCAGAAAACCGAAAATATTACAGTCTGCAGCTCACATTTTGTGAATATTCTAAGATATGTTTTAAATTTCAATTCAAATTATAACAGATTCTCTAAGTGAAGCCCATGGTATTAATACACGAGCACGCAGACACACGTAAAACGCACTAACGCATAAACGCACACACTCACGCATGCACACACGCACACACGCGCATGCGCAGAACCTCACACATGCCAGTCGACAGTCGTGATAGTAATAATTACCAAATGTTAGGAAACACACAGTATCGTTACATAAACTCCACAACGCGCTCGCAGATTTTCGTTTTTTTTCAAAATGTCGAAGGTCGGAGAGAATGTGAAGTTCACATCCATCGATAAGCCATAGTCGTCATAGTGTAGAATTACCAAATATTATCGTATTGCTATGCGCCATTAGGGTGATAGGAATCGCACATTCAATCATGCAAACAGCCACTAGCAGGAACGTGTAACTTGAACACTTAATAGCGATCAACACACAGTCACAGTCAAAACAATTCGAGAGCGATGAGGGCGACCGGGGCGGGGTGTGACCCGGGAAAACAGGGGTCACGAACAAACAACCATAGACGCATATCATAATAGATAGTCTATTGGCGTGACTTCTTTCTTCTTCTTATACTATACAAACATACAGAAAATATATAATAATGTCTATGTGACAAAGTCGCTTAGATAGTCGGGAGGTCTGCGTATTCTGGTCGATCGTCGAGGAAGTTCTTCGGCAGGGAAGTCTTGCTCCTCGGCCGACGCTCGCGTCTCCTCGTCTAGCACCACCGGAGGCGGAGTCTGTGCGTCCGGAGGCGGCTGTGCCGGCTGAGCTTCGTCATGTGTAGCAGGGTACGAAAGCTGTGTTGGTATGTTAGGTAGATGCTCTGGTGTAGCATCATGTATCGGCATACTCGAGTCATCGTATTGGTGTGACACTCGAGGATCAGGTGTATCGATAGCAACCTTGTAGGACTCCGATCGTTTCACCCGATAAGAGGTGGCTCGCAATTGATTGCCGGTGAACTTGCTGACGTTGAGCCAGGTACCATCTACGCTCACCACCAGGTACCTACACCGAGAACGCGACTTGTTTCGGTCAGAGTAGAGGTACACTATGTCACCAACATCGACATGTTGAGGCTTGGGTACTGTACCACCAGGTGACTTAGACAGCTGACTAGATGCGTGGTTAGCGTTGCGCAGTGAATGATGTTGGCGAATGAGGTCGTAGTCAGTTAGAGGTAGCTGTTCGTTTGTGAACTGGTCACGTTGGGTCCACAACTCTCAAGCGGAAAAACCCCTGTTTCGTATACGAATGTTGAGCTTTGCGGTGGCAACAGATAGTAAAAGTTGCGTGACGGCCCCGCCTGTGGGTTGTTGGTGCAACAGTTCACACTCTAGTTCGCGCACGGCTTTCTCTGCAACAGGGTTCTTATTGACGTTATTGACGCGTCCAAGTTCAATGGTGAGTCGATACTTTGACAGTAGCGCGTCGTTGGCGAGGGCAGCGAACCCTGGCGCTGGGTCAGCACGTATGACTGCAGGATGCCCATCAAGGGGTGGTAAGCCGATGCACAATTTGATCAGAGAGTCCCGCAGTGTGTCGCGACGTTCGTCATCCATGAAATACGACACAGTGTATGACGTTACACACTCGCGTAGGACCAAGATCAGCTGTTTCTCGCGTTTGATGACATCCGCTGCATAGGAAATTCCTACCACATCTGGAGGGTCGCTTGAAGACTGAGGAATAGTCATGTGTGGAGTGTTGAGCAGCGAAGCACACTGGTGGCAGCTACGTGACGCTATCTCGATTGCCTTGTCTAGGTCCAACGCGTACAGATAGCGATGTTTGACCTTCTGGCATGAGGGTCGACATAAACATATTGTGTCAGCGTCTACTTCATGTTGCCAAATCAACGATGCCGGGGCCGTTTTCCCAAATTATTTGGCGCGCGCACGTTTCACGCGCACATTACGGTTTACATCCCGAACAACTGATTTATCCCTTAATAGGTGAGAATCTTGACATATATGGGGTATTTTGAAAAGACATAGGTCTTACGTCCTATTCTAGGGGTCGTAGATTAATCCCTGAACGTTTGGCGCTCGAGGTTCAAGCCGTCTAAGAGGAAAACGTTAACCTACCCGCCTACATACGCAAGCTCAAGTAGATGAGTGTGCGTATGATAGTAATTGAAGCATGTCATCTCTAGTGAATACGGATCGACAGAATATGTTAAATCGCCTTGAGTGCGTCTACAAATCCAGGTTCTTCGTTGCTGTAGGCGGTTCACAAAAGGCTAATATCTTATTAACCTCTTACTAGCGTTAGTGATTTCGTAGGTGAGTTTCACTAATGGATCGAATGTAGACAAAACCATTGCTCTCCGATAATCCCGCGCATATACACACAGAGAACACCCCGGGAATTCAGCTGGTCGTAAATTTGTAATGAACCAAGAAAGACTCCAGTCAGATTGAGGATCAAGGGATAAAGGTATCCAACATTGCACTTAATTCCGCCTCTTTAAACAGGTGGTAGCTGGTAAAGCTATCTCGTGTCTACGAATAACACACGTAATATAATGCTGACTCTTTAATCGAATGGACGGAAGTCCATTAGGCTTCGGTCTAATCGTACTTGGATCATAATTATCATCTGACAAAACATGCGATATAATGTAGCGTTGAACATCTACATTTTGACTGATTTCTTACGTAGGTGTGCAACTGTTATTGCTGACTACTGCAGAATAGTGCAGATGTTTACAATGACATTGCGCTGGTTAGCAATGATTTTCCCCACCGTTCTGACTGTGTCATTATGCGCTGTAAATCGTGTTATTTGTTGATCAGCTACGCCTCTTCGGCCTTACCTGGTGTCCCGGAAAACACGCGATTATATGCAATTAATGACTTCTAACTGCATATGACATGGTACAAACTGCTTAGAAATCTCCGCATATGCCGCAAGGACCGTTCGATTCCATTATCTTCTTTGCTTAATTAAAGGTTTTTCGTCAGTTTAATTAGTAACCGGAATGTCAAGTGTAGGGGAAGTACACCGATATTGGACCTGTACTTAAATTGGACCACCCTGTGTCCTATATATAGTAATTAGATCGCAGTGACGCCCGGCGGATGCTTCACACAACATACCATCTATAAGCAGAGCGAAAAATGGCGGCCAGTGCGGAGACGCGCAAAAGGTGATAAAAATATATTTTTATCCATCTCGTTGTAATATTTAACCAACTTTGAAGGCGTAATGCAAAGCCTGTTACAGAGTAGATTGTACGATTACAATAGAGTGTCGTATGATGTCTATATAGCGTGCATGAGAGGAATGAAGACGAAAAATTGTACAGTTTCCGAGAATCACATCGAAGAAGTTAATTATGCCTTCGACCGATATTGGACCAGTCGGGGTGCCCTATGTTGGACCACTGGTCCAGTATAAGACACCCGTGGTCCATTATACGTACCATCTCAACACACATGAGATATGAAAATGTGTCTTATTAAAGTTTCTGCATGTGTATATTAGACTCCTACTTACGGCTCGGGGCCTTGTTGAGTAACAGGGGAGGCCTACATTTTTAAACACAGGGTATATTATTTTCTGAAATATTCACTTTGTTAGACAGTTTTGCTGGAATATGCGGGAAAGTAAATAACAAATAATATTTATTTCTTCAGAACGCCTCTTTGTTTTATTTATAGTATAATCATCACACGTTGCTTAAAGTTTGATAGGCATGACTATTATTTTCACAGACAAGCAAGAATGTGAAACTGCCTCTTACTTTTTTCATCAATGGTCAATAATTGCATTACCGTGGCAACATTTTATTTTTTTAGCGAAATCTCACCACATATACCAAAATGTGATTGGTAACTTTATGAGCTGTAAAATGTATTCCCGTATTCAAACCTAGCCCCTCCTGCCAGAACGTCCAAAACTAAAACATGAGAATGGGTTTATTTTGTTTTAGATACAGAATACCATTATTATTATATTAAATCAAGGAAATACTTGGGAATGTCACAAATGTTTGATTGAAGCTACACATTTAATTTTCCAGAGGCAAATACGGAAAGTGGACCCAAGAGGAACTAGATAGAGCGACCATGTCATTAAGAAATGGAGACGCCGGCCTCAAATAAAAAAAAAACTATATATTGGTACATAAATTACAATTATATGCGCGTAGTTGATCTCTAAACATAGAGGATAAGAATGTTTAAGAAACGGCTGCACATGGTTCGAACACGGGTTCGATTGAGGGTCCAAATGCTCTGGTAACTGCGCCCCTGCGCTCCACATTACCGACCATGTAAAGCAAACATCACCAAAAATATAATGTATTCTCTGTAAATGTACAATAAACAGTATGTAAATGTTTATCAAACGGCAGTGTTAGTTAACGTGGAAAATGCGTTAGGTGTCGCCACGAATACTACCATAATCGTTTTAAAGTGAAAGTACGGAAGCGTTTGCTGTGACATCCGATTATATCACGCCACATTTCTCGGACATAACGACGTTGCAGCTCAGTGCAATGTCACGATTAATTACAGGACAGCTTTGTCCGTGTGATAAAAGACATCATACATTATAGATTGCCGTCCGCATCACGTATCCCTTTAGATGAGGCCCTGTTTCGGAACATGCAAATCTGCAAAGGTTCGTCAAGTTGTCGTATATAAATTGCGGAGTTGCCTATGTGTGATTAGACATAATCCCCATAATCTGACATTCCGTCCGCTATCAGCGGTTGATTTGGCGTCCCATGGATGCAAACGAAGTGCAAAAATACCGATTAGTATGTCAGTGTGGCGAGTTGGTCATTACAGCCGTTCAGCATGCCTCCTGCTATGACGTTGTTCCCGTATCGTCGACCTTATGGTAGCTTACGCATAATAATTTAAACATAATTACCAACGGCTGCGCTGAATACAATATGAAGAGCTATTTTGATTGTAAGTGGTGACCATCTCCCATGCAGGAGGTGTCTATCATATCGAGAGCACTATCGAAAATGGTATCATTATACATACGACGTTAATATAAAAGTCTCGAAAGTAACACATCTAACAGAAAATCAAAACAGACACTTTTTATCCACGCGAGACGACTCAGGGAACGATTTCAAAATTGACATATCCATCATGTCATCGACTGTCTACCAAAAGTCGTCAAGCCATCATAAAATGGATTCTGTGGTATATGTTGTTGAGATTCTTGCCACAAACGGCTTTTATTTATGATTAAAACGTAGGGAAACGTTTTAAGCAATACCTGAATGCGGAACTGTTTGTTACAGCAAATGTAACAGGGTGTGCCCACTGTTGTTTATTGCAGTGGTGGAACTGATAAGCAGAAAGACTGGTACGAGAGATATCCTCCCGAAGGTACTGTATGCAGACGATATGGCAGTGGTAGCGGACGGGGAAGCAGACCTCCAAGGACAATTGACAGAGTGGAAGGACACGTCCAGCAGATATGGACTGAAAGTTAGTTTGGAGAAGACGGAGGTACTTTGGGTGGGGCAGCAAAAACAAAGAGCTGGAAATACACCTGGAGGGGAAGAAGCTAAAACAATGAGACAGTTCTGTATACCTGGTTGGAGCGATATGCGTGGACGGTAACTCAGACACCGAAATTCGCAGGAGAATAAAGGCAGGGGCAAGCACTTGGAGGAAAGTTGAAGGTGTGATGGGAGACAAGCGCATATCGTGTACACTCAAAGAAAAGACCCATGTGTTACCCCCGGGATACCTGTATGGCCTAGAGACGATGGCACTGACAGAGAAACAACAAGAGAGGGTGCAGGTTTGTGAAAACAACTGGGTAAGAAGAATTGCGGGAGTGACAAGAACTGATCAGCGAAGAATCGACGAGCTGAGGGAGGAGGCTGGAGGAAAAGAAAGCCTTAAGAAGAAGCTGGTGAGGAGTCGACTGAAGTGGGCTGGACATGTGGAGAGATTGGGAGGAGAACGGCTGGCAAAGAAAGCAGACCTATGCCCAGAGAGGGAGGAGAAAAGGAGGCAAGAAAGACCTAGACTGCGATGGGAGGATTGTGTAAAGAGAGACTTGGAGGGATTGGGAGAAGAGTGGAGAACGAGAGCAAAAGCTATAGTGGAATGGAGGCAGTTGGTGGCGAGAGTAGCTCTAGATACGTGAGAGAAAAGAAGAAGAAGAAAAAGAAACACTTAAATCGAGGAACGGAATCAAGGCCAGCCCACTCCTGACGACAGGGAATCAAGAGGAGAACAATATGTTACTGTTATCAACATAACTGGCAAGGCAACGTTTAACGAGGTGTCGCGTACAGTTTTGGTTACGACGTAAGCACACCTCGACGCACGGAAACACTCGAGCGATTGAAACGAAATACATTATGATGCAGTAATCTTGATCTTGATTGATACGTTGCAGATATCAATACTGGCTTGATTGCAACGGAATGGGGAATGCGCTCAATGTTTATTTGTGGCCGATCCGGCGCCGGAAGGTTGTAACTGAGTGCGCCGTCACAGTGCTCTCTTCCAGCTGGTTCCAGTCAATCACAGTCTGTATTTCTTAGCGCTTATTTATCTCTTGTTGTTTTTTTCTGGCTCAAGGAAGTGATCAGAAGGCATAGCCAGTACCAACCCCTCAACCTTGTACATGAAGATCAGGAAGAGCTGTCTTCTGCGTTCTTGTAGGCGAATTATATTTAGTGTGTAGTATGGCGGTGACACATCCAGACCTATGGCGTGGACATCTTGGGTGATGTAGCATGCTGCTCTCTTCTGTACCCGCTCTAGGCGGTCAATGTCATTCTTAGAGAGGGTGTCCCAGATTTCAGCACCGTACTCTGAAACTGTTCTGACAAGAGTCAGGTATGCCGTACGACGGCATTCCTGGGGGCAGTGTTTAAGGTTTCGCTGGAGAAAACCTAGCGTAGAGCTTGCTTTCTTAGTGATGTTGGAGATGTGAGTGTGTCACTTGAGGTCATCTGAAATTTGGAGTCCAAGGTATGGGTTGTTGGGGACTTGCTTGAGGATATTGTTGCAAAGACTGTAAAAATATTTGGATTTGTTTCTGACGCTGAGTATGTAACATTTCGTAGGGTTGAATCACATACCCCACTTGTGGGCCCAGTCTTCCAGTTGGCGGAGATCTTCCTGTACGATAAGGTGGTCTGGACCTCCCTGTAAAGCAGACAGTCGTCTGCATACAGTCGCAACTGTGTTTTCTCTGCCAAGGGTAAGTAATTTATGTGACAGAGGAATAGAGTCGGCGCAAGCTCTGTCCCTTGTGAGACTTCAGATTCAACAGTTACACCTCATTAGATGACTCGCCTTGTAGCTTTACTCTAATGGTCCTTTTGGTGAGAAAGATGGTCAGCCAGGCATGTTTAGTGCCCTCGATGTCGTACTTTTCAAGCTAATACAGGAGCTTCCTATGTGGGACAGTGTCAAAGGCCTTACTGAAGTCACGTATGCCAACGTCTACTTGCTTGCCCTTGTCGTATGAAGTGAGAACTCGTTTAAGGTAATGATCAGCTGGGTTTCGCACGAACACCCTGATCGGAATCCGTGGTCAGTGATGAGCGGATCTGGTTCTTTTTCTAGGTGATTCAGGAGATGTCGGCATACAATGTGCTCAAGGGGCTTACAGCACACGGAGGTCAACGAAACTGGTCTATAGTTGGATGCTCGGTGTTTATCACTTTTTTGAAGACACAGGAAATGTTTGCTGATAGCCAATCCGTTGATAGAATGCCTGAATCCAGGGATTTCTGGAAGATATCTGTCAAGACTGGAGCTATGGCATCTGCACAGTTTTTAGGACTGCTTGGGTATGGCATCGGGGCCACGGGCTTTTGCAGAGTTTACACTTCGAAGACATTTGGCTACAACGGCCACAGGTGATGTTTCCTATTGGCTGACATTGGTAGTCATCCATGGGTGGTAGTGGTGATCCATCTTCAGGTGTCAGTACTGACTGGAACTGCTTCAGTGGTATCCTGGCATTGGACTTGCTGTCACTAAACAAGATTGCCTTCTCTTTGTTTTTTGTTGTTGTTTTTATTTGTAGGCCTTCCTCAATCACGCTGTTGATGTGCTCCCATTCAACTCGCCATTTGCTGCGCTTGCATTCTCTCTGAAAGTGTATATAATTGTCCCAGTTCCGGTGTTTCTTGGCTTGGGCATAAACTCTTTGTTTCTTTTTCAACATACGTTGCATGTTAATTGTTATCCTTGGTGCTCTTTGACGTCCGCAACGCATTCTGGATGGAATGTGCTTCTCTGTCTCTGCCACCAGGGCTGTTTAGAAGTGTGACCATAGTTTCTGGACTCCTACTTCCCTCCAGTATATGTCGTGGGTGATTTCTGTAAGTTGGCCCAGTCTGCCCTTGAGATGATAAAGCATTTTCGCTGCTTCTGCTCGATATATTCCGGTTTAGAGGCTATGTCCGCAACGATCATGTCGTGGTCCGAAATGCCCAGCACTGAGACAGATTTCTTCACTAGTTTAGGGTTGGTGGTGAGACAGAGTTCTTCACTAGGTTAGGGTTGGTGGTAAATATCAGATCCGGTGTAATGTCCAGTCGTGTAGTGTCCCTGTGCATTTGGGTGAAACTGTCGGCAGTCGTGGTGTCAATGACAGCCTGCTGTATGGCACTATCCTTAGCAGAGGGTGGACGGTAGCAGTATCCCAGTCAACATTTGGGCAGTTGAAGTCCCCTGTTAGTATTACGTGTTTCAATCCCGATCTGTCTGACAGCAAGGTCTTGTTTAGTTCTTGTATATCCTTGTTTTTGCGATGGGACATGAAGAAGAAGCCAATAGTCAAGTCTTTACATTTATGTAACGTTATCCTGGCCCATATCGTTTCGCAGTCAGACAATAAGTTTGGTTCCACCACTGAGATGAAGTCGTTCCGGACGAGGAGAAAAACCTCTCCTCTAAGGATGCCACAGTCCTGTCTGTACTTGGATTGGATTGGCTGTTCGCTGTGTAGTTGGTTGGATTCACATTCTCACTAAGCCACGACTCAGTGCCGCAAACGACGTCAGGCTTGATGTAGTTCAGGGCTGTTTCAAATTCAGATTTCTTTTTCCTAATACTTCGACAGCTCACTGTAAGAATTCTGAGAGTCTTCTTCTCTGGAAGGTTGTACACTGCTGAACTATTGGATCTGGAAGATTTCCTCATCTCTGGTTGGCTTCTGCCTCTTGACTGTTGCTGTGACGGGGAGCCTACATATTTGCTCCTGTTGCCAGACGAGTGGGTGCGGGATGGGCTGCTTGTTTTCAGTGGACTAAATGACAAAGTCACTGAATCAATGATTATGTTAGTGTCGGCGAGAGGAGTATAGTAGTTGGAGCATTTCAGTCATCACACACGACGCCTCTGTAATACCAGGTTACTGTATGTTCACAGAGTCCACATGGGTATACAGTGGATTTGCTGGGACCAGGGTTTTCTTCTATGTCGCCTGATAGCAGTAGCATCAAAATCAAGATGGTGAGTTTAGGGTGAGGGTATTTAACTGCTCTGTATATATAACGTCGGTAGTTGGAATAGGCTGTATTAATAGTGTGAATAACCAAGTAGCAAGCACAAAGTAATATTCGACATGTTGTATTCACTGCGTCTCAGCAAAAAAAAATGGCGTCTGGTTCGAGTCAACTGTCAACGTGGTATTTTGGAGGCTGGTAGGCGGTCTTAGCCTGGGTGCCACCTAAAACATCATATTTTCTGCTACCAACATACTTAGTATACCAGGTTAAATAGCGCACAACACAAAAATACAGCTCATTATCTGCTCCTCCACGTGAAAACACGTCTTCCGTCGGCGCATGCGCACTCCCAGTAATCGGAGGCAAGATATGTTTTGAAACAATGGCTTGCAACCAAATACTCATAAGTTGTCGCATTATTCGTCTTCTAGCATACTGTTTAGTGTGTAAGACTGTGTATATATGTATCGGGGCGCTATACGATAAGATTTGTTCCTCACGTGTGCGCCTGCATACGAATAGGGCCTGTAAATATCGCGTCTCGTTTTCGATCTGCAGTCATCTGGCAACATCGAATCGATTTACGCCAGCTTAAATAATGGAGATTTGTTTTGTTTTTGTTTGTAGTCATCGGAGTTTTTTTAAATCGTGTTCTTTTTTTCGGTTTTCGACAGATTGTCACAAGTTGAAGTAGTAGCAAAAAAACGTTGCATTTAAGAATGTTCGTGGTAATCTTAATCGAATTGTTATTACGATTTGACGTGCCCTGGACATGGTGGCGACTTTGACTTTGCTGATCGACCGTGACAACTATGCATTCTTTCGCCCAGTACGACATGTTATGAACAAGAGCATAATTTTTGGTGATTGTGTGCACTTAGCCAACTGTTCAGATATAAATAGTTACCGAACTGTTTCGAAATAACAACTTATAACACTTTGACATTCGCGTTTTTATGACACGCGATAATCCATTGCATCTCGTTTTACCTCCCATTTCTTACATAATTGTAAATCATGTTATATAATCCATATGTTATATTTCATATTTTAATATGTACTGGTTCTTGTTACATTAACAAAATATTATTCTCTATTTCATTTAGACGAACAAAAATTCGGGATCAAAAACAAATCTCCATATGTGACCGCCGTCGACTGCTGCCTGGTTCTTTCTCTGCATTTTTTATTTCCCTGATGTATAATTCATATAACACTGAAGTGACAACGTCATAACACAATCAACAAAGCTACAATAAACCGATAAACTAAACGTCAATAACTGTTTCCTGGCTTCCGCAATGCTAATCAGTGGGCAATAATTGTGCATGTCGCCAGTCGGCTCCACTCGCGCGGAATCTCGCCATTACAGAATTAATTACGAACGGATCCGTTCGAAATTAGTTATCGGCTTTGAGTCGGGAAATTATGAATTAACCAAACACGTAGACACGTGGCTCCCGCGTCTAGAGACGCGTGAGGCAGTCAAAGCACACCATCTGGAATAACACACTGAAGAATAAGACAGCAACAGAATGTTGGATATCTTAAAGAGTGAAATTGAATGCATCATCGTCAAATTTGTTCCCTTAAAAAACACTGGAAACGGTCCAAAAAGAAACACTTATCGAAAGAAGCCGTTGAAAAAATTAAGTATAAACAATTGATGTGGAAGTCATATAGACGTACTGGAAATGACGAAGACTACAACATTTATAAAGAAGCACTAAACCAATCTACAGCTGAAATTAGAAATTCAAAGAGAAGATATGAACATAAATTAGCTTGTAATATAAAACATGACAGCAAGAGTTTTTATGCGTATGTTCGAAGCAAAGAGAAAGTTCAGGATAAGGTCGGTCCTCTAGAAGATAGTGCTGGAAATATAATATCGGAAGGATTCTTAATGGCAGAAGACCAGAATGAGTCTTTTAGTTCAGTGTTTACTAGAGAAGACACTAGTTCACTGCCAGTACCAGAGGCTAAGTTCAAAGGGGCAGAATCAGACTATTTAAGATAGTTAATTGTAACCTCAGAAATGGTAGCTAAGAAAATTAGGGCTATGAAGGATAATAAATCACCTGGAGTGGATGGTATTACACCCAAACTACTATTGGAAATTGTAGAACAAATTAGCATACCCCTTGCAACAGTTTTCAACTTGTCATTAGAAGAGGGAGTGGTTCCTTTAGAATGGAAAGAAGCAAACATTATACCGTTATTTAAAAAAGGTTCGAGAAACAAGTCAAATAATTATAGACCAGTTATTTTAACATCGGTGATTTGTAAATTATTAGAAAGACTAATTAAAGATCACATGGTGGATTTTCTTGTTAAACATAACTTGAAAAACCCATCTCAACACGGGTTTCTAAAAGCGAGGTCATGCTTAACAAATATGTTACGTTTTTTGGAAGATATTACTAAGTGGGTAGATGATGGATCACCAGTAGATATAATCTACTTAGATTTTCAAAAAGCTTTCGACAAAGATGTGTGCCACATCAAATATTACTGCTTAAACTAAAGGCCCATGGCATAGGAAATGGTATAATTAACTGGATAGAAAAATGGCTGATTGACAGAAGACAACGGGTAGTTGTTGATGGGGAGGCTTCAAACTGGAAATCAGTTTTGAGTGGGGTTCCACAGGGATCAGTACTGGGACCTATATTATTCTTAATATATATAAACGATTTGGACGATGATATAGCTAGCAAAGTGTTGAAATTTGCAGATGATACAAAAGTGTTTATAAGGATTAAAAGTGATGGAGATAGACAGCATTTACAAGATGATCTTGACAGGTTGATCAAATGGTCTGAAAAGTGGCAAATGCTGTTAATTTTTTGGAAACGTAAATGCCTTCACACAGGACATGGGAACGAATATATAGAATATACAATGGGGGGAACTGTACTAAATACTACTGTAAAAGAAAAAGACTTAGGGCTGACAATTAGTGCTGACATGAAGGTTTCAGAGCAGTGTGGAATTGCAGCTTCAAAAGGAAATCAAATCCTTGGATTGATTAGGCGAAATATAGCATATAAAGAAAAAGAACTAATAATACCGCTGTACAATACAATAATAATTAGGCCTCATTTAGAATATTGTATACAAGCGTTGAGGCCATACAGCAAGAAGGACATAGATATGCTAGAAAGAGTACAGAGGAGAGCGACTAAAATGATACTAAAACTGAGGGATCTTAGTTATGAAAAACGGCTAAAAGAATGTGGTTTAACAACACTAGAGACCAGGAGATTGAGAGGAGATCGGATAGAAGTGTTTAAAATATTGAATGGTTATGAAAATATTGATAGAAATATGTTTTTTTCAGTTAAGAAAGATATAAAGACTAGAGGACATGAAGTTACATTAGTAAAGGAGCAGTGTAGATTAGACGTAAGAAAATTCTCATTTTCACAAAGGACTGCGAATGAATGGAACAGATTATCTGATGATTGTGTGGGCTGGATATATGTAGATAAAAGGGTTGGACTCTCGATAAGCCAAAGGGCTTCCTTGTCCACCTGCCATCTAAAGTTAATTCTCTGGATGGCAATCTTGTTAAATCTTGTTAAATCCAGACCTGTCGCTTGCTAGTGTTCTGGCTACAGTCTCGACAACATGTTCAAAGGGTTGTCGGTCAGTTTGACAAGTTCGCCATTTTTTTCGTGCTAGTGTTTTTTCCACCGAAATAATCAGTTAAGATGGGAGCTAAAATGTAATCTAGGCAGAGATAGTTGCCGATCATGTGGATGTATTCGGGAAAGGTTACGGCGCAATGAACAAAAGTGATGCACGTGTTTCGTGTTTTTGTGTTGTCACCGTGGCCCTCAAGGCTAACGGATTGGTGTTCAATATCGGTCGGGCAATTGGCTTCGCAAGCTATCAGATGTAACAGCTACAGTAATTTATATAGATGATTAATCGTCAAGCGAAATGAATTAGTAGTACTGATATCTTATTGAACAGACTGCACATGTTACTTTAAAAAATTAACACATCTGGGCGACAAAAAGAGAGCGCGACAGTGCAGTGGTTAGCACACCCGGCTGGCATGCCAGCGCACTGAGTTCAAAACCCGGACCGGGCAGGCATGGTATACATGGTGTAAAAACCTGGCTCTCAACATTAGGGACTGTGTATCCCTCGTGACTCGGAGATCACGTTAATGTCGGTCCAGTCTCAATTTGGGACGTAAAAGAACGACTGAGGACGAGAAACTCCCTGGCAGTGACCACCTTCAGTGCCACCACAGAAAGGTCGGCTTGGCGATAATGTTCTGAAACAGGCTGCCTAGTTGAATGAGATCTCGTAAGACCACAGCATTCTATCCATAATATGTACAGACTAGTTAGTTAATAGAACGTTGCCGAGTGCTTGAAACAACTAGAACTAAAACCCGATTCGCGATGTGCAAACGAGCTGTCGAATCAGCTTCAAACGTCTGTGCATGGCTTACATGAAAGTTTAGCTACGAGCTTCTCCTCGGTCAGCTGAGTGGCGATTAAATTGCATTAACTAGGACTGAGCCGCGTGCAACATGTCTTACGGGACAGACACGACTACGAGTAAGATTTTAAATATACCTAAAGCGCCTTCACACGTATAGTCTATGTCTATATAATGTCTATATAATAATTGGCAAAAACCATAAGGTCATTACGCCAATATAGGGTGGGGGGCATATGCCATAGCACTACAGGGAATTTTAGAGTCGTCTGTCCAGCCTAGATTTAAAAGTATCCACCGTGGCTGCAGACACAACTGTTTCAGTTAGTCCGTTCCAGTTCTTTACTGTTCTATTAAAAAAGCTGTTAGCATAAACCTGAGTCCTTGCCGGCACCTGAATAAATCGTTCTCTGTGGCCACAAGTGTTGTTGATTGAGTGAACAAGGTGACTCGGCTAAGGAAGAGCTATTTCTCCGTGTAGAGATTTATAGAACATTGCTAGGCGGCTGACCTCTCTGCGGCGTTCTAGGGACTCCCACTTGAGTGTTTTCATCATTAATGTTACGCTGCTTTCCCGACTGTTGTTACCCATTACAAATCTTGCTGATCGTCGCTGTATTTTCTCAAGTTCGTTAATATGTTTTTGGTGTATGGATCCCAAGCAGCGCTCACGTATTCGAGGTTAGGACGAACTAGTGTAAAGTAAGCCGATTGTTTAGTTTTCTCTAAGCATTTATACAGATTTCTCTTGATAAAACCTAATACACTATTAGATTTGGCAGATAGGTGGGATATGTGACTGTTCCATCTGAAGTCATCAGAGAAGTCCACACCTAGGTACGGGTGGTGGTGTACCATTCCCAGGTTGTCTCCATTGATGGTATACTGGGACTGGTGGACAGTTCTCTTCTTGGTGATATGCATAACTGAGCATTTACCCCAGACTCGACTGTCACTTCTTCTGACGACTCGCCATCCACTACTACATTCTGCTTTCTGTCAGGTAGCCAATTTAAAATCCAGTTGGTGACTCCATCACTGACCCCGTAATACTGGAGTTTTCCCATGGGGCACGGTGTCAAAGGCCTTAGAAAAGTCCATTATTAGGAGATCAGTTTGATCAGTATGTGGATCTACACTTTTGTCAAGAGTTCAGCCTGTTGGTGTACATAATCAGCTAGTCAGGGTATTGTTATTATTTATATTGTTACGTAGCCCAAGTGACCGTGAACATTGTCTCAGTTGACCAGAGTGATCCGTTGTGCGTGAGACCGCATAGCGCGCACATACACATTACCGTTGGAACCGCAGTGAGTAAACAAAGCCGAGTAACATCTCACGCCAATTAATAAGAAGGTGCAAACAGCTTCTGGAGATTCGTAAGTCGTTGACATTTGTGAGCGAATCTTTTGAAAAAATTAACAGACAAAATGCGGCAATAGCCATAGGCAGACGCATATCTGAACTTATGGTAATATTAAAACTAAATATGTTCATAGAGACGAGCTGGAAGCTCAAGTTAACGGTTTGGGCAACATTTTAAAATGATAAACCTAATAATCCCTGGAGTAAATCTGCACAATTACTCAAACACAGTGATGAATGCAACAACAAATCGACAATTTACCCTCGAGACGGACAGCGCCCGGTGATCGTGCAGTTACTGTCGCAGAAAAGTAGGCGTCACCCAGGAGCAAACGTGGCTCTTTGAAGAGTTCTATCATCTACACCAATGACCATCTGAGTGCATTCAGTGCAGTTATTTTGACAAGCTAGGCAGCTAATACTAGAAGACAACATCCACGCTGCATGAACATTATACTGTTCCATCTACATATGACGGCGAGAGGCTGCACAGACAGTTCAAAAAACTGTTGTGTTGTTTTTGATTGATAACGATGTAGACATATCAGTTACAACAGCACTTAGAAGGTAGAACGATTACCTATATATATATATATATATATATATATATGCATATATATATATATATATATATAATAACGGTGATACACGATTAAAGTTTCTGGTGAATTGCATAATCGTTATGCGTAACACACACATCTGCTAAATAGTATGTTTAATTAATTGTAACTATTTAATATCATTGCAATGCCTCTTAGGCCTACTTACTTATATATTTTGTAACCACTTTCTCGGATTCATTTGCATGATCATAAAAGCTAATCAACCTCATTGGTGGACATAATGACTGCACAAACCGTAAATAGTTTTGTAATTAATTACCAGGCAATAATAGTTTACTGCTGACGTGAACGACTTGAAATGTCTAATCAGCCTTATCTCAGCAGGTAGCAACATAACAATAAATCTTCACCAAGTTCGGTATGGCAGCACAAGCATTCTACTCACCAACATTTGGAGATCCACTACCTTGTACATGAAGACAAAGCTGATCATATACAGATCAAATGTCCGCACAGTATTACTATTTGCATCAGAAACACGGGGAACCAATTAGAAGATTGAGAACCATCTCAGATGTTTTGAAGGAAGGTGCCTCAGACGGATGTTGAAAATAGGTTAGGCGCAGCATGAGACAAAGAAGAACTTCTCGGAATGCACCAACATGAGCAACATCGTTGATGAAGTGTAACGAAGAAGGTGGGGCAGCTTGGCCATGTTCTCCCCATGGACATAACTAACATACAACACGCTGTTGTAAAGTGGACACCACATGGACAATGAAAAAGAGACAGACCACATGTAGTAGAATCATACAAGAATAAATGGAATTTGCCGGGAAGATGTCAGGAGTTGGCTCGCCCAAGACCGTTCTGGCTGGTTGAGATTTTGTTGACGCCTTATGCTCCAACAGAAGCGAAGAGTATATGTAAGGGAAGGGGAGATTTAAGGTAAGATAATATACTTAAAACAGAATACAACAGTATACAAGAATCCCCCACTGTATTCTTCCCTCGGCGATGCTGATCAAGATCTATATGCAAGGCAACCATCAGCTGCTTGATATTGCATCACAACAAAACATGTTTATTATTATTATGTAATTTACTACTTAACTTGCTATTTGGAACGGTGCGTGTTCCTGACTAACAAGGTAACAAAGCGATAAATCTGAGGAGCTACCGGTTGAACTTCGACACCGTTATATAACGGCATATATGTGTTATTTTATGAAATGCCCCGTCAAGATGTATGACTTCTGGTGATATTCAGGATCCGTTGTCTCCAGCAAATATCAGCTGTTTTTGTTTCTGTCAAAGTGCCTATCGTCAGCTTTGTTTTATTCCTGGTCTGATCAAAATAATCTCATGCGTGGTACTTTACGTCGGCTTGTCTTCATTCTTTCCGATCAATATTGTTTTATCCAATCTGTCATATTCTAAAACATAATGTAGCCTAAGTGCGGCAGCTTCTGTTTTGAGGTTAACGCTTGTATTGCGATGGCTTGATTCAGTTCTTCAAGGACAACCGTCTTTATTTTCCTCGCCGCCAAAGGAATTCGATGCAACCTCCCCCCCAGCACCATATTTCGAAAGCATCGATTCTTTTAATTTATCTCTGTGTAATGGAACACGACTCGCGTTTATGCATAACTACTGGGACAACCAAATCGGGTCGTTTTTTGTGATCCTTAGTCTTCAAGATCTGCGTAAAGTCCGACGACAAGCTTATGGTCTTCCAATATCTCTCAATCCCCACGAAGAAGCCATCCATTACATGCAGTAAGTCATCTTCGTCATCTTCCTGTTCCCCTTGATCTCTTGTGGGGTGTGATACACGTCAATTAATATTAATTGGTAACTTCTGTCGCTTTTCTTCTTAACTCGCTACAGTTGCAGCGTGGCTGAATGCTTCCCAGAGAAGTAAAGTTGAAGTTCGATTGAACAGGTCTGCCAGGGAGTAAAGTGTAAAGCGCTTTGAGCAGTCATGAGGACTGATACTGTGCTATATAAGAATTTACCTTTACCTTTACATTTCTCTCTGTCATCCTCATCCATTTTTGACTGTCTGTCTTCGCTCATTCGTTTCACGAGTTCTCCCCATCTCATTCTGTTTCCAACTAATTTCATCTTTAGGTGTTTTTTCATGCCGATCACTTCTCTCAATTACTTAACTTTCCTTTTATCTTCTCGCATTACACTACATATACTTCTGACCCAGTTGTTTCCTGCCACCTGTAGCTTCTCCTCTTGTCTCTCTGTCAGCGCCAGTTTTCAAGATTGATCAGACCCAATGCACTATGTGCAATCAATGTAGTATTGTCATCATATGGACGATTGTTGGTGCGTATTCCTCCATTTCGAACACTTGCTTGTGTGATACTATAATGGTTTTAATGTCAAGGTATTATTATTTTAGACGCCTAATTTGTGTATCTGTATCTGTAATGGATTACACACACACACACACACACACACACACACACACACACACACACACACACACACACACACACACACACACACACACACACACACACACACACACACACACACACACACACACACACATATATATATATATATATATATACACATATACATTGTATATATATATATACGTATGTATGTATGTATGTATGTATGTATGTATTTATGTATGTATATATGTATGTATGCATGTATGTATGTATTCCAATTATAATACTTACCCAGGGGGCCACGTTGGTTAAACAAACATGAAATGCTATAAAAGTGCCTCCAACAAATATTTATACATATATCTAGGATCACAACCTAGGTGGACAAGTTACTGGACAAAAGTTATTAGCCCCTAAAGACGCCCAGTGAAACCCACAACGAACTACTGTTGTACCACTTTCCGTTAAGATATTTTGCCCTTTTTTGAACGATAACACCGGTTTGTTTACCCTCGAAAATGATTCGTATCACAAACACGTCAAAAGTAATGTCAGCAGTAGGTGGATGTTTACAATTCTTCTTAAATAGGACGACTTAGCATATGAGACAAGCAGATGTGTTGCAGCGTGTCCTAAGTTTGTGCATCATCCAATTAAGGTCTTTCGGCAATGTTTTGAATACGAGTCCACCTCGATTTCGTCGGTATAACTATATTTTGCCTACGTTTAATACCCCAGTGCATTAAATCAGTAATTCCACATCATTTCAGGCATATAATGTTAAACAATATTTGCGTCTAATAGCATGTTTGACGCCCAACTAGCGCCCGGGTTTGTGCGAAAAACCTTACTGCATTACAATAAACACAACGCATTGAACGTGTAAACTTCATGGGGCTATTTGTAGATTTTTTTGGTGATCAATTACATTAAGAATTGTAATTATTTAACATTAATTGGGATAGTTGTTTTATGATACTGTTCTTTTAACACAAAGGGTTTGTGATGCTGACAACTGACCCGAAATGAGTAGCCAGTCATGAAAACTGGTGATTGATGGGGTGGTGCCGCTGCAACAGTCAAAGAATAGACGCGACGAAAAAAATACAGTTGACTACACAAAGTGTGCAATATGCCAAAAGCAAATGACCAAAGGTCAAAACAACACCAACATTTGTTTGGCAATGGCAGCTAGGCAGGACGAAACCTTCCGCAGGCTGCGCGATGACGTTGCCGTGGAAACATGGGTGGCCGACAAATCACCAAAGTGGCATGCAAAATGTAGGAATGTGTATCTCAATGGAAAGAGTTTTAAACTCGCAAAAAAACATCAACGAGGGGGTACCTCAACATCGGCAGAGAATGAGTGCAGCACTTCATCCGCAAAAGCACACATTTCTACTAGGCAAAGCACACCAACATTTGATGCAAATGTTGTCTGTGTTATATGCAGCAAAAGGTGGATGAAAAGCAAGGAACCAACTTGCAACGTTTCCACAGAAAATAGTCAGCAGACGATCATACGCCAAGAAGTTGAACAAGGAAGGCATTTTGCTGAGATTGATTGGCCAAGGACATGACATGGTAGCAAATTATATATCTTATCGCACACGATACATGAACGCTTTTAAAGCCACTCGAATTCATACTGATAAGCCAGTGCAACAGAATATGTACGACGTTGCGTTTAATCGTCTGGTGGAGCAGAGTGTCCGTCTTCCAAGAAAACTGTGGCTTCCTGATAACATCAGTACGGGATCAGTACCGAACCATTCTTCGGGAACTAGGAGTCAAAACTGCAGGCACATACCGGCCAGTAACATTAAAATGGAAATTGCAACAACGGTTTAACAAATGCTTTTCAATGTTAACCAAAGTAGTGGATCTGGGTTCATTTGCGCATCTTCCATACCCTCGGTGATGCCCTTGAGAAGTTGAGGGTTCTGGAATTAAACTGTAATGTTGACGAAAAGCAGCAGACTCGACACCGTGCAGCCAAATTACTGAGAGTAGACATCGACCACTGCAGGAGAGAAAGACGACGTGAGCGGTCAACCGAAGTATCGTTCTCTGCTGATGAAAAGATGGTTCCGACCTCTCTGTTCAACTTCACTGCCGCTTCTCTGCAATAAAACTTGATTACCACAGGGAGAAGAAGAGGCTCACAATTCAGGACGGATACCAGTTAATGAACCAACCAAGGAAAAGCTCTTATCGTGTCCCAACAACTTCAACTAAACGTTTCTGAGATAACCCTCCACTGGGTATCGCCTCAGCCTATTACGTGTACAACAAGACGCGTATCAAGGCACTAATCACACTGAAAAACAGTCTGCGGCGTCAACTAACTTCACAATGTGCCAACATCATGCAACAGATTAAGAAAGATGGGGTGTACATCCCAAAGAACATTTCTCACAATCACGGCACACAGCACGTCTTTGCTATGGACAATGTGGACTGAAAAACGACGACATTAGAGGGTGGAAGCTTCAATGGAACATCTGTAATCATCGTCGAAAAAATCCCGGATATGTGCCATCTGCAGTGGACGTCACACAGATTGAGGGTGTCAATATTCCCATCTCAACATCACATCGGAGGAAAACCCTGGCTACCATTCCCGACACAACTATTCCGATCAGTCACATTTCTGCCAGGGATAGACAATCGTCCAGACACTCACTAACACCGAATGCGTCGCGAAGATGCTCGGGGAGAAAGCAGACTACTACCAATCCATACACGTCATTTGAATCCTGAGTGAGGCATTGTGGCGTATGTACTGGGATGCGTTCGAAACATGGGCATTAGAGAAAGACAGCAACCCATTGAAACGGTATTGAAAACACTGCTTGAGAACACAGTTGATTAACAGAACAACTGCAGTCCATCAGAACATCTCACACACACCTTGCGGTTCTTCAGGACCAGAAGCTGAAATTCCACAAATCCATCGAGGGCCACCCAACAGCCGCGTTCTGGTTGACCTATCTGGAGATGTCCGACATACTACACCAATTCATCTACCATCAGCGGGAAGGGAACTGGATTGGGCATCCATGTGAATCAGCAAGGAAGCTTCCCTTTCTCACAGCAGCTGGACTCTACAAGTACGGTCAGCATTATCTGCCGCTGTATTTATCTGAGATGAAGAAGCTGCCTGAAACTGCCCCAGTTGTTCACAATGCCATGGTGAATGGAGCATTTATTGGACGGAGATATGACAACCATCACAATGGCGTTTCTCCTGACATGCTCCTAGAGCAAACCTACAACACAGATGCCGAGGAAGAGAGTGGCCCAGACAACATCACCCTAAACGTTACTGCTCGGACCAAGTTACTTTGTCACTGCCGCTGTGTCGGCACAACTCAAGTCGATGCTGCATCTGAACTCCGCCAATCCACACTATTAATGTGGTCAAACGCGTGTGGCAAGGGACGCGGAAATGGTCCTCAATGTTGTGGCAACCGTAGAAATAAACCCGGTCACGACAACACACATCGGTCTTATCAATATATCAACCGGACAACGCGCAGTGCAATTTGAATGAAATTGCTATTAAGGCATTGTCTGATTCCATACCAGGTGATCAGAGGAAGACAACCATAGTCAGAATGAAGACATTTCATACACAGGACGTGAAGCCCAAGAACAGAATAGACCAGCCTGCCGCTCTAGGGAAAAGCGACAAAGTTGTTGCCCTCCTGCGGATAACACAGATCATTGCTAGTGGTGGGGAAGTCGACATTGTTGACTTCATTGGCAGACATGAATGCATCAATATTCCCCAGTCACTGTTCAATGGAGACGGAATTATGAGGTTTGCAGGTTCAAAGGCTAGCCTTGGTAAGACTCTGAAAGAAGAAACCAAGGTGGTCAGTGCTCCTGGTCTACCAAAAGAGATGCGGAAGACGGCAGTGGTGGTGGATGTCATGTATGCTGTTCGCCATTGGTCATTCCACAAAGACGAACCATTTAGAGCCATTGCAACACGCTACAAGAGGAATCTTACTCAAGATGTACCTGCTGGTACAAGTATCATACATTCTGCTGTGACCGGTACAATGCCCAAAGCCTAACGTCTTCCGTGCAGCAACACAAATATGCCCGGTCACGACCAGCAAGGCTGTTTGAGGTCAGTGAGCAATACAGAGGTCCTGGTCCACAGAAGTTCTTCTCTGTGTCGGCCAACAAGGCGGGACTGCTAAACTTTCTATGAGAGACATAGAGTAAGGAAGAACAGCTAGCACAAAAGATGGGCTCGACGCGACTGTACCTGGGTGGCATTTTTAAGGAAGAAACCAAGAGTGTGTTGGTTGCGCAGGGTTCAGTTACAGATGTGCCTGACCTGGGGTCAATTCAACAGGAGGCAGACACCAGAATAATTCTTCACGCCATGTACAGTGTCCGGATTGAAGGTATCGTCCGAGTGATTATTCACGCCAATGACACAGACATCATAGCCATGTGCGTCTATTATACTTGCAAGCTGTTCAAAGATCTGCCAGAACTGTGGGTTCGAACTACACCAGATAGCTATTTACCGATCCATGAGATGTATGCTACTCTTGGACCCGCGCAATGCCATGCACTTCCCTTCCTGCACAGCCCTAGTGGGCGCGACACAACCAGCTATCCATATTTCACTGGTAAGCTGAACTGCAGCAAGGCAACGGACATATCTGCGCTTGACAACTTTGCCGAACAAGATGACGCTCATATAACAGCAGACGTAATCAACCAGGCAAGGGACCTTACGATCGCTGTGTACACCAACAAAGATGATGCGTTCGAAGGATCGGATCTTGGAAAGCTTCGAGTTGACAAGTTCCTGAACAACAAGTCAACGCTGTTGAAATTACTTCCACCAACAGAAGGTGCATTTCTTCTGCATTTGAAACGTGCTGCTTTGGCGACTATGATAGACAAGAGTGTTCATGTCAGCAAGCCCGTCTTCCCTCCGTATGAAGAGTATGGGTGGGTTCTGGATAACGACAAGCTTGTTCCAGTGACATCCATACAACGTGCCTGCCCACTGCAGATGACAAATACCATATTCTGCGGTTGTACCAAAGGATGCAACATAAACTGCT
The DNA here is from genome assembly GCA_020002185.1 of Paraescarpia echinospica. Lineage (NCBI taxonomy): Eukaryota > Metazoa > Annelida > Polychaeta > Sabellida > Siboglinidae > Paraescarpia > Paraescarpia echinospica. The sequence goes on from CM034542.1 coordinate 49,350,129, forward strand.
CATGTGCCAAGAAAAACATTGCCTGTTGCATTAGTTATCGCTGCCAGGATCGGTCAAAACGTGCAGCCGTGCGATGTATGTTGCAAGGTCTGACAGCAGCGAAAGCAGCGAATCAGTGAGTGGCAATTAACAGAAACTGGCAGCATTTCTAATGCTGAATTGTTAACCTTCCAGCAAGTAGATTTATACACAACCTACCTTCAAACATGTGGACATAGATAACTACTGGTATGTTAATTTTGTGTTTGCTGAGCAACGATAAGTACTTTCAAGGGCGAAATCGATCCCTGTTATGGTTACGTGTGAGAAATGTTTGTTTACGCTCTGTCTGACCTAGTGCCAATTTACTCGACTTACCGTCAAATGGTAACATATTCAGATTCAGACTGTTTATTACCATGTAGCATTTAAAATGTACGAGGAATTCTTGGCGTTGTGGCGTCAACATACATGCACGCTTGTCTCGCCTGCCCCCATCATGCACACGCAAAATATACAATCAGAAACATTATGAAAGTATGCTAAAACTAGTATAAATTTAAACCAAGGCCAACTGCCAACACATTTTAAGACAGTCGTACATCTATTGACATAAAGTGAACTTGATAACATAATATTAATACCGTCTGAACATTACCTAAAAAGTTATAAAAAAGTATACATGTACTTAAATAAATAAAAAATAAATGTATAAATAAATTAGCTGACGATATAAAATCTAAGCTGACAGTTAAAAAGTATGTACATACATGTAGTCAAGTTAATAAATAATAAATAAATAATAAAAATAAATAAATAACTAAACAAATAATTAATAAATAATTTAGCATGGCGACATAAAATCTAAACCGACTGAAAACAGTATCATGGCATATCGCGGTTCAAGTGACTCACAGCCTGCGGATAAAAACTATTTTTAAGTCTAGTGGTCCTTGTCTTAATACTTCTATAGCGCTTGCCAGAGGGAAGAAGTTCAAAGAGATGGTTGGCTGGGTGGGTAGTATCCCGTACAATGCTCTTGGATTTTCGCGCACAGCGAGCATGGTAAATAGATTCAATGGATGGCAACTCGCGCCCAATGATTCTAGATGCGCCCTTCACGATAACTTCTAGCCGTTGTTTCTCCTCCTGACTGGCGCGGCCAAACCACACTACAATCGAGAAAGTGAGGATACTTTCAATGATTGCGCGGTAGAATCGTATCATAATCTCCTGAGCAATGCCGAATCTCCTGAGCTGCCTCAGGAAGAACAGGCGTTGTTGTGCCTTTTTTGTAATGCACAGTGTGTTTGTGCACCAGCTGAGATCGTTTGAAATTGTTGTTTAACAAGGAGCGGGAACCCACTTAACTAATTTAGTAATACATCATACCGTACTTATTTCAAACAAACATTTTGTTTGATTTTATTATATGAAATAAGAAAAAAACACGAAACTAACATTGTTAACGTTGGTCTTTACAAGGAAGCTTATTTGCTATTTCTGGTGTACCATTACGAACTAATATGACATGATTTGTCTCAAGACTCACGGAGTGTCACCACGCAGATATAGGTTTACATGCAAAACTTGCATATTAAATTACAGGAAAACAGTTGTAAGATTGTCCTTAAATGGATGTTGATTGAACTCGCATTTCTAAACCTATAGAAATATGGAAAATATCCATCGCACACTATATAAGCTCAATTACGGAGCATTATATGTTATGCAGGAAATTAATCTGCATCGCTGCCAACACAAAGGTTGCACTGTCAGCACAACTGCCCTTCTTTCTGCACATTTATCCCACTCCTAGCACAACTGTCCCAATGCCTGCACAATTGTTCTTCCGTCTGCACAATTGTCCCTCCGTCTGTACAATTGTCCCACTCCCAGCATATGTGGGTGTGTGTGTTTGTTTGTTTTTGTTTTTTGCGTGTGTGTGTGTTGCGTGTGTGTTTGTGTGTGTGTGCGGCGTGTGCGTGTGCGTGTGCGTGTGTGTGTAAAAGGGAAACCTCGACACATCATTGCGCGTTTTTATAGCAGAGATGTACGGGGATCAGTGATGAGAGCAGCGCGCGCGAAGCTCGCGAATACACCGCACCGCCTCATGGACGACTTAACGAATGTGGACTTAACAGAGAAACAACGAGTTCGCCCCTACATGGAGGCTCTATACAATCGCGATAAAAGTCGCGGCAGAAGACGTAAAAACATTCCTGGACAGCCTTCGTTAAGGCACTGGTGGTAATGCAAGCATTAAAAAACACGACTTTACAATGTAATATTTTTCGTTGTAATTTATTTTGTCGACGTTACAAGTTCATTCATCAAGACAAAAAATGCTCCTGTCACGGAGGTATATTAATATATCTACATGTACGTTATTCATATATTATAAAACAATTATATGACTCATCCGATGTCTGGGAGGGGCTTTTTATTAATATATTTGGTGGAAATCTTAAGAAAAACATCACAATAGGAAATATATACAGACAGCCAAAACTAAATAATAATGAGCTAAGTATATCCACATTTATAAAAAAAATGTGCACGGATACTTTCAACATTGGGAAATGAGAATGCAGAAATTATAATAACAGGCGACTTTAACATTGACCTGTTGAAAGTGAACTACAGGCAACAAGTCGGCGACTATTTTGATTTATTCCGCACAAATGGGTTTTATCCAAAAATTACCTTGCCGACTCGTTTTTCTCGAAAAAGTTGCACACTTATTGACTAGACATTCTGCAAGGTTTCAAGTGCCACTACAGCTTCCACAGCAAGTGTAATTATAAGCAACATACCCGATCATTTATCGTATTTTTTTATTTTCGATAAATTGCTACCTAAACAAAGTGCTTACAAATGGCTGACAGTCCGGACAAACAATGAAAAGACAACACAATAATATTACGAATCTGTAAGGCAATCGTGCGTCACGAATCAGTTAAATCTAAATAAGCGGTCAGATCCAAACACAATTTAAATCTTACTTGAAGGTGTACTCTCCCGACTGTGTGACTATCATTTTCCAGCAAAAACAGTTAGATACAATTAGTACAAACACAAAAAAATCAAACTGGATAACCATTGAAATAATCAATTCAAAAATATTAAGACAAACTGTATCGCAAATTAAAACAGACGCCGCAAAATGACATATCTTACAATGCGTCATTGATAGCTGTTCGCGTCTATAAAAATATCTTAAATCGACCTATCAGAGAAGCGAAACGCATTCACTATACACACTTATTTGATCAATATAAAACTAACATAAAAAAAACATGGGATACCATTAAACAACTCTTAAATAAAAGCCATAAGCAATTTTAATTTCCTAAATCTTTCAATATAAACGGAGTATATATCTCGGACAAAAAAGGAAATCGCGCGTAAATTTAACGAATTCTTTGTAGATATCGGTAATAAACTGGCGAAAAAAATATCCTCTAATAGACAACATAAGGCGTATACTAGCTACTTAAAGGACAAGTCTCCGTTCATTTTTCTATTCAAACATGTTACAAAAAAACGATATACTGTCGGTTGTAAAGGAATTTGACTCACAAATAGTGCAGGACACGACTCAATCTCCATAAATTAACTAAACAAAATCAGTCCGCTAATTGCCATAAATAAAAAAGTTATTCCTCTGTATAAGAAAAACGATAAAACGCTGCTATAATTACAGACCAATCTCGCCGCTGCCGTCTAGCTCCAGTCTTCGAAATAATTATGTACATCCAACTATATGAGTATTTAACTACAAATAGAATATTATTTAAAAGTCAGTACGGGTTTAGAAAAGCACATTCCACGGAAATGGCTACTCTCGAAATGACAGACACTCTTTTACAAAGCTTAAACAAGGGTACTATTCCCATATAAATTGTTTAGACCTGTCAAAAGCTTTTGATACACTGGACCAATTTATTTTATTTACAAAACTTGAACACTGCTGCATAAATAAGACACTGTTAAACTAGCTAACCAATCATCTAACAAATAGGCTCCAATTTGTACAACTCGGCGATGTAATATCTGATAAATTACCCCTCTCTACAGGTGTCCCTCAGGGTTCCATATTGGGACCATTGTTATTTATCCTATATATGAATGATAGTCATCACGCCAGTGATAATTTTCAATGCGATGCTATACGCCGATGACACTACCCTTACAGGCCCAGTCTGCTCCTTCAAATCTACTTCAGATGTGATCGATAACGTTACCCTAAGCATCAACATAAATAAGGAATTGAAACAAATATGTGAATGGTTGTCAGTAAACAAACTGTCTCTTAAAGCTAGCAAGACGAAATAGATGTTTCATTTTCCACACCGCAGTACCGCGCGTATTGAATTAACGTTAAAAATAGAAGACCAACACATTGATCGTGTTCAAGAATTTTAATTCTTCGGCTCAACTATCCGTGAAACTGTAGATAGGACAGCTCACATTGATAAAATTGCCATAAAAATATCACGAACTTTTGGTATATTAAATAAATTAAAACATTTCTTACCTACATGTTCTTTAAAGATAATGTACAATTCGTTAATTGCGCCACACTTCAGTTATAGTATTTTATTGTGGGGCTTTGATTCAAACATCAATTCGAAATTGCAGAAAAAGGCGATCTGAATTATAACCCGGAGCAAATATAATTAACATTCTGAACCTAATGAAATCACTAAACTTATTGAAAGTCGACGATAGTTTCGCGCAAAGATATCTTATATTAATTTGTAGCATACATTTTTGAATAGTAGCGTTCCGTTTTATTGTAAATCTTTATTTTCACAAAAGACCACACACCATGGCCATCACACTAGGCAGTCACTACATTACTTCCGAGCCAGACAGTGTATAAGATACTTCCTGCCAGCTCTACTCAGAAACATGCCACCTAGAATTACAAAAAAAGTTAATACTCATAGCCTTCACGGTTTCTCTTTGTATCTGAAGAAATATATTTTGAATCAATATCAAGAGACTTGCACAATTGTTAATTGCTATATATGTAGGTATGCAAAATAATTTGTAATTTTTTTAAGTGAATATTATTTATTGTATAATAAACAGCTTACACGCTCGTATTTGCATAAACAGATTCGAAACTACTAGGATTTCTTAATTGTATCCTCTCTTTCCTAACAGGCCGATCTCCATTTGCATTCCCGAACCAGAGCAGCTCTGGTTATGAAGATCTAACATGCCTCTGCTTATAATAACCTGTCGTGTCTTGTTTCCCATAATGTATAAAAGTGTTTCTTAAATAGATACATAGGAATCTAGTTATTAAAAGTTTGTATTTAATAATTGTAATCAAATATATACCTATATTAATATCTAAAACATCTAGTTATGAAGCAATTGCGACTAAAAGCAAATAATATATGTTAGTACAAACTGAGCGCGGCATTCTGTTCTCCAATTAAATGTTCTCTCCAATGAAACGAAATAGCCATTGATAAATCACATGTCGAGGCCCATCACAGCTATGCAGGATTATGGCGGCCTTGTGTATATTGTACCGAATCGCATTATATTGTTACGGTACACCGCAGTGGGAGGAAACGGAAATGAATGACATAAAAATAGTATACTGAACAATCATGTACATGATCTATTTATTTTTAATTGACTAATTGCAGTAAACATTATATTTCCGTGGGTGGCTCTCACGCTAGCGGCTTTTAAAGCCTAAGTGGGAGTCTCCCGACATAGACTAACTATTGTTAAATTTGTGTTACATTGTGTGCCTTTGTTTGTTTATTGTCGAATAAATATGTTCCAGTTCCATTATATATACATATATATATATATATATATTAAACGTGTTTAAATATCGACATGTGAAGCAAGTAATTCAATACGGTTAGCTTCCTGTAAAATCAGTTAATCATATAATGAAAACTAAACTCATTCTTCATCAAACATCACGATCAATATGTCACTTTAGACAACACATACAAAATACAAACAAGCACAAAACAACTTACTTATGTGTTTTGCAAAGCAGTGCATATAACTGTATACGTACTTGAGTCGTGCGGTGCTGCTTGACTTTGCCTGACTCGTTCAGCGCACGCAGCACAGCAATCTGGGCAGCGAGTGGAATACGCGAACCGCTTGCGCCACTCCGCTTCCTGCGTCTATTATGCCGCCCGTGTCCTTATCATCACCGTCCCCGCCTGCCGCCGGGACCAGCGACCAATGCGGCGACAGGTCGTAGTACGCTGACGTCACTAAGGCTGCTGGCCTCGACAATACCCTGCGCGAAGAAAGATTAATGCTTGACCATGTATGAGCCTGAGGCGACAGCGTTCAGCCCACACGTAAACACACTTGCCTATGCCACTTACTCGACATATTTCTAATTACCTCCTATTTATACATTATATGTCGGTGAGGCAGATCGCTCCTCGTTGACAGCCGCAGATCGCTCCTTGTTGACAGCTGCTCCCCTACTAATAGGACAGCTCCAAATGCTATACTAACTCATTATTTTCGGTGGCTATTCATGCCGGTTGGAAAATCAGAACTTCAGTACTTAATGAAGGCTAGAAGTCATGTTTCGTTTGACTTCATCGTCGTGTAGACGCTTAATAGTTCATCGTCGCGTAGATCCTCGGTGGTTCGTTGTCGCGTATATCCTCAGTGGTTCGTCGTCGTGTAGAAACTTTGCGGGTCATCGTCGTGTGAACCTGTTATGACTCATAATCACGTGGACCATTAATGGTTCGTTGTCGTACCGATCCTTAATGTTTCTTTGTTGTGGTTTACAGTTTATGGTTTATCGTTGTGTTAATCCCTTTGTAGTTCATCTTCGTGTCGTCCCTTTATGTTTTATCGTTGTGTTAATCCCTTTGTGGTTCATCGTCGTGTAGTCTCTTTGTGGTTCATTGTTGTGTAGTCCATTTATGGTTCATCATCGTGTAGTCCCTTTATGGTTCATCGCCGTGTAGTTTTTTTGTGGTTCATCGTCGTGTAGTACTTTTGTGGTTAATCGTCGTGTAGTCCTTTTGTGGTTCATCGTCGTGTAGTCCATTTATGGTTCATCGTCGTGTAGGTGCTCTTTAGTTATTCGCCGTGTAGATCACTTATGGTTTATAGAGGGAAGGACAACATGACCAGGGGCGGTTTAAAGAGTACTGGGATCATGAGGCAAGTTGGAATTGAGCGGCCCCCCGCCGAAAGCCAAGGCCAAAGTGTACAGTTTAAAGTGTTTTTAAGTGAAACTATGCTTTTTCGCGAATTTAGTTAGGCTTGACTAGAACCTTCCCAACAAACACAGCCGTTTCATAATATTGCCGTCCAGTCGTACGACAATGCAAGGATCCTGAGCGGCAATTAGAACGGTATGCACGCATCCCCGCAAGCCAGGGCTGTTTGCCATGCAGAAAATAGCCCTGGCAGATCTCCTACGCGAAGTGCGGAAGTTAGCTCAGTCAAATTAGTAATTGACTTCGCCAGTCGCGACTGCGTCACCCGTGAGAACAGCGCAAATACCCGTTCCAATTTGAAGTCGGATAAACGACTTCTGGGAATCCCAATATATAATGATCCGTTCGCCCATTAGCACGAGCAGCTGAGCGGCATTGTGTATTCGAATAATTGCTTCTACTTCCTAAATATTGCATGTAACACGAACCACGAATAGTTGAAATTAGTTTAATTATGATCACCTGACCTGCCGCCAACCACTGATCTAGTGAGCGATTTCGTTAAGCTTAAATTCAGAGTTTCGCAAAGCGATCAGCCAGGGGTACTGTTGGCTGGCACTGACGTAATCAGCAGCAGCGACCACTGGCGCGCGAGGATGGATGCAAGCTAAGATCCGCGAAGTCAATCCGCTAGCTCTGTTCACTCTCTGAACCTGGTCGGTCAGTGCGCTGTAGACTGCTATCAAACGGCAGTAGCGTTCTTAGCATCTAAACATCGGTGGTCTCATTTTGAAAGTGAACTGAAATCGCAAGACCTTTTGCTCGTCAAAAGGCCGAGCGACACTAAGAGGTCTGCGCATGCCGATGCTGTTTCTGTTTCGATAAAAGGATACGCCAAAAAAAACAACAACAACAGAACCTAACAAGTATCATTTGCTCGTACTATAGGATCTGGCGTCCACATTTTCGAATGCTGAGATTACACTACGATTCTACCTCGGCTTGGTGGTGTGTAACTACAGTGGAGAATGCACATTTTTATTGCAGAAACGGATAAAAAATTATTTACGTTCAACAATATAGGGCAGAAAAGTATGCTGACGAGCTACGTATAGGGGCCTATGTCTATGGAAAGTCCGGATATGTTATTAAATCGTCTTGTGTCACTTTCACTAAATTTGTGGTGGTATTTCCAGTGCACATTTATTGTCCTTTGGGTGTGGCCCAGGGAACTCGAGTTCATGACCTTGGCTTGATTTGTTTCTCCCTTGCGTGGGGCCGCCGGCAGCTCAAAACCTTGGACTAATTTTCTCCCTTGAATGGGGCATGCGAAAGCTACGGAGACTGGAATGAATTTTGTTTTCACTTCATTGGGGCCCGGGGAACTCTGGATCGTGGAATTTTGGTCTCACTTGAGTGGGACCCCCGGGAGCTCGGGGCTCTGGGGCACTTGTCCCATTTGCTCCTATGGTAATACGCCCCTGCACTTGGCGTACGTGAAATGTGAGGATGCACACATATATATTGTTTAATGTATTGATGCAGAAACTGATTGACGTCAGTGTCGACGAGAAGGAGATGAACTTGAGTCATTTGGAGGTATCTTTATTTCCTGTCTGTTATACCGGAGTGCAGTGTCATGTTCACATTAGTCGTGGCTCTTACTTGAATGTGCTGACCTTCCTTGATACATGTACCAAGCCAATACTTACAGCAATGAAGCTTTGCCTGTGGGATGTATTGAAAAATGCTCACGAATGGCGTAGCTATGATCTGGGGAAGGGGGAACAAAAGGCCGGCCAAGTTTAATCGTCCATTAGATTGCCATAATAAAAGGTTGTGTCGTAGCTGGTTATATAAGAAAATATAAAATGAATTTCTAAAGTGGGACACGACACAATGTGCCTCCTAACTATGCCACTGAAGGACGGTATCATGACTACATTCCAAATTCGTTGGACTGGTGTTTGTAACCCAAGTGAACAACTTCCATGCTTCAAAAGGCAGTGTCCTATTGTTAGTTATCCAGACGCCGAAAACGCCTGCATGTGGAAATTGATTGCATTACAGCTATGATTTCAAAAGACACATCATAATTATAATATGGTAACTTGTTTCGTGTAAATCCTTGGACAGTTCAGAGTCTTATCAAATCGGTTGATCAATCGCAAAGTCAGTAACCGGTAGTAAATTGATTAACAGGTGGGTGAATACGCCAGGTATTAAGATGGGTTTGCAAGGTCATACAGGTAAGTTTTAAAGGATGTGTAATATTTTTAACTGAACTAACACTAAGAAGGAACGTATTCCAAAGAGGACACAGTTAACCCACATTGAGGTAACCACTGCAAAGACCTAAGTGGTGGCAACTTTGGCAATGGCTTTATTGCACACCCCTTGGTGTAAGACAAAGAGACTCCTCCTTGCTCCTTGTGGGTTGCAAAATAAGGGAGATGCATCGTGTGAGAGAAGTACCACACATAATGGATATCAGCCGTGTCCTTTCTTATTATAGTCATAAACGAGTCATGCTAACGTCTGTTGATTGATATGTTGTTTACACCATTGTCGAAGTCAGAAGTCAAAAGCGTTTATTCAAACAAATCAAACAAATTAGATGTGCAAATGTACATCGCATATTGGTGAAAAGTTCAAAAGGAGAAACATATAAGTGAAAATACTTAAAACATCATGCTTCTCCTTGGTCGACAATTTCTAGCAGCTTTTTACATTATGTTAAGTTAATTAGTGATATAGACATGGCAATCATTATTCATGTTTTGGGTGCTTGCTATCAAACTGAACAATGTGAAATTATTGCACAAAATAACTTCCAAATATATGTTTGCCGGTTCGTGATAATAAATGTTGTCTTTGTGTGCAGTGCTCATTGACACGTTTAACAAATAATCTTTGAATATTTGACAAGTAATGTTTTATAATATGGGCTTTATACGTAAATAGTAATATCCTACATTATACCAGATCGGTAAACTGTAAAATGCGAGCTTTGTAAAACAGTATCGTTGTGTGATCGCATCGCTGTGCGTTGTGCATAATCCGCATTGCCCTCTTTTGTAACATATGTATACAGTGTAAGTTAATAGGATGATAGTAGGATAGGTATTTCCACATATCCCCACACAATACAATAAATACGGCAAAACAGAGTGGAATATAGCATGTACATACAATGGCGGTTAATTACTTTACGGCATCTGTACATAATACCAGCACTTATTGGTAGTTTAGACTTTACTCGATTGATGTGGTATTTCCAGTTTAATGATTCGTCGATAAGCACGCCTAGAAATCTCGTATATCGTACTCTTAATATGTGTGTATTGTTATCTTGATATTTAAATCAAACAATTGTGCACGACCAGAAAATAACACGTAGTTGCTCTTAGCTATGTTAAGAGACAATCTGTTGATTGTGAACCACAACTGGAAGTTAAACGGTTCGTTGTAGTGCTGCCGACACATTTGAAATTATTGTATGCCTAGTAATGATTGGGTACATACTACATGCCAAGGTTGTGTAAATATATATTGAAATCGCCACAAATGAATGTAGGTTTCTTAATCGCAGTTTGATTAAATATGCGGTCAATGTTGTAACAAAATAAAGTTACGTCAGACCCAGGTACTCTATATATATACGCAAGCAATGATCACATGTCTACAGTTGGTTAATGTTAACTCAATAGTAACACGTTTAAACACATCCTTTTCAACAGTTGTTTTACTCAATATAATAGAACAGTTGCGATCATTTTGACGTGTAATGCCACCACCACCTTGTTTGTAATCCATTACAATGTGAAAAGATAAGTAACCTGGTAGTTGAAACCGGGACGTCGGATCGAATTGAGCCCATGTCTCGGAAATAGCAATGATGTCGAAATCAATATTACGTGATTCAAAGTAATTACAAATGTTTTCGAAATTTGCATTCAAGCTGTGCTTGTAAAAATGAATACCATGTGACAGAATTTCGTTAAATTTCTGTTCAAAATAATATTTATATTTTGAGGAGATATGATTACAAAAGTTATTTTCTGGATCAATACTGCTTTCTTGGTCATGAGCTCTATAACCAGAATATTGGAACGAACGAAAGTTTAACTGATCGAATTGATCGGAGAGATGTTGGCAAAATTCATAATCAAACTAATTGTTGGGTTTGCTTATCCATTTCCGGACGTTGCTCTATGTCCTTCTCCCATTGTCTCCTAGGTATTCCTCTGCTTCTGCTGCCTTCCACGTTTCCTTCCATTGTTAGTCTCTCTAAAGATTGATTCACACGGCTGAAATAACTTAGTTTCTGTTTCTTTACAACGTTCAATAAAGTCCCGGGTATAACACCAAGCTCATCTGCGATGGATTCGTTAGTTCTATGTTCAGTCCACGAAACTAGTAATATCTTTCGGAATGCAATAGGCAACTACCGCTATATTAGCCCAAGAAACCTTAATGGAGAATCAGAATATATGAACATAAATTCGTCATCACTGTCTTGTTCTCAGTGGTAAACTAACGAATGATTGTTTTAGCGCGTCACTGGTGTAATTATTGTGCAATAATCGTCACTAGTAATAAATAACAACCGCGCAAATGGGAGATCTACAAATGGCTGCTTTATTGACCTTTGACCCGGTCTGCTACAAACGAAGTGGTAAACTGCCGAAAGCTGCTACATGACATCTCCTTTTCTTTAAATTTAAACAAGCAACAAAAGGTCATACTGGTTACTAGTATTGTTGTTAGTCTTGCAGTAAGAAAACACAACTAGCCTAACACACACAAGTGTCCTCGACTCTAGTCAATACTATCACAACAGTAAACGTATGTCCCATAGCGAATAAAAGCCTCTAGTTGCTATTTAGTCCATAAATCTGGTAGGCTTTTTGTTTTCATGGCCAGATCTTATGATGTATGGTGAGCTGCTCGTAACTGTCGTAGGGAACTCGACACCCACAGAGTTCGGTATTGCCGTTGCTGGATCACGAGTAGGATCATCTGTCACCATCAACTCACGATGTGCTGTATCGGTGATCTCAGGACGTTGATTCACTAATTGTTGTGATGCAGTCTCCTCTCGACTCGATCTGAGATCAAGATTGTTACGACGCATCTCGGTACCATGGTGGGTACGAATGATGTAAGAACGCGGTTTGTCACTGAGATTAACAACTGTGGCATGTCTCCATGTTCCTTGTACCCTGGCACGAACATGATCACCAGGCTGTAATACTGGTTTTGTGGTTACAGCCTTCCTGTCATGGTAAGCTTTGGCAATGCTAGCTCTACCTTCAAACTTTTCTTTGACTAGTTTCCTGTTGTAACTTCTGGGAAACCGTTTGGCAACTGTTACGATTGGTAAATTGCCTCTCAGTCTGCGTCCTTGCAGTAATTCCGATGGCGACGGCAAATTGCTTGACACAGGCGTATCTCGCAAAGCTAACAGTCCTTGCTCGTAGTCTGTATTGTCCTGCGAACACTTTCTCAACATGTTCTTTGCTGTCTGCATCATGCGTTCGGCCTGTCCATTCGATCTAGGATATGCAGGACTAGAAGTGGTGTGTTGTATTAACCAGTCTCTCACACATCGTCGAAACTCTTGGCTACCAAATTATGGCCCATTATCACTGATCACGACTTCCGGTGTTCCGAAATCAGCGAATATTCTCTTCAATTCTCTGATGACATCACTGGTCTTAGTGTCTGCTAGTGGAGCGATAAATAACCATTTAGAGTAATACTCGACTGTGAGCAGATACGTTATGCCATCTAACGCAAACAAGTCTGCTCCTACTTTCTGGAACGGATATTCTGGTACTGGCGTTGGGATAAGCGGTTCATGTGCGCTGATGTTCCGGTTAGCTTGGCATCTACTACATCGCTCGATCAGATCCTGGATGTCTCGCATGTTACCCGGCCAGTAGATCGTGGTTTTCGCGCGTTCGGTACACTTCACGATTCCCAGGTGTCCTGTGTGTAAGCTGCTGATCGCTCGCTTTTGATAAGCGTAGGGTATTACGATCTGTTCACATCGAAACAGCATGCCATCGTGCTCACTCAAGTCATGACGTACATTTCAGTACGGTTTGATTCGATCCGGGCACAATCTTTTATACTCCGGCCAACCATGGCGAACGGACCATGCTACTAGCTGTAGGGTCTCATCCTGTGCTGTTAGTTCACACAGTTCCTTCCGACATGACTCTGTTGTACACTCTACGTATATAGCATTGACGTCTTCATTGTCATTCTCATCAGTGTCACTGTCATACAATGCCGCTCTACTGAGTGTGTCGGCTAACACTAACTCACGGCCCGGGTGATAGACAAGTTAATAGTCATATGGATCAATGCGCAATCGCATACGCTGTAATCTTGGCGAGATCTGCGATATCGGTTTCTTGATTATGCCAAGTAGTGGTTTATGGTTGGTCTCTACCGTTACTCTTTGTCCATATATGTACTGATGGAATCTCTTGAGTCCGAACTGGATCGCCAGAAACTCTTTCTCTGTCTGAGCATACCTCTGCTGTGTCTCAGTCATTGAACAGGATGCGAACTCGGTAGGTTCTCCCTCTTGTAGTAAAGCCGCTCCTATTCCACGTTCCGATGCATCTACTGTCACCACGACAGGTTTGGTCGGATCAAACAGTTTCAGTTCTATGTTAGCTCTGATTATCTCTTTGACTTTCAGCCAGGCTTGCTGATGGTTTGAGTCCCATGACCAAACGACATCTTTCTTCGTGAGATCTCTTAGTGGTGCCGCCACACTAGACAAGTTTGGGCAATACTTGGTTAGATATGTCACCATGCCGATTAATCTCCTCACATCTTCTTTGTTCTGAGGTACTGGCATCTCTGTCACAGCCTTGACTTTAGCTGGGTCAGCCTTTACCCCTTCGCTGGAGATCAAATGTCCCAAATATTTCAGTTCCGACGTCTTGATCACACATTTGTCCTTGTTGAGACGCAAGTTTGCTTCTCGACATCTTTGTAGCACTGCTCGAAGTCGATTGTCATGCTCCTGTTCGGTAGCAGCATGTACCAGAATGTCATCTATGTATGTCTCCACACCTTCGAGATCATGGAACAGTTCTACTATTGTTCGATGGAACACTTCCGGTGCCGGTTTGATGCCGAATGGTAAACGCAAAAATCGGTATCGACCCGACGGCGTAGCAAATGTCGTCAGATAACTGCTGTTCTCATCTAACGGAATTTGTAGAAAACCCGAAGTAGCGTGAAGAGTGCTGAAGTACTTGGGCCCAGGTAGTCTCGCTACAATCTCTCCCGGCGTTGAGATGGAGTAATGCTCCCTTCTGATTGCTTTGTTGAGTTCGAGTGGATCTAGACAGATTCGTAATGAGCCCGATGATTACCGTACAGTTACGATTGGATTGACCCATTCAGAAGGCTTGGTGACCTTGGTGATAATTTCATCACGCACCGTGTCACTTATGGTTTGGTTGAACTGTTCCTGTAGACGGTACGGAACTCGACGTGCAGGGTATATCACGGGTTGGCAATCTGTTTTCAACTTGATCTTGTGTGTTTGTTTCAAACGACCTAGTCCCTGAAACACATCAGTGTACTCCTGCAACAGATCCGACTCCGTCTCCACTTGATTCACCTTCTCCACCAGTCCTAGTTCCACACTGGTTTGCAGTCCAAGCAGCGCTGGCGCTCTCTCGTCCACTACAACAAACTCTACTGGGCAGTACTTGTTTTTGTACTCTGCAGTATAGGTAACTTTACCTCTAACCGACATATAGTGATCACCGTATGATCTCAACTGAGTGCGACATTTGTTCAAGCGCGAAGTTGGTTGAACTGTTGACAGTATGTCACAATCATTACTTGAGATGACATTATACGATGCACCTGTATCGATTTGGACTCTCAGTCCCTTACCACCAATGTCTAACACATGCCACTCTTTACTCAGAGAATTTTCGTTCACCGAATACACGATACTGTTCTTACTGTCATTGTTGTTTCCGACAATGTACACTGGCGCTTTGACATTCTTACTGAAATTGTCACAACATTTCGCATAGTGATTTTTCTTTCCACACGTATTACAGTCTCTGCCATAAGCTGGACACTTTCTGGGTGGATGTCTACCTCCACTGTACTTGCAACACTTATGCCCCTGTCTGGGCTGACTGTGACTGTCTTTATTCAAACGAGTGTTCAAATGAGTTGCCCTCTGACCTTTCACTGCATGCACTGGAATGCACTCACTTGCACTCATACCCATCAGTAGTTGACCAGTAATTTCACTACTGCGACACAGATCTATAGCAGTTTTTAGTGTCAGTGCTTCCTGACCAAGTAGTTTCTCTCTCACTACATTGGAATTTACACCCATCACAATTTGATCACGCAGTATTTTGCATCTTTCGTCTACGTGATACTCACACGAACTAACCAAATTCTTCAAATCTGTCAAGAAACTTTCAAACGATTCTCCCTGTTCCTGCTTCATTTTCAGAAACTTATACCGTTCATAGGTCTCGTTCACTCGTGGCGTGAAATATGCCTTAAATTTATCTTTGACCTTCTTTACGTCATTTTTGTCAGCGTCTACTGCCCATTCAAATGACCGATAAATTTCCATGGCATCTGACCATAACAATGTCAGTAGTATGGCCACTTGGATATCACTATCCTTCTTATCTTTTTCTGTGGCTTTCATGTAGAAATCATACTGTTCTACCCACTTTTGCCAACTGCCTGCCACTTCCGAGCCAATCGGGTTGAAATTTCCCGGCGGTTTCATTCCTTCCATTTCGCTTGCCATTTTCCTTGCAATGACCGTCTTACCGCACTTCACAACGATCCCGATTTGACACCATGTCTTGTTCTCTGTGATAAACTAACGAATGAATGTTTTAGCGCGTCACTGATGTAATTGAGGGGAACTTCCGGTGGTGAATTGATTTGAATTTGGTGCAGCAAACTTGCGAAAATATAAGGATATTTGATCAAGATAAGTGATATTATTGAGTGTATAGGATACATAACGTAATTATAGATATATATTAAGCAATATTTTTTGTTAAAAGTTAGCTAGAGGGAGTAATCTAGGGTAGATTAAAAGTAGGCGATTTGCGAGCGATAATTGGGGACGTTAATGTAATCGGAACGTTGTTTACAAAGTAGGTCACTGGCGAAGTTAACGTAACGTGAACGACAATAGAATAGTGTTATTTGAGATAATCGATGTAGTTAGATGAGTAATTAAAACCTGAAATAACAACCTTTTAAAGTGTATATTGGTACACAGGAAACAGTCTTTGTAAAGACTACCTTGTATCTAAGCCTAACTTGAATACATTGTCATCGACATCGTAACTAGGTAAAGCACGGTGTGTCATTGTGTGTTAACAAATATAACTAACTATAACCTAAACAATCTGGTGTAAATTGTACACAGAAAAGTCTTTTCAAAGACTATATAAAACTATTTTGAACATAAATAAATTCTGATATGGCACATTGCAAGCGGCAGCTCAGGGCAAAACGACACTTAGTTTGTAACGACTGCCAGAGCTGGGTGGATTTTGCGTTGTCTGGCTGTCCAAAATCATGGGCAGAGACCAAAGATGATGGATTCACCTTTCGGTGTATGGGGTGTTTGAGGGTGGAATGTCTGATGAAGGAGGTGTGTAAGTTGACGGATATAGTGAAGGAGATGGAGGTGAGACTCAACATAGAAATAGATGGAGCAGAGAGGGATGACGCAGAGAGAGTTGAGAATTTTGCAACACGGAAGGAGCTGAGTTGTGACACAGAGACTGAAGAGAGGAGACTGAGAGGAGGGAAGGTGACTGGTGTGAAGGAACAAGAAATTGAGAAGACGGAGGGACGGAGGAAAAGTGTTCGGCAGAGGAAAAGAAAACGGGTCAGTGGGGATAGATCAACAGGTAGTCAGACTGTAGAGAACGAGGGGAGACGCGACAGCGATACAGGTGGTGAAGAGGTAGATACCACAGAGGCAGTTAGTAAGACTGTGAGACAGAAGACTGATGGAAGAAGACAGAGTGTTCAGCAAAAAACGGAAAACATGACAGGCGTGAAGGTGACAGGGGAAAAAGTGACCGTAGTGAAGGAGGTAGCCGGGGAAAAGGGACGGGAGAGGAGAGAAGAAAATGTGATGGGAGGAAAGATGAAGGGACGAAAGGAAGTGAGAGTAAATGTGCTAGAAGAGAAGATGACAGGAGGAAAGGGGACAAGAGAAAACGCGACAGGAAAGAAGGGAATGGAAGAGAATGTGACAGGAGAGAAGATGGCAAGAGGAAAAGACAACAACCAGACATATACAAACAGGAGGAGCTACTCCGAGGCAGTGATTGATGGGGCTAGGAGAAAAGAGAGAGTGTTTATGGGCGATTCAATTCTGAGAAAAACAGACAAGACTATATGCGAGGGGAAGGACGTTGTTGTATGTCTACCGGGGGCTAGAATAGAGCATGTGACTGAAAGGGTAGAGAAGGTATTGGGGCATGGCAAAGGAGGGTCTATACTAGTACACGTTGGGACAAACAATGCAGACAAGGAGGGAACAACTGGGATAGTTCAGAAGTACAGACATCTAGTAAGGAAGCTAAAGAAGACAAGATTGGAACAGGTTGTTCTCTCAGGAATTTTGCCAGTAATGGGAGGAAGGGGGGCATCATACAGAAACTGTAAGAGGATGGCGATCAACGCACTAGTTGAGCAGATGTGTGAAGAAGAGGGCGTGGGATTCATAGATTTATGGGGTTACTTTGTTGGGAGAGAAGATATGTACATGAGAGATGGCCTCCATCTAAGTGGAAAGGGGGCAGCAGTATTCTCAGAGAATCTGCTATGATCTGTTGACAGTGGGACAGGTTGCATCTATTTAAACTAAATTCGCAGGGGGGACTCGAAGGCTGAAACTGGAGGCATAGATAAAGACAGCAACAATAATTCAGCAAAGAACAGTCTGGAAAACTGTTCTGAAGCTGGATATAAATGTGTTTGTTTAAATGCAAGGAGTATAGTAATCAAAAGAAATGAACTAAACATTTTGGTAGAAGATATTGACCCTCACATAATAGGTATAACCGAATCATGGTCAACCACCGATGTTTCAGATGCCGAATTGGGACTGACAGGATATGTAATGTTTAGGAAAGATAGAATAGGAAGAAGGGGAGATGGAGTTATATATTAAAGAATATATCCAGGCTTATGAAATAAAATTAGACAGAGAAGCAGATTGTGAAGAAGCTGTTTGGTGTAACATAGTTACAGGAAAGTCAACGGTAACGGTTGGATTAGTTTATCGAAGTCCAAACGTAAGCATAGAAGAGAATGAAAAAATACAAAACGCTATAAGGGAAGTGAGCAAACGGGACTGTGTCATTATGGGGGATTTCAACCATGGGCATATCAAATGGAAATCTCTACAGAGTATGGGTAGTGAGGACCACAAGTTTTAAGTTTTAGTACAAGATAGTTTCCTTTCTCAACATGTGCTAGAACCAACCAGGGGAGAGAATGTGTTAGACATAGTTTTGTCCTCACAGAATGAATTAGTTGACAATGTCAGGGTATGTGAGCCATTGGGGAATAGTGATCACAACCAGATACATTTTACCATCAAAGTAAAATCAGAAAGGAATAGTAAAAAGCAGCACAGGAGAAATTTCCACAAAGGAAAATATAAGGACATAAGGAAATATTTAGCAAAGATAGACTGGAATAACATACTGAAGAATAAGACAGCAACAGAATGCTGGAATATCTTAGAGTGAAATTGAATGCATCATCGTCAAATTTGTTCCCTTAAAAAAACACGGGAAACGGTCCAAAAAGAAACACTTATCGAAAGAAGCCATTATAAAAATTAAGTATAAACAAATGATGTGGAAGTCATATAGACGTACTGGAAATGACGAAGACTACAACATTTATAAAGAAGCACTAAACCAAGCTACAGCTGAAATTAGAAATTTAAAGAGAAGCTATGAACATAAATTAGCTTGTAATATAAAACATGACAGCAAGAGTGTTTATGCATATGTTCGAAGCAAACAGAAAGTTCAGGATAAGGTCGGTCCTCTAGAAGATAGTGCTGGAAATATAATATCAGAAGGATTCTTAATGACGGAAGACCTGAATGAGTATTTTAGTTCAGTGTTTACCAGAGAAGACACTAGTTCACTGCCAGTACCAGAGGCTAAGTTCAAGGGGGCAGAATCAGACTATTTAAGACAGTTAATTGTAACCCCAGAAATGGTAGCTAAGAAAATCAGGGCTATGAAGGATAATAAATCACCTGGAGTGGATGGTATTCCACCCAAACTACTATTGGAAATTGTAGAACAAATTAGCATACCGCTTGCAACAGTTTTCAACTTGTCATTAGAAGAGGGAGTGGTTCCTTTAGAATGGAAAGAAGCAAACATTATACCGTTATTCAAAAAAGGTTCGAGAAACAAGTCAAATAATTATAGACCAGTTAGTTTAACATCGGTGATTTGTAAATTATTAGAAAGACTAATTAAAGATCACATGGTGGATTTTCTTGTTAAACATAACTTGATAAACCCATCTCAACATGGGTTTCTAAAAGCGAGGTCATGCTTAACAAATATGTTATGTTTTTTGGAAGATATCACTAAATGGATAGATGATGGATCACCAGTAGATATCATCTACTTAGATTTTCAAAAAGCTTTCGACAAAGTGCCACATCAGAGATTACTGCTTAAACTAAAGGCCCATGGCATAAGAAATGGTATAATTAACTGGATAGAAAAATGGCTGATTGACAGAAGACAGCGGGTAGTTGTTGATGGGGAGGCTTCAAACTGGAAATCAGTTTTGAGTGGGGTTCCACAGGGATCAGTACTGGGACCTATATTATTCTTAATATATATAAACGATTTGGACGATGATATAGCTAGCAAGGTGTTGAAATTTGCAGATGATACAAAAGTGTTTAGAAGGATAAAAGGGATGGAGATAGACAGCATTTATAGGATGATCTTGACAGGTTGATCAAATGGTCTGAAAAGTGGCAAATGTTGTTCAATTTTGGGAAATGTAAATGTCTTCACACAGGACATGGGAACGAATATGTAGAATATACAATGGGGGGAACTGTACTAAATACTACTGTAAAAGAAAAAGACTTAGGGCTGACAATTAGTGCTGACATGAAGGTTTCAGAGCAGTGTGGAATTGCAGCTTCAAAAGGAAATAAAATCCTTGGATTGATTAGGCGAAATATAGCATATAAAGAAAAAGAACTAATAATACCGCTGTACAAAACCATAGTTAGGCCTCATTTAGAATATTGTATACAAGCGTGGAGGCCATACCGCAAGAAGGACATAGATATGCTAGAAAGAGTACAGAGGAGAGCGACTAAAATGATACCAAAACTGAGGGATCTTAGTTATGAAAAACGCCTTAAAGAATGTGGTTTAACAACACTAGAGACCAGGAGATTGAGAGGAGATCAGATAGAAGTGTTTAAAATATTGAATGGTTATGAAAATATTGATAGAAATATGTTTTTTTCAGTTAAGAAAGATAGAAAGACTAGAGGACATGAAGTTACATTTGTAAAGGAACAGTGTAGATTAGACGTAAGAAAGTTTTCATTTTCACAAAGGACTGTGAATGTATGGAATATATTATCTGATGATTGTGTGGGTGCTAGTAGTGTGAATATGTTTAAAAATAAAATCGACACATAATAATAATAATAATAATAATAATCTTTATTGATACATAATGTTAAGTATAGCACAGATGTAGCAGTAATATGAAACATGTATACATTACTTATCAAATGGAACGAAGCAACACATTGCTTGTGTTCCTTATTCATGTCATATATGCAATGAAATCTATGATACCTCAGAAGGGCTGGATATGTGTAGATAAATGGGTTGGACTCTCAATAAGCCAAAGGGCTTCCTTGTCCACCTGCCATCTAGAGTTAATTCTCTGGATGGCAATCTTGTTAAATCTTGTTAAATCTTGTTAAATTATTGTGCAATAATCGTCACTGGTAATAAATAACAACTGCGCAAATGGGAAATCTACAAATGACTGCTTTATTGACATTTGACTCGGTCTGCTACAAACGAAGTGGTAAACTGCAGAAAGCTGCTACATGACAATCACGGATTCCCGCAATAGGGAGTGTGTCCAATGAGTTCATAGGCATTTCGATGACAGATGACAATTACGGAGTTCAAAGTCTCGCAAACTCTGCGAGAGTCTTCACTTTGAGTCGTTGATCTTGATGTAGTCGCAGCAATTTTGCGTCCACACACCGTGGATCTTCCTGTCGTGCTTCAGCTGCCGAATCGTTATGCGTTGAGACGTGGTCATTTATGTAAATGTCCCTTCCTCTCAACGCACCTCGTTTCATCATTCTGGGCGGTTGCATGAGAGGAGATACTGACATATAACAGCGGTGTAGAAACAGTGTTATCATCGTATATTCGTACAGTCAAAAGGTCAATTTTTTGCACGCCAACGGCACTGGCTTATTTACATGCAGTGAGTAAGTTGCTATCACACGGAGCCGGCCAATTGATCCTTAAATAAACGTGGTGTGCGTAATACATTAGGCCTTGTAAGATCAGCTTTTAGAAACATCGTGTCGATGAAGATGTCTTTCAACGTGTTGTTTGATCAGCCATAGAGAATTGTGCGTCATGTTTCATTTATAGTGCCATCACCTTTGTATCAGCTCTTGTGGTCGTGTGTGCAGGCGCGCGTGCGTGTATGTGGTGTGGCGTGGCGTGGCGTGTGAGTGTGTGGATGTGTACGTGGTGTGCGTGTGATTATGCGCGTGCAGCGCCGTATTTAGGACTGTGGGGGCCCCTGGGCGGAGATTGGCCGGGTCTCGTATCATAATAGTTCTCACTCCTTCATACCTTCTACAATAGGGATTTCACAGCGAAATACGACGTCTGTCCATTTAGAACAACTAACATCATGCTGAAGCACTCAAGTTACTTCTAAACCGTTATGACCCTCAAATAACATACCCAAAAGGCCCCATAACAATATGTTGTGGGGGTCCATTGGCAACTGCCCCATCTGCCCTGCCCTAAATCTGGCACAGATATGTGTATGATGTGGTTTGTGGGGGTGGTGTGCGTGCGTGCGTGCGTGCGTGCGTGCGTGCGTGCGTGCGAGAGATAGAAAGAGAGAATATGGGAATTGAAGAAAGTTTGCCAACGTCACAGCAACGTGAACATGTCAAATATCAAGAACGTGTCATATGTTTGGTTGGGCATTGGTTGTGATAATTCATTAATTGTCTCCCGCATCAACAACGGTGCCAATCACACACACAGCATACCCACAATACACGTTTTATTCTTAAATCGTCGTATATATGTACGAGAGCTATACCTCTATCATGTTTCCTGCAATACACACTCTGCTGAAACATTCAACACAACTCACTTACGGATAGATCGACGCACAAGTTCACTACAATTGACGGATTCATCCCATGACGAACTGATTTGCAACCCGGTCCGAAAAACGTTTACAAAATGGCTGCCACACATGTCGGACATTCCGTTTTATATTTGCTGTTGAATTTCTAACCCTAAAACAACGTGTTTCTTTGCGACAAGAACATAGGGCAAATAATTATGTTTAAACTAGAACTGTATGTGGGTATGATAGATACTGTAGATGTCTTCCCGCGCTAGCAATATAATGCACACATATAAACATCGTTGGTAAGACATAATTTTGACTATGACGTCAGATACTGAATCCGACAATTCTTAGATCCAGAACTTCGCGGTTTGCCTACGTGACAATCAATCAATATTGTGCGCGTGACCTCCGTTTTAATAAAAGTAATACATATGCATTATATTTCTAGAGGGTCATGACATATGCCAATGTCAAACATTCTCGCTTACACAATTTATCCTTTAGTGTTTGTCATAAAACAAACTTTTGGTGAAGAATTTCAACAAATTATACGATGGAATGTCCGAACGGTCCATGCATTTGTGAAGGTTTGACGGAATGTTGTCAGGCAAAGAGTCACGTGATGGATATATCAAATATTTGTGCGTATCTTACGCTTGACATTGCTACGATTTTCCGTAATACTATGGTGCATGCAATATTATTGATACCATGAATGTGTCACATTGAGTTTAAATTAAGCCAGTCGGTAGATGACAGGATAATTACGTCCACGAGCGAGAGACACATTTCATTTGAAGTGAATTAAGCTAGATCTCGTTGTAGGGTGTAAAGTACTTATTTCACAATAACCGACGACTGTCATTTATGTCACATATGATTATAGTATCCTAATTTGAGCAGGTGTGTTACGTATATTGGTTTACTCCGTCTTCACGACTAGGCTGATGTGACTGCGTCTGTCACGTCATGCAAGTAACAACATTAACTTGGTTCTAATCGTCGGTAAGCACGTCTCGAATCCAGTCCCGGAAGAAGGCAACGCTGGCGTAGACACCTGGGTATCCCGGTACTCCGCAGCCGATGTTCCAGGAGACAACACCGACCTGATACCACTGCCCGGCGTATTGACACAGCAGAGGCCCTCCGGAGTCGCCCTGTAGAACAGATCAAAGACGCGCCTCGATAAATGCAAAGGATTAGCCTTCTTGGGCTGCTACACAAATGCTAGCCAGTGTACGTGCTTAGCAACCCACGCCTTCGATCAGTTAATTTGCCATTAATGATAAAATGCGTAACGATAAAATAATTAATAAATAGAGGGCAATCGGGACAGAAGGGAAATTTCGGAGAGTCCCTGGAGACTCTTGGCGACCCACGCAAAATGGCCTGGTGTCCCAGGGGTTAAGAACCGCTGGCGTATAAGTACGTAAATATACGACGAGCACTGTGTCATCTATCTGATGAAGACAAGGATGAGATTTTCAATTCCGACAACAAAATATAACTTACTGAGACAGACAAGCAATACGATTTATACAGAACTAAATTATCAATGCAAATGCCTAATTTTAAAATATACAACACAGTAAGCAGAAACGAACACATCCTCTCAAGAACTGTTCTCAGAAGGCGGCGCGAATTATTTAACAAGGCGCAAACTGCACGTCACACAGTTTAGATGCACGCTCCGTAAATACACGTGAATACAGACGCACGCACAAATACGTGTTTTATTGGCAACAGACAGGAACACACACTCCACACGCACGTCTTTCATACAGACCCTTTAACAGACGTCATACGGAATAACAAGCATACATGCATGCACACATGCCTACAAGCATCCATGCTAACATGCATACATGTATAAAAACATGCATACATGTATAAAAACATGCATCCATACATGCTTGTATGGAACATACATACATACATACATACATACACTGTGCATACACGCATACACGCATTCGTGCATACGTGCATACATGCAAACATACATATATACATACAAACATACACACACACATATACATACACATATGCACACACGCACACACGCACACATGCACACATGCTTTGGGTGTTGAGCGACCAGTTTTGACATTTTGCCCAGGATACAGTATGGCATGGTCCGTAGGGGTTTTGACATTTTGCCCAGGAAACAGTATGGCATGGTCCGTAGGGGTTTTAACCACGGTCATCGTAATCTCGCTTAAGCTTCTTAATTCGGTTTGACCATACACGTATGTCGGTGGTCACTGTTGTCTCATGACAGCCAGCTTGCATGCGCCAGCTGCCGCATATCAGGGGATCTACCACACGCTGGATAACCTTTCCACGGACACACATTTTTTTCACTACGAAATGTCACCGGCATCTACGAAACGTTGCTAATATCATGTACATACGCACACGTACGCCCGCGCATCAGTCCACCCGAACGTACGCACCAACTCTATTAGTCCAAGGGCCAGACCAGATGTCGGTACCACCTGAGAGGGCAAAACTTCATTGGTGGCAAATTAGTTGGTCCACCACTATAAGTACAAAAATATATGATAACCTTTCCAAATGCGTAGCTTTCTAGACTTGGCGGCCATCTTTAAAAATGGCCACCAAATCCAATGTTCGCATATCGTAACAACTGCGCCACTAATACCCACACTTTTGGTGTCAATATATAGGTCTTACGGGTCAAGGATGTGAAATGTTTTATATTTCACCTTCTGTGACATTCATATCCGCCAATTTTAAAGATGGCGGTCGCCAATACAAATGTCACCATATCTTAGCAACAATGTTACATTGTGCAGTAATGTGTACGTTTTTGTATAGCGTTGTGGGCAGCGATTTCAAAGATGTTAAATTTAACCTTCAGTGACATTGACGTATTCGCCATTTTTTAAGATGGTCCCGCATCCGGAAAGACGAGGCAGATGTCGAGTACCTGACTGATCTGAGGGAGAACAGACGGCTGAATCCAATGTGTCCTAGGAGAGGCTCCACCAACAGTGGATTCCACGATAAGATAACAAAATAAAACCTGAAGACATTCTTCAGTATAAATGCAAAAAAAGCCAGCGGAAGAAGAAGAACCAAAGAGGTGGTCCTGAAAGCCGAGAAAAATATATTTGGCCACATGATCCTTGTTACAAAAAGTAGACAGCTACACATGAGGGATGTTCTGGCTCATCCACTAAGCCCTCTGCCATTGACACTCGCAACTGCTGATGGGCCTTTGCGGAAGATGAACAAGACGGCACTCGCTAGAGAGTTGGAGAAAAACGTTTCTCCAGTAGAAGATATCCCTGACCCATCAACCTGTATCATTGTTGGAATGAGTTTGGTGCAGAAGCTGAACGGCAACAACAATAAGTCGTTTGCGCAGCTGACAGAATCTGTTTTGTCTCAAGTCCTACACGAAGGTTCACAGAATCACAGGATTGACGTGGTATTCGATGTTTACCCGGATACGTCAAACAAAATGCCGAGGGGTGCAACCGGGGATCAAACACAGCTATCAAGTACAAGAACACTGCAGCAGGCCACAATATCCAGCAGTGGAGGAAGTATCTATGCAGCTCTTACAACAAGTCCACTCTGATCAAATTCATCGTTGAACAATAGATACTGCCGACGTACAGGGAGAAGCTACATGACAAGTCACCGTAACCTGTGATGAGGTCTGCTACAAGATGACCAAAGATGACTGAGAGGAAGTCACAGAACTGAGGTCCACACAAGAAGAAACAGATACACGTGTGCTCCTACATGTACTCCACGCTGCAAAGGCCGGGTCAAAGACAGTCATAATAACAGCCGAAGACACAGATGTCATGGTACTCTGCCTTGTTTTCAAAAGAGACATCCCCTGCTCCATCTACCAGAAATGTGGAACAAAAAACCGCACACGGTTCATCGACATTGGGAAACAGGCAAGTTCATTGGGAGACAGCATCTGCGACACCCGTGAGTGCCCTCACAGGCTGTCACACTGTGAGATCTCTCACAGGTAGTGGAAAGCTGGACGCCCTGAAACTAATCATGAAGGACAGCACATACCAGAAGAATTTCAGCCAACTTGGTCAGTCCTGGGAAGTCTCTTCACGTCTGTTCGACAAAATGGATATGTTTACCTGCCAACTGTATGCGACAACTGCGAGCACTCACGAAGTCAATGAACTGCGTTATCAACTCTGTGTCAAACGAGGGGAGATCGAATCCAGTCACCTTCCACCATGCAGAGATTGTCTCCACATGCATGTTCTTTGTGCTAACTATCAAGCATCAATCTGGAAGCGCTGCCTTCAGCCTCAGCCAATTGTGGCAGATCCTAAGGAGTGTGGCTGGATGACAGTTGAGGACGGCCATCTGGTCGTCGAGTGGATGCGTACTCCTCCAGTTCCAGATGCAGTTTTTGAACTGTTATAATGCAAGTGCCTGCGTTCCTACAAACTGCCAAGCTGCACATACCTTGCCAATGGACTGGCATGCACCAACATGTGCAAGCTACAGATATGCAGCAATCAAAAGAAAGAAGAACAGTTCGCAGTTGAACTTGGCCACTCTGATGATGGAGATGGCGATGACGATGATTAAACTGACGAGCCTATCATTCTGAGCTAAAGGTAAGTTGACGGGCGCCATCTTGAAAAATGGTGGCTATATGAATGTTGGCGAAGATAAAAAAGTAATACATTTAAAATCGCCGTACTTTAAACACTCACACACGCAATCACCCACTCACCCACTCACCCACTCACCCACTCACCCTTTCACCCACTCATCCACTCATCCATTCACCCACTCACCCACTCACCCACTCACCCACTCACCCACTCACCCACTCACCCACTCACCCACTCACCCACTCACCAACTCACCTAATGACACACTCACACACGCAATCATCCACTCACCCACTCACCCACTCACCCACTCATCCATTCACCCATTCACCCTCTCACCCACTCACCCACTCACCCACTCACCCACTCACCCACACACCCAACCACACATTCACACACGCAATCACCCACTCACCCACGCAATCACCCACTCACCCACGCAATCACCCACTCACCCACTCACCCACTCACTCTCTCGCCCACTCGCCCACTCGCCCACTCGCCCACTCGCACACACACACTCACACACACATACACACATCAATTCACCCACACAATCACTCACACAATCACTCACTCACTCACTCACTCACACACACACACACACACACACACACACACACACACACACACACACACACACACACACACACACATACAAACAAACAAACACATGTTAATATACATTTCCGGCGGTAAATAAGGAGTAGGCTCTTGTTACCGGTTTGACGGCTCGTACCGGACGTTACACTGATGATAATCGATTGTTCACAACATGTCACGGGTTTCCGATCTACGGAAACGGTTCACTGAGTAATTAGGGATGTCATAGGAAACGCGAAACACTGCACAAATAGCAAATGACCGCGGTTCATCTTCTTCTGGAAGCCATCTTCTGTGTCTGCGTACAGGCTTAAATAGCGCCATCCAGAGGTTAGGCAATTTTGCTAGTCTACTCTACGTACAATGTTAACTGAGAGTAGGCAGCACTTAATACGGGGGTCGGCAACGGTGCGGTCCGTGGGCCAACTGCAGCCCGCGAATCTATTTCATGCGGCCCGAGGACTATAACCGAGATTGCATGCAATGCGGCCCGCGTGATGACAATATATACATTTGTACGGTGCACATTCCGCGGAACGAAGAACAAAATGAGTAATTTCGCTGTTTGGAAAGCTTAAACAAAAACAGGTGCCACTGCGAATCTGTTCAGGCCCACTGCATCATATATCCCACAAGAAATCCTGTATAGCAAATCAATGATAATTCAAAAGTATGGAGCGCCGCCATGAAGACTGTGAACTACTTTAGCGAACGTGGCCTAAATCTCCAGCTTTCTGGCAGAAATAAATAGGCAACATCAAGATGTCCTAAACTATTGCGACGTGCGTTGGCTGAGTCGAGGTGTCATGAGACCGACGGCAGAAACAACAGTAATACGTTCACGTTTTCATCTTATGCGCCATTTTCTAGTCGGCATCATGACGTAATCAAGTAGTTATCTCGCTTTCAGGCCAATCGGACACGACTTATTATGAAATTATAAATGCACTGCAGGGACCGATTTCATGAAGCGGCTAAGAACGTTCCTAACGCTAAGATGATTGTCTTAGTAAATTACGTTATTTAAAAAATATATATAAGCAAAACACAGGAGTTTACGAAAAACAAGTGACGCTAGGTAACTGCGTAACTTTAAGTATGCTTCACGAAACAGGTCCTTGGATTGAAAGTTGCGTGACAGGCATGTGTAACTATTTTTATAAGCTCTAGCTTAATTAATTTTAGTTGCAATTTTAAAGAAAAATACACTTCACACAGAAAATAGCACTCGGCCTCGTTTTCGATGCAAACACGTGAACGTACGTGTTAAGTAGAGCTCTCAATAGGGTATCATTTTTGTCTGCACCGTTGCTCATTATGACATGATTGATGACGTGACAGTGATGACGAACTGCAAACATTGCTGACTTTGACCCAAATCCACTTACCGTACACGCGTCCGTACTTCCGTCGGCCGGTGCTGCGCAGAGCATGTCGTCAGTTAGAGTCACGTGAGTGTACATCATCTGGCACGCGTCTTTGGCAACTAGAGGAACTTCGCCTTGGTGAGGTCGTGTGGGCCATCCTGCACAGTGAAGACGTCAGTCATATATCGCCATTAAAACTCCGGCAAATAAAGATGTCTCTGATGTGGAGGTGGCTAAAGTCGGTTGGTCACCGCTTCACGAAGAACATGAGCTCATAAGGAAAATCCGTCATTAAACAGAAGTATTTGTTAAATTTAACAATTGTTTTCAAATTGAAAAAAGCCGCCGCAATACATCAACGAGGACACAATTTCCGTGACACACCGGCGAAACGGTTCCATAGGTGCGTCCTACTGTTGTCAGTTTCCAATACGCAAGGAAGAAAATCGATCGTAAAGAATAAAATCAAGCTTATGAGCTGATGTGATTTAAGGTTGTGGGTAGGTGCCTTGGATACGTAGAACGAGTGTGAGAAGAACAGCTAGCGAAAGGAGCGGACGCCTTCAGAGTGGAGGATAGAAGGAGAAGACCACGGGTGCAATGAGCAGATGGTATGAAAATACATTTGACGGGATTGGGAGAGGAATATATATATATATATATAGAGAGAGAGAGAGAGAGAGAGAGAGAGAGAGAGAGAGAGAGAGAGAGAGGATGAGAGTCGGGGGAGGGAGCAACAAGGCAGAATGCATTGCTAGTGACATCGTAGCGATATATAGCAACCAGTTCCCCGGGTATTAACCCATAATTTATAATGGATTTTGCCTACCAAAAGGCCATATTTGTCAAAATAAAAAAATACACTATGCCGGCATAGCGTTTCCCACGCTTATTTACAAATGTTTTTTTTCATGTGGGTCCCCTTTAGCAATCTGCGCCGATGGTTTGCTTTCTCCACTGAATTCCCACGGGATCATGTATTCTCACTGACTAAAACGGAAATTCAAACAAGTGGGGAAAACTATTATTGTTCAATGTGTTCTTAAAATATTCGCATGCTTTTCCGTCTTCCGAAATTCTTGAACAGGAATCGTTAACTCTGAGTGACGCAATAATTTTATTCGCGTGGCGACAGTAATTTGTTTGCACAAATCACAATGGTAAACGATGTAAGAAACAGTGGCTACAGCCGAGTTATATTTATATTCTGGTAAAGAGGATACGGCAGATTGTACAGCTTTATGTGTCACTAACCGAGTTATCCTGTGTTGCCCGGAGAAAAGGCAGACATTCGCTTGTGACCCCCCGAGATCCCAACCGTTCCGGACGTATTTTGAAAATATCTAAATCACCGAACCACCCCAATGGGTCTGCTTGATCGCATACAAAATTTCAGCTTCACACGTGCAAAGGTAAAGGAGACAAAACAACAAACAGACGGACAGACAGACAGAAAAGCGTATTGTTTTATAACATAGACCAACAACCTTTTTGGATGGAAGGCCATAAAAGTGACTTGAGCTAGGTCAGCGGGACACACATTTTAGGTGGGCCTATTAGGGATGAGATGGGTGCGTACGCACCTCACCTACCCCACCCACATTCGAGGGGAAAGAGTTCCGCTCGAGAGTAAAGCGTTGCGTTTGAGGTCTCAAGAGTGCAGTTTTTGGGGAGCCCCAAGGTGGATGCATTGGGGGTATCAAGACTTTCAGGGTTTTCTCATGGTGGGGTAAAGAGATGAGTAAACAGTTGGCGTTCCGCAATGGTGTCTCCCTTAGTAGCATTGTGATCACGATAGTGGAGACGAACTGGAGAATCTCATTGATGAGATGTTCTCATCCCTGAAGTTAAACGATCAGCCGTTTGAAGTGCGCCGTGGGGTCGACAGAAATGCAAAATCGCACATCAGTGTGGGGTTAGCGAATTCCATTAAGTGTGTTCCCTCTGTTCCGTGAACAAGCGGCGTACCGTGGCACCTCTACTCATCCAGCGTATTTCGGAGAAGTCGAGGAGGTCTTAATGTTGTGCAGTTATATCCGCAAGAATGTGTTGGAACTGCCGGTGGTTTAGGTCACGAGCACGAATGTAGTTCACAGTCTTCACGATAACGCTAATTGTATTCGGCATTTTCAGTTACTTGCCACGCAGGCTTTCTTGAGGGATGATGCAGTGGATAAGCAATATGTTCTTCCGACCGTGGAAGGTGTACCAACTGTCATCATCCCGCGGGCCGCACTGTGTACAATCTCGCTTTTAGGCCGCAGGTTGCCGACCCCTGTTTTATAACATAGATGCGCAGCAACATTGTTGTCAAACACCTGCTTTGTTAATCATTGTAAGGTCAATAGTGAAACTGTACCGTGACGAAACCCCGTCTTTTTTTTGCAATGTTTCATGCTTCGCGGCAGTTAACGACCCGAACCTTTGCAGATTCACTGAGTAGTATCGCATTATAAGTCAATAACGAGTCAACTAGTCAAAATTGTTATCATTTCAGTTGTGCATGTGTGACACGTTAGAGCGAACGCGCGTGTTGTGTTGCCTCGCAATCACACTATTGTGCCACTGGTGACAGTAATCAGCAGGATGTTTGCTATTTTGCAATTTGAACAGTTTACGGGCATCATATCCAATTTGTGAACATTTGTTTCCCGGCT
The DNA here is from genome assembly GCA_020002185.1 of Paraescarpia echinospica. NCBI lineage: Eukaryota > Metazoa > Annelida > Polychaeta > Sabellida > Siboglinidae > Paraescarpia > Paraescarpia echinospica. Next base: position 49,382,033 of record CM034542.1, read on the forward strand.
TATTCAACGGAATTTGGCTGACAACAAAAATATTAATTCACATCTTTATGTAAAAACGTGAGGTTAAGACAGCTTCGGTTTAAGGACAGTCCAACCAGACTGTCACCAGCGCGTCGACTTCACCTGAAAGTGTTTTTCCCCATCCGATGACTTGACACGTCGTGTTGGGAACAAACGTCAGCGGTGTATCGGGCAGACATACGACGTTCACGTTGTCAGTTAGTCGTACCTCGGAATTCAGTTTTAGCAGAGCGATATCGCAGATGTAGTAGGATATATCTACGAAGAGAGAAACATGTGTTCATATCTAGCATACCGTGTAGTTATTGGTGTAATCCACCGCTGTAGTGTCACTCATTCCGACTCCGGGGGAGGAGGAGGAGGAGGTGTGTGCGTGCGTGTGTGCGTGCGCATGTGCATGTGTTTGCACACGTGTGTGCTTGTGTGTGTACGTGCATGCGTGTGTGTGTGTGTGTGTGTGTGTGTGTGTGTGTGTGTGTGTGTGTGTGTGTGTGTGTGTGTGTGTGTGTGTGTGTGTGTGTGTGTGTGTGTGATTGTGTGTGCGTGTGTGCGTGTGCGTGCGTGCGTGCGTTCGTGTACGTACATATATATATGTGTGTGTGTGTGTGTGTGCATGCGCGCGCATGTGTGTGTGCTTGCGTGCGTAGGTGCGCGCATGTGTGTGTGTGACGGCTATACTACTAGGACCTAAAAATTAAATATGCTTACTTAATACTGGGTTATATAACTCTTGATTTACGCTTGAAAATATTACTTGATGTGATTTAACAAGACAATATTTAACAATATTGAAACCCAGATAATTAACTGCAAATGGTTATCCGTTGGCTTATTGACAGTGCAACCTTTTTATATGTGTGTATCCCGCCGTTCTGACACAGATACGTAATGTATACGAACTGTTAACGACATAAACATGTCTGATGATATTAACTTCCAAAAACCATGACATTCATGTATTCCACGGCACAAAATCATGCTATTAGCGAAACACTTGTTATAATACTACGTTTCCTCGCATCAATTCAGCCGCTAGTACCGCCCATAATACGACAATTCATCATTCCTTATTTCCGTCATTGCGGACATTGTGTGAAAATGTCATACGAATTGTCATTTCTTATTAATGAAAAATCATTACTATAATGGGAAGGGAATGCATTAAGTGAATGACCTCGGCATCGAGAGAAAGGTCAACGGCTAAATAAAACAAAGTAGCCGAAACGACTTATGTCCAAGCCGTTCGAATACATAGTTAGTTGAACCAAATAAATCAGTTAAAATTAAATAAAGGTACATATAAATAAAGGTATATCACACACACACACACACACGCACACGTACATGCGCTCGCATGCATACACGCACGCATGACCATAATTTGATCATGTCACTACATCGAAACAGGTTAAGTTATAATTATAAATATGCTCACTTACATACTCGCAAGGACGCGAGCACACACGCGCGCAAGTACTCACGCACGCACACACGCAAACACACACGCATACACGCACACACGCACACACGCACACACGCACACACGCACACGCACACACACACACACACGCACACGCACACACACACGCACACGCACACGTATACGTACACGTGCATGCGCTCGCACGCATACACGCACGCATGACCATAATTTGATAATATCACTGCATCGAAACAGGTTAATTTATAATTATAAATATGCTCACTCACATACTCGCAAGGACGCGAGCACTCACGCGCGCACGTACGCACGTACACACGCACACACGCACACACACACATACACACACACACACGCACAGGCACACACAAACACACACATACACACGAACTGACATTCTCTACCTCTACACCTCTGACATGTCAGAACGTAACCAGTGCGTATTCGACAAATGCCTGATATTTTTTCTAATTAAGATACAGGATACTTGGCATTTATTAACAAGGCAATATTTGTCTGTCGCACAATTCTGTTTACTCTGGCCAAATTCTTGAATTGTTACTGGTTATATCAATGTAGAATTCCTTCATAATTGACGAAAATGTTGGCGCATGCATTGCGATAAACGAAATGAGTATAGTAATTATTTATAACACGACTAGTGGCCGAGTTACTGAAGGCATACACGAGCTGAAGGCATACACGGTTGGATAATGAAGGCAATTCAGAGACACATATTTGATTTCTCGCCCTGCATCTCCTAATGACAATAAAACACCCGACGTGCCCAATTGCAAGAAGCCTGCTTTATTGCGACACCTTCGCGAGCTCCCTTTCCTCTGTTGGGCTGCAGAATGTAAGAACAAGGGTGATCGTTTTGACTGGAACAACGATCGAGGAATATCTTTGCTGACACCTTTTGCCAGGGTTGTACTGAACTACACACATTGTCCACGCCAGTTCATCAAGAATTTCAATGCGGATTATTTGCTAGGAGACGTAAAATCCACATCGAGCGCGGTGGTGTAGTGTTTAGGGCGTCGGATTATCAGTCAAGAGATTCCGGGTTCGAATTGTCTTTCTGCCGCCTCGAACCTTGGACAAGATCTTTCACTATACCTTGCTCCAGTTCATTCAGCTGTGTGAATGAGTGCCAGTCTAGAGACTGTGGTGATATTTGTTTGCGAATGGTCTTAGTGTAGAAATTGCAGCGTGGCTCAGTATTTCCCAGAGAAGTCGAGATGTTGGTCGATTAAACAAGTATCCCAGGGTGCAAAGCAAAAAGCGCCCAGAACAGTCATACGGAATGGATACTGCGCTATGTAAGAACTTAACATTTTACACGGTAATCTCGTGCAAAATAAATAACGTGAGCACATGATACTATTTCGCATCGTTTTCACTACTATCACAAATAGTATCATTGATCTTTCTAGCAAACACAGAATCTTCAAATATCGTGAGTGAAAGTCAGTATCAGATACCACGAATGCACGGCAGAGTGCAGTTAGTTGGCCATTCATCATGCCGTTACTAATTCGTAAAGTAGGTTTGATTCCATTCCCAAGTGTTTCTTGCTTATTTGGAATGTTCTTTTTACCGCTACACCGCTACGCATTCGGGTATTCTTCAAACGTCGTGGTCTTACACAAAGAGGAACCGTGCTGTTAGGTGATAATACTGAAGAACACGTACGTTCAAATCGAAAACAAGGCTGGTGTCCTATTTGTGAGCGCGTGCGTGCGCGTGCGCGCGTGCGTGCGCGATCAAGCATGCATATGCGCCTGTGGGTATATTAACGTTTTCTTCCTAGACGATTTGCACCTCGAGCACAAAACTTTCCGGGATTAATCTACGATCTCTCGAAAGAAAATTAATGCCTTTATTTCTTTATAAATTCCCAAAGATATGGACTATATAAATAGCAGTTGAGGCCTACTGTATCCCGGATTAACGACGATCCATACTTAACGTCTTTGTTGAGACCTACTGTATCCCGAATTAACGACGACCTACTGTATTCCGGATTAACGACGACCTGTACGACGTCTCTGTTGAGGTAATCGTCGTCGTCTTTAACCAGGTTGTGGGCCCCAATGCGCACGCGCAAACGATCGAGAAATTCGTCTCTGTTCCAATCGCTGAAGTTGCGCGACCTGTTTTCTGTCGACAGCGCGTACATCCTGGAACATCGGAAAGGCCGACATACATAAACTATGTGTGTGTGTGCGCGCGCGCGCGCGCGTGCGTGCATGTGTGCGCTCGTGTGCTTATAAATTACGTACTCTCTTGTGATAACATACCAACAATACATCCTAATTAATCTACAATTTATTTATTGTTTGCATTATTACGATATGCAATAGTAAAACTTATTGTATTGTAAAAAATTGAGTATGTGGTTGCTAGATCTGCTAATAGGATATATAGTTATCTTACTAATATGACCTTCTCTATAGTATTCATGTCAATTTACCATCACAACTTTTCAAAATGGAATCAATGAACTCTACTTAAGTCGGAATGCAATCGCTTTGAAATTTCCACGTGGCCGACTAATGTATAATATTCATAGTACATTTATCTGTCAATTTAGGAATGAACTGTGCAAGAATTATCAATGCCTGCATCAGGCAAACTCTATTCCCGTTACAATACATTAAACTATTTTTGGCAAAGCTATAGAACAGAACAATAACATCTGAATATTTCACATAAGTAATTTCCCGCACGCGTAGCAGGACCGCGTGTAGAAATAAGTTTCAAATGACATTGCTTGATGAAACAGCACGGGCAGGACGTCCGCTTTACGCACGATTTACATGTAGATCGACGCTCAAGTTAATAATCCACTTGTAGATCAACGACTGTGTGTTTGTGTGTTTGTGTGTGTGTGTGTGTGTGTGTGTGTGTGTGTGTGTGTGTGTGTGTGTGTGTGTGTGTGTGTGTGTGTGTGTGTGTGTGTGTGTGTGTGTGTGTGTGTGTGTGTGTGTGTGTGTGTGTGTGTGTGTGTGTGTGTGTGTGTGTGTGTATGTATGCGTGCGTGTGTTAATGTGTGTGCATGTGTGCAAACGTGCGTGTGTGTTTGTGTGCGGGTGTGTCTATTTGTGCGTGTGTATGCATGTGTGTGTATGTGTGCATGTGTGTATATGTGTGTGTGTGTGTGTGTGTGTGTGTGTGTGTGTGTGTGTGTGTGTGTGTGTGTGTGTGTGTGTGTGTGTGTGTGTGTGTGTGTGTGTGCGTGTGCGTATTTGTGTGCGCGTGTGTGTGCGCGCGTGTGTGTGTGTGAGTGTGTATGTATGCGTGCGTGTGTTAATGTGTGTGCATGTGTGCAAACGTGCGTGCGTATTTGTGTGCGGGCGTGTCTATGTGTGCGTGTGTATGCATGTGTTTGTGTGTATGCATGTGTGTATGAGTGTGTGTGTGTGTGTGTGTGTGTGCGTGTGTGTGTGTGTGTATGAGTGTGTATGTATGCGTGCGTGTGTTAATGTGTGTGCATGTGTGTATGTGTCTATGTATTTATGTATATATGTATACTTTTAAAAAAGCTGTTTCTGTTGAATGAAATTGTTTATGATCGTGACACATTAGTTATAGTCCTGTCATTTTAGCATATGACCTGCCACAACTTGCAACAGAAAGTTTTTCAACGATTTTATATTCATAAATATATTCTGCGTAACATACTAAAAATAGAAATAAATCGTGGGTGAGAAAACCCCCCGAACTGCGTAAAACCAAATGGCCACCATGTATAATACAAATCGCAACAATTCGCAGCTTCATGAAATTCTTCATGTGACGATGTTGTTCCAGTTGTTTCATTATCTCAGTCTTGTCCTGTTACATCGTGTGGGCATTTTTCTTTTGAATGGGCATGTTGATGTCGTACAGACACTTCAAGGGATTGCGATGCAATAAGTGTGTTGACAGCTGCATCAACAAGAAGATGTGCTCCTACTGCGTACGAAATGGCTTTCCCTGTCATGATCTGTTCAACTGCTTCAGGGGCGTGCACAAGTTCCATTAGTTCCTTTAGTCCGGACCCAGCCATCAGATGTCCAATGCATCCAAGTAAACTCATTTCGGTGTGAAAACCACCTGGCGCAAGACAATTCCTGCAGGTTCGCTGATTATAATCGTGATGGCTTTCCACCAAAGAGACTGGTCAAACGTGATGACCGAGGTAACACCATGGCATCGAGCATGCTCACACACAAACATCAATGTTAAAAATATGCATGTGGCATCACTTGAACTCATGTCAATCATCGGAAGGAACATTACAGATAACGAGCTGACGAGCTGCATCATGCCTGACCATGCAGGCCTTGGTGCTCCAAACAGGAGGGATGTCTTCCAAAGAATGTCCAGCTGGCCTGTCGGGTCACTTGGTTTCATGTTGACTAGTTTCTGGTATTCTACTGCTGACAGGCCGTGTCTTTCTTCTCTGTGGAAGCGGATTTGTATGCGTCTCAAAGTGCATATTTCTTTGCCAGTGACATTTCTTTTTGGAATAGATTGGGTTGTCCTTGTACCAGGAGTTACTGTAGCAATTATTCCCATTCCGCGAAATGCTCCACTGCCGTGTAAGGTCCGGATGTTGTGGTCCACACACTGTCTGCTGCATATTGAACACATCCCAACGATGTGAAATCGGGTATGGTGGTCCATTGTGCAAGTGCCGCTTTCTTTTCAAACTTCTATACTTTATTATATGGACAACAGAATCCATGGCTGTTCAGTGTGTCTAAAGGAAACGCGATGCCAAATTATGATGGATTTGTACTCCCAACCCAACTTGTAGGGCGCAATCAGAACTCTTGGACGGGTTGCCTGCATAATCGCCTGTCCAATAGATGCTATATTTAGACGAACATCTTTCCCCACAATTGTCCCTTCCAGCAGATGCTTCAGACTTCCTGGCAGGAAGCTGATGCATTCCGCTTCAGATTCCATTTCATGGTAGGATGGATATGACTCAATCGACGTTTTTAATGATTTGATACCATCCCGAATTAGTTTTTGCAGCAGTTTATATAATGCTTATTTTCTCCGTTTCAATGTCACATGAATGAAATTCCTAATGGCCAGCGTCAGCGGTGCTTTTGAACGTGACTACATTTGCATTTCCCTTGATCTGAGTAATTATTATCCTAGTGTCAAATGTTCCTCGAGCTTTGCTCTCATATGAGTTTTCACATATGGTTCACTTTCTGAGCCGCTCATAACCATCTGCATTTTGCTAACCAGATCATTGATAGTAATCTGCTCATCATCATTTTCTTCCAGAAATTTGACAACCTTGATGAATGCATTTGTTTTTTCTTCGTTAGTTGGTCGTCCGAATTTCTTCTTCTTTGGAACACGTACGTCGCGTTCATACTTCTTTGGGTTGTCTTTCATTGTCCGAAAAGTTATGCTGCATGCTTGATGGTACATGATATCTGCAGCAGGCAAATCATGACATGTAACAACTTTGCTTGCACGGAGTCGGACCATGCATCATGTCTTTCACGACATATCGATAACACATTACCTTTGAAGGCGATGGTTTGTATTGGAACAGCGTCAGATTGGTTTTTTTCTTCCTTACCACACTTGGCTTCTTGGCCACAGAAAACGAAGTTTTTGTCAAAGCTGAACTGTCCTTCTGCCGATCGTAGGACACATACACATTAGTATATATCCCCGCATTTGTATCCACTTTAGTTACTCAACGAATTTCACTATCATTACAGTAATTGAGTTTGCAATAGCGGTGGACTTGTTGTCCAGGTGCAGTGTTTATATTATCTTTCCTTTGTTCGCTGGCTTTATTAATGCTTTCACTCCCTTTTTATCAAGAGTAGCTTTTGCTGAATTATATATTGCACAATATTCTGTCAGGGTTACTTAAAACTCTGAAAAAAGTCAATGGCCAGACTTGATTTAATGCAGCTTGATATCCGATAATAACACGAATAGAACAGCTGCAGAGGACGGAACCCTAACAAATGACTGCTCCCACTTTTGCGTAATAATCAAATTGTCATACCTTAGTTGTTAAGTCATATATTAACATTTTATGCAATGTTTAGCTCACAGCATTATCAATTATTGTTTACATATGTAGCATGTTTTTCAAATTTTGCATGCGTGGACGATTTTAATATTTACAGATCAGTAGCATGTATGTTCTTATAAAATATAACATCAACTTTTAATAACAGTATATGACCAGTTTATCAACTTACCTCACCGGGAGTAGGTACCTACATGTGGCATAGCACGATTTGACCGTGGATCCAGGGGCATCTTAACATTCAAAGGGATCATTTTGTGTTTCATATATTTTTAAAATATTCATATTAAACTTCTATTACCCAAATTCAATGCACATGATAATGTTTCTAACAGATTAGCAGATGTCAAATATGTAAGAAAACCAGGTAAGATTAACTGTACATCTAAACAACAGGTGCAGTTATGATAATTAGTAGTATATTATGACGATTTAGGGTGTCAATATTTGTTTTTCATTTTAGGGGGTTTGCCCTCATACGATTCATTTCTATTTTTGATATGTCATAGTGGACACATAACTGAGTATGTTTCATATAATATACTTTTTGTTGCAATTAGTGGCAGGTTGAGCCTTTTTTGGCCGTAAAATGACTGGACTATTAAGACAATTTCATTCAACAGAAACAGCTCGTATATGGGGGAAGTAGGGGCATGTCCGCACCTCGAGGCATGTCCGCACACTCTATTATTGAGGCATCACGTAACATCTGGTTATTGGAATCATGTCAAACAGTAGCGTCTAACCCTCAAATCGACCATTTGCATATGCTATTTGATTAGAGTTTCGTAAGTAAATAGTTATGAAATAAAACGTTGTTTTCATAAAAACTGATGTAATTTTACTCATATATTGTCACGTGTATTATATCAACAGTGAAGCTTGCATACGAATGTACTTATATAATTCCAACCTGCATTTTAACGGTGTTGTAATAGTGGAAATACAGCTTACTTTCATAAGCAGCATTTTCGAACAATTCGGAAATGTTCACGTGTTGGATGCTTGGGACATGACCGCACACGCCTGTGCGGACATGCCCCACACGCTGGTGCAGACATGACCCGTTTGTCGGCGGTTATATGTAACCTACTTAGATATACATTTAGAAACTTCAATTGCTTAGTGCGTTTATTATTGGAAACGTCGATATTAGATACTACATGATGATTATTTATAATTACCGCACATAAATCATTCGCTGCTTCAATGTGCATTAGGCTTTATCATGTTGGCCTCACATGTTGCCACATTGTATATCATTAGTACCATATTACATTTAAACAAATGAAGATTAATTTATAATCACGCATAGGCGTACATAACCACGATGGCAAATTATATTTAATATATAACATGGTAGTCTATATAGGTTAAATAACACTGCAACTGATCTAGGCGAATAGCTGGCGTGATTGCTTCAGGTGCACAATGGTGAGACGCTATAGGAGGAAAACCAACAAACAGTCATGGAGTGATGAAAACATGCGACTGGCTATTGAGCTGTGGAACAAGGGGGGCGTTGGATATCGCCAGATTGCGAAGCAATTCGATGTGCCCTGGTCAACACTGCGATATCGCATAAAGAATAAGAAAAAAATCATAACCGGCGCTAAAAAAAGGTTTTGCAGGGGGGTTTAGAACCATCTTCTCTGAGGAAGAAGAACACGAATTGTGTTTGTACATCCTCCGTATGGAAGAGGTCTTACTTGGACTGAGCAGAGATGACGTACAGCAAGTCGCCTACCAGATGGCCGTGCGGAACAACATCCCGCACAACTTCAACAACCAAACTGAAATGGCACGAAGTGACTAGCTCATGTTTCGGTATCGGCACCCAGAATTATCGTTGCGAACGCCGGAAGCTACGTTGGCGGCACGAGCACGGGGCTTTAATAAGGCCAATGTAAATAGGTTCTATGCATTGTACGGCGAATTGATCGATGCCAATATGTTTGAGCCAGGCGATGTGTACAATGTAGACGAGACAAGTATTACAACAGTGCGGGGTAGACCATCTAACTACTCGCCCGCTGCGGGAAGAAACAAATTGGGTGTCTAACATCGGCAGACCGAGGAACTCTTGTAATAGCAGTCATCGCCATGAACGCGGCAAGCAACTATGTGCCTCCCATGTTGATTTTCCCGCGAGTGCGCAGAAAGCCAGAGCTGATAGACAGTGCACCCTCGGGGAGTATATTTGCATGCCACCCAAGTGGGTGGATCCAAACAGATCTGTTTACAAATTGGTTCCACCACTTCATCGCTTTTTTAAGTCAACCGAGAGCAAACCGGTACTACTTGTTCTTGACGGGCATGCGACGCACACCAAATACATTGCGTTAATTGACTTAGCCAGGCAAAACAACGTGCACATCATCTGCCTCCCGCCACACTGCACTCACAGGGTGCAGCCGTTGGACGTCGCATTTATGAAGCCTCTGAGCCCATACTACGACGAAGCGGTGAGGATCTGGCTTCGTTCTCATCCAGGGAGAGTTGTCACCATCCACCAGATCGCCATGTTGTTCGGCGGGGCATATCTCAAGGCAGCGACCGCAATTACAGCTGGCAATGTATTCAGAAAGACTAGTATTGTTCCATACAACCCTGTCATCTTCAGTGATGCAGATTTTGCCGGATCGCATCCGACCGATATTGTTTGCGATACGAATGCGTCTGGCCGAAGAGAAACTAATGGATTGGTTCTTCCTGTCTCAGATAGAGCACCTAATCAAGGCTCAACTGGTGGGCAAGTGGTGGGCTTCTTCTTCACCCAGTGACACAGATGATGGTTTGCTTGAATGCAACTCTGAATCGGAAGGTTCGGAAAATGAACCGTCGATCAGAATCAACAAGGGGGACTACATTATTGTCAAGTTGGCTAAGAAACAACGGGTATCGTATTATGCTGGAAAGGTGGTGCGTGTCGACAGGCGTGAAGATGAAGTACAGACAAGTTATCTGAAGCGCAATGTCTTGCATAAAAGCGACGCTGGCACCTTCTGCTGGCCAGAAACCAAAGACCTGGCATGGCATGATGAGCAAGACATTGTCGCAAAGCTGCCAGAGCCAACAACAGTTGGTGACACAAGTCGCACAGCTGACAAGTTGCGTTTCGAATTTGACTTTGCATGTTACGAGAGCATGCTGTTTTAGGAGCCGTCGGACAAGCTGCATTTCGAATTTGGCTTTTGAGTGTTACGAGAGCATGCTGCTTTAGGAGTACGTTTCCAAATAACTGTTAATCAGTCTTCCCGAAACTACGTTTTTTTAAACGAGGACTGTTTCAAGACTTGCTTATGACTGTACTTTCTTCACTTTTCTAATGAAAAATGTTGATTTGTATTTTTCTGGTGTTTCTTGTCAGTTCAAATAAGTATTGCACATGACTGTGGCCTAAACCTACCAATACACATTATTATAATAATATACTCGTACACGTATATGCAGTTCACAGTCTGCTCTGGGAGACTCTGTTGCTACGCCATACATGGGACATAACCGCACACAGTGTGCGGCTTTGTCCCGTACCTTGGGGCATGTCCGCACAAAGGTATACCTTTACATTTTACAAAATATTTAAATATCTGATGGGAGATGTGGCCTCTTGACAATCAACAACAAACTAATATGATTGCTCTTTTTGAATGCCAAATATCACCCTCTTGGCACACACAGTGCACTAGCTACGGCGTGTTTCACCTTAAGTGTGCGGACATGCACCTACTTCCCCATATGTGTGTGTGTGTGCGTGTGTGTGTGTGTGTGTGTGTGTGTGTGTGTGTGTGTGTGTGTGTGTGTGTGTGTGTGTGTGTGTGTGTGTGTGTGTGTGTGTGTGTGTGTGTGTGTGTGTGTGTGTGTGTGTGTGTGTGTGTGTGTGTGTGTGTGTGTGTGTGTGTGTGTGTGTGTGTGTGTGTGTATGTAATATGTATGTATGTATGTGTGCATATCCTTATGTGCATATCTGTGTATGCTTGCATGCGTGTATGCGTGTACAGATTATATAGATTACTACACAAATATGATCATATATAAGTCCAATAGTCCACGTCAGTTATGTAACTGCATCAGTGACATTCTACACAGACGGCCTGTTCCATCGCTACCTAATCACGAGTCAATTAAATCTCTGTGCGACTCGTTCCCTAGTCAATTTAAGGTTAAAATCAGTCTTATTCGCTCGGCCTTCTCAGGTAATACTTTAAGTACTCTAAATTTGGACTCTCCACAAGTAAATTCTCTACTAGTATCGAAATGTCTTAACTAATGTGTCACAATCAGCATATAAACATTTCATTCAACAGAAACGGCTCTTTTAAAAGTACACAATGATATTAACTTGAACATTGTTAATCGTAAAGTAACTGCCCTAACCTTACTTGACCTTTTTGCCGGCTTTGATACCTTTGATCATAGCATTCTAACTAAGCGTTTATAAAAATGGTACGGCATATCTGGCACAGCTCTGAGCTGGTTTTCGTCATACCTAACTGATATATACAAAACCGTTAAGATTGGGAACTGCTTTTCGGCAGCACTGCCCACTTTGTGTGGTGTTCCCCACGGTTCTGTCCTTGGACCTTTGCTTTTCATTCTCTACACCACGCCACTAAGCTCTGTTATCCAACGCCATAATTTGGATCATCATCTTTATGTTGACGACACACTGATCTACGTTTCTTTGTCTACCACGGATACAAATCGCTCCAATGACCAGCTTAATGACTGCCTTCAATGTATATTCCACTGGATGACTGACAGCAAATTAAAGTTAAATGCAATAACAAGGAATTTCTCATCATTGGTACTCCAATGCAGCGTGGTAAGCTTGATGTTTTTTCCCCATACGTATTTTGAGTCAGCATATCACACCAGCAACCGCGGCGTGGAATCTAGGAGTAATATTTGATAATAACTTCAATTTTAGACGACATATATCTCAAACGTATGGCTGCTTTTTTATCATATCGTGATCATCGCGGTTTTCTCGCTCAGTGCCACTTCTAAAATCACTACTTGAACGATATCGCATTATTTTTAGGATCTGTGCAATTACTTATCAAGTCCTATAATCGAAGCAACCTGCTTACCTACATCCTATGGTTACTCCAGCAAAGAAACCTAACCAGCTTCGGTCGGCAGACTCCGGTCTATTTTTAATTCCCATGGTTAAGACGAATACTGGAACTCGAGCCTTTTCGGTTGCTGCACCAACCTTTTGGAACTTACTCCGTATTGGCAATATGTCAGTAAGAAATATAGTTTCATTTCGCTGTCATCTAAAAACCTATCTTTTTAATACTGCATATCCTCCTTAGCTACTTAACAACTCCATCCATCTGTTAACAAATTTTGCTCTGCACAATGACAATGAAAACGCTTAATCCATTACATTTGTTGTGCCACACAGCTCGGATTTCCCGAGGATATTGGCGCTAAAGAAGTCATTCCATTATTATTATTATGTATGTATCTATCTCTCTATCTATCTATGCAATATGTATCTATGTATGTATGTATACGCATGTGTGTGCGAGCGTGCATGTTTACATGCATGCATACATATATATGCATGCATGCATGCATGCGTACATTTGTACATGTGTATATGTATGCATGTACATGTACAGTGTGTGTTCTCTACGTACGTGTACACGCAGTGTGCGGCTGTGAGCACCCATCTGCTGCTGACCAGGCTGCCGCCACAGATGTGTCGATACTCGCGCGTGTCGTCGTCGTACAACTCGATGGAGACGAGCCAGGGCCACACGGCCGTCTCGGCAGGCACACCTCCCACGACCCGCCTGTAGCGACGGTGTTGGATCTGCTTCCGTAGGCCGCACTTGTGAAGTATGCCTGCCGAACACAACCCAACATCTCAAATAATGTTGTCCCCGAACGAACATGAAAACATTAAGTTTGGTTTACTGCAATAATAGTAAAATCTTTATTTTTGCACACTGAAAATGGCAATTGTACATTCTGACTTCACCATCATTGAAAATAGTGCATGTCTTAAAACCATTTTTTATTTCTAGCATTTCTCATAAAACATTCAAGTTATATATTATTTCGTTTGATACACCAGCCTGCCACACACGGCGAATATCATAAGCAGACACACCATGAATTGTGTTACATTCAGTTAGGATATGACGGTAATTTGCGCCGTAATTTGACCATGGATTTTCAATAAACATCTTGGCAACACTGCTTATAATCGGTGAATTGCGGTTGATGGCTTTATTAATAAATGTTGTGAACACGGTGCCATTGAAAACCACAGTTCTGTTGCGGGTTTACAAATACGACCTATAAAAATCAGATATCTGCTCTGAGAACCGTTAAACGTTACACAGTATTCATCTGTATATTTTTCGCAAATCTCGATTAAAACTTTAAGTCCGGATCTTGTGGGTGTTAGCAAAGTGAGGTCGTCTGCGTATCCAATATCTCCCGTATAGTGGTTGCCCGTGTGGCATCCAACACCACTCTTTTACAACTGTTCAAACAATCCATCCATATATGTACTAGGGCGTTCTTTCTCTTAGTAGTGGCGCAATTTCAGTGTGACCCCGTTTTTTGCAGTTTCTTTTAGCGGCGTTTTATTACGGCGTGACACCGTTTCTACGGCGCGATAAAAAGGTCCTTGCCATGAGGTCGTGTATGGTGAGAGTTGTCTGTTGTTGGGGTAATTTATGACTTAACGTGTGTGGACCGGAATGTGTACCTAAACGACGATGGTACAACTGATGTTGTGCAGGTACTGGTCATATATTGACATTATATTCGACCTAAATGTTTGTTAATTTTAGTAATTACACCGCGTTCCTTATTACCGCTCGTGCCACGTCAGCCAAATATTCCTTATATTATAATGCCATGGTAATGGCAGTGAAGTAGCTATCTGAGTTTGTTTAATTTGTCAACGCCAATTAGTAATTGTACTCAAACACTCTGACTGTGTATGGTGTAAGTAATATTGATGCGGTGTTGAGTTGTTATTATTAAGAGTGGTGATTCGATTGCACTATGGATGTTGTGTTTATCATAAACAAATGTTTGTGACTTGTCTTGTGTGTAGGGAAATAGTTGGGATTGTGACAAGTTGCATTAATTCCATTTCCACATCTAGAAATGATTATATCTGTAAATTGTTAGATCACACTGGCAGGCTGTTTATCTTTTATAATCATTGTTGATAGTGTTTGTAGTATGTACAACTGATATCATGACAGTTTAATATAAGCTGCTCCGTTGCCATTTCTCAATGATTTGCAATCGCAATGTTTGCCGCACTAGTCTGGTGGAATACTAATATATTTCTTACTTGAGAAATGTGGAAACATCTACAGTTGTGATCACTGTGTCCTTTGTTGTACGACTGACACTTGTCTTCTTTCGTTGAAGACGTGGGGTTGGTTCTGCTCCTTTACTGAAGGCTAGGACTAGCCTATGTTAACTGTCATAACAAATATCTCAACAGAGTTGCTCTATGCCTATGGTAGTGAAGTGAAAGCTGAATGAAAGATGATTATCTTCGTTTCTGTATTGGCCTTCTGGACCATTAATTAATGCTAACAGCACAAATAGTATTTTCGGAACATGTATGATATGATCAGAATTAAGACCCTCTTCACCATCCGACTTACCCAGCTTCAGTCGCTGGACACCTTCGATAACCTCATCAATTTATATATTATATGTAACTAGCTAAGATACTCGGCATTGCCCGGGGATAAAAGGCTGTCATATGTACCAGACACCCCAAACCCATCCCAAATGTTTTCAGCCTACCCGCATTAATAAACGGTAACTGATCATTGGCCTAGTTGTTAGGACCCCTTTTGCCAGAAATCTCAATTTTAATCGCTCACCCGTCTAACTGATCTAACCAGCCACAGCGGATGCTGCGTTGAAATTTCAGCCCGATACATACACAACTGACGGAGATGTGGGTGCACAAACAAACGGAGAACGAATTGCTTTATAATATATATATTTTCTTCGATCTGTTTGTTAATCTCCGCACTTATAGCATTCGTGTTATCAACATCATATGATACACTTTTGTAGAGATGATTATGTTTATCGGAAAAAAGTTGCGCGATTTCATCATCACTCAACACACCGTCAATACTAGAAGGCAACGATTTGTTTCTACGCTTTATCCGGCGCACCTCAGGTCACAAATCGCGGTTTCTAGTTTCACTAATGGCTTCAGCCATCTTAGTAGTATGAATTATGTCATCATCTCTCATGGTTTGTTCTAACAGCTTTATGATACCGAGCTCTTGTTATACGCCTAATGTCACCCTGGTGTGACTTTCCCGCTGCTCGCCACTGTCGGTGCCAGAAGACGGCCTCCTGTTTCAGGTGTTCAACTTCTTTTGACCATCAGGAACCTTCCTTCTACCGCCAGATGAATTAAAATTATTTTTGTGGCAGGTGGTAGGTATACATTATGATGCTTGTATGCACATATGTAATACATTATTGTACACTAGATAATTCGTTAACATGTTTTTACACATGCCATCCTTACACTGCAAAGCCTCTGTCGTATTGTAACATGGAGAGTTTTAACTCAAGATCACTGCTGGATTGGTTAACGAGTTCAGTACTGGCTTTATGCCATGCTAGTCTGTGACAATAATTAATTTCTAAAATGTTGTCTGCATTTAGATCCAACCTAACTTTAATCGTCTATAATAGAACATTCGAGAACCTTCTGTCCTAATGTAGCCGTGGTTAAACAAATGATCAATTCTGGAGGCAGAATTGTTTGGGCTTACATAAGTATATGGCACTTGCGCATCTGGAGCACCTATGCATACCGTAATATTAAAATTCGATTGAAAATTCCGTAACGCGTGTGCATGAGGCGTAATCCTAGTCAGATCTGTGTTCATGTCATCCCAGAATATAACGTGAGCGGGGTTGTTAGTGTGTATTAACTGCTGTATTTCACCTAACACATCCATATATTCAGCAAACTTATCGTCTTCCGACCAGCCATCGCACGGCATGTATACATTGAGGCACACGATTTCACAGTTATTACTAATTTGCGTCATAATGTTGCACAACCTCACGTGATTTGACAGCAGATTTAAGTGATAATTTCAACAGGATTGCACACCCGCCGTAAGGACGTCCTTTTCTGGCAATACATTCATCCATGGAACTCTTACCTGTTATTGCCATGCCGTCACCTAATTTGCACATCTTAATTAATTCGCTACAGACAGTGACTGTACGTTGTAATTAGTCCGTGGAGCACTGAACACTATTCTTTGATTTCACTAGGTGAGACATCTTTAGTCTTGATGTATTCACTGATCGTCTTCATAAACCATCTCCTCACATTCCATCCCTTGGGCCAAATGTGAGGGTCTTTTAATCTTTGTTCATATCAAGTATATCAAGTTATAGTACTTCGAAGACACCGCATCGTTAGTTTTACAGTACATATGGGTATTAAATTGCCGAAGACCAGATATCGGTGAAAAGTAAGGGTGTTTGTGGAATGGTATTTTCGATGGTCACGTATGCTGTGTGTATTTGCATGTCTGCGTGCGTGCGTGCGTTCGTATGTGCGAATGCGCGTATACGTGTGCGTGTTCGTGTGACAGAAAGAGGGGGGATAGAGAGATGGGAATGGGAGAAAGAGAGAGAGAGAGAGAGACAGACAGACATACAGAAGACAGATAGAAACACATACAACATATATATTTGCTTGAATTTGACATTACGTGTTTAATTCATAAGTACATGCATTAATTACGTTCTACATAATTAGTTTTTTAAACTGATGCAAATGTGCACATTTGTCCATTTCACAAGTTTCCTATGGCAAAACGTAATGTTCCTCCATCCCCTAAGGATAAGTATAAGCTATGTGCAAATTGTGTTTATTTTGTTACATTTGTACCTTTTAGTGAAACATTAAAGTGTCTTTCTGGGCATAATGGAAATTTGCTAAACGACTGAGTGATTAGATGTGCTTGAAACGTTCAGGGGCGAATTGGTGATCGATTTCCAGCTTGTGATTACAACAGCATGTAGTTGAGTGCACGACGCTCGGCAACTTTCGCTTTTCGAGTGGAATATCCATCGTCGCCAGTGCGTGTAAGAGGCTAACCAAAGACACGATGTACAAGAGGCGTAGAACGTTTAATGTCATTAATGTTTACCATAATATGAATGAAGCCTTTATCTGAGAGTGTGTCTCAGATAAAGAGCTAATAATTATTATTTCACTTCTAAACGCGTGGCCGTAATGTGATCGTAAATACGCAGTAGTCAGTCTGATACACTCACTTCAGAGGTTAATGTAGACACACTAATGGAAAGGCCAACTGCACAATATTAATAAAGCACAACACGATCAATGCTCCTTACCTTCACCTGTGCCTACACGCATCACCGAAGAGATCATGAAAACAAAGAAACAATCGTAGGAAGAGTTGTTTAAGTACATCATACACATGGTAAGTCATTATGTCGTTTTATACTCATGGTAGTGTACAAAGTCTACTTAGCCATAGCGGAATCAACAACAGCTGCAGAAGCAGCACCAGCAACAGCAACAACCATAATAGCAGACACATAAGCTGCGGAGAAAACAGCAGCAACAGCAGCTTCTGTCAAAATAATAAAATCAGCAGCAGCAACAACAGCAGCGTAAAGGAAACCTGCTGATCGTTCAAGCTAAGTAATATATATATATATTTGTTACATCATAATAAGTTGATAACTATATCTTCCGATTTGAAAACATGTTAAAACATTAATGCCCGTGTGACATATGGGATGAAAAAGGACACGTGCTTATACGTTGATATAAAGTATCTTTAAATAATTATTGTCAGTCATTGTTATTTTCCCGTGAGCAAAACCTGTGTTACAACCAATCATCAACAGTTTCATGTTACAACTTACCACAACCAATGAAGTGGGCTGTGATTGGCGCCTGTCGTGACGTGTATCTGCCGGTGACCCGGATGATGCGCATACACTGTGCGCGAATGGCGTATGGAAATTCGAACCACACCGTGGCTAAGCGTTGATAGTTCTTTCGCTGAAATACCTGTTGGTAACAATAGGCCTTCCACGTCACAACTAACACTGTTACACAAAACCTCTTTGGGTAATTGGAATTACGTTTCGATTTCTGGTAATATAGCATGACACAGTAATTTAAACTCAAGAAACTTTGGTGTTCTTTTCGAAAGTATACGTGCACAAAAACGATAACCCTACGGCTTGCTCCACATCTAACTCAAACCAACCTTGTTAAGCAACTTCTAAAATGGCAGTTTTGCGTGTGTAACGTAGCACAGTTTAGGTTGCGGGCCAAAAAATGCACCAAATTAATATTGAACACGTGGACCATTAATTTTTTTTTAACGTACGTATGTATGTATATATGTGTGTGTGCTTGGATGTGTGTGTGTGTATGAATGTATGTGTGTGCGTGCGTAAGTGTGTATGAATGTGTGTGTAAGCATGTATATATGCATGTATGAATACACGTATGAATGTATGCACTCAGATTACCTTGGCATCTCCATATCCCTCTTTCTCCCTAACAGGCTCCCAGAAATGACAGTTTCGACTGTGGGTGATCAAGAAGCGGTTATAGTCATTTTTATGCGTGTAGAAGACGACGCCAAAGACGATCTTCATCGACGCGAACTTGAACTCCACGTAGCCGCGAGTGATGATAGTTGGAATGACAAGAAACCCCCGGGCAGCGGCCGAGTCGCGATCAAAGTCCACCCTCCCTGAAGCGTGGGATGGTCCGAGAGTGGTGGGAGAAATTCCAAACGCTCCCTTTCCCACCGCCGGGTCACTTTCCATGTGGCGAATAACCGCTTCTCGGCAGACCCTCACGTCTAAAATGTAGACAGTGTTTAAGAGTTAAAATATAATTTCATTCAGATCTTTCATATATAAACTGTTCCATAATATTATATTCTTTGTGCTTTGCTACAGATGCAGTCATTACAATTTTTGCTCCTCGCATGTTGGTGACGAAGTTGTAATGTGCTAAGTTCATGTGACACACTGGCATACCCACATGGCATAATGACCATGGCGATGACTGAAGAGCAAAACTAGAGAGTAGAAATTTGCCAAAACGACTGGGTGAGAAAGATTGAACAAACAACAAGTGGAGGAGATGATGGAAGAAGTTGGTGTGAAAGAAGGTTCAATAAGAAACTGGTGAGGACTCAGTTAATTGGGCTGCATCGAGTGGGAAGAGAACAACTAGAAGACGGATGCCGACAGCTGGAAGGTAAAAGGAGAAGAGGTAGGATGATTATGCATATATATATATACACATATATATTATGTATATAAATATATGACGAGACTGAGAGATTAGAGGGGAGTGGAGACCGGTGGTGGAGGCTGCGGTGCAGGAGCAGTGATGGAAAAATGGCAGAAGGAAAAACAAAAACTCGCGGAAAACTGTCGAGGCCGACCTCACACCGAACAATTGGAACAGAGAAGAGCAACCTAAGTGTTACGTACCACAGCCAAGCAGTTCGAGTCTGAGACCGGTGTCATTGCCCTCTATTTCGAGCGGAATTATTTTGATGCAGCGAGTGACAACGAGAACAGGGAACAAAGTCGTCACTGTCGTGTTACTGTCGAAGTTGCCGTGGAATATCTGTAACACATCAACTAGTCTTAAGGATTGTCTATCTTTGTAACCGAGTCATTACGGTTATTTCAACATGTGTAATAGAAATTATAATTATTATAACAATTGGTGTATTGTGGTAATAGTGCAAGTGTTGTTGATGGTATTATTATTAGTTATAATAATAAGTTAGTAGCAGTAATGACAGTGATAGCAGACGTTGGAACCGGGGCTGGGGTGGGGGCTTAGGCCCCCAATAATTTACGTGGGTGGGCAGGAGATACGATTAACCTCTAATATTCATGTAAGGGGGTTGATATTCGGGTGCGATTTGATATTTCTGGTGAGCCTTAAGGTTTTTTATTGAGATAATTAAGATGGAGGTTTTTGGAAAGCGTGACGGGGGATTATTCTTACGAGCCTCAAGGGGGTTGCTAATGGAGGTTTGTGAAGAGCCTCAGTGAGGGCTTTTAGCGAGCCTTGGGGGATGAAAACTGAGGTTTTTGCAGAACTTCAAGGTGGTGTTTTTTTTCGGTGAGCCTCGGCTCCCAAAAATGTCTCCACATTCTGACGCCAGTGTACTAGTAATAATCGTAGTAGTAATATTAGTAGTGGTGGTGGCGGCGGTAGTTATGGATCGGTACCGGCGGCGGTAGTGGCAGCAGAAATATTAGCAGAGCCAGTAGTTGTAGTTTGGCAGTAACACTAACATCACCGGTAGAAACAGCCATAGTTTCACGAAGGACGTCACACCATCGCAATTACTCACTGCACGTCTGATGTTTCGTGCGTGACATCAAATGGCTGGCGTGCAGTTCATTAACATCCTGGAATGGCTTTTACTCATACCGACATTCAACACACGCACGCTTACGTTTACATGTCTTGTGCTGTCCTGCAGTCTTTCAAAGTGTTCACAATCGTAGCTGTGGGAAATGACAAACTTAGTCATCCAGGAATCTGACATCGGGTCACCTTGAGTCTGTATTCCTGTGATCAACGTCTCCACAAGCAGATCCACCTGGTGATCAAACCCAAAACAAATCGGTGACTAATATCCCGAACCACGTATAAGCAGTGTTTATTAAATGTGATACGAGAACGCTGGCAAATGTGCGCACCCTTCATAACAATGAATGAATGTTTTGTGAATTGCATGACACTGTGTCAATGCGTTTTATCACAGATACTCAGTTGACAAGTATTTTCCAATGCACACTATACCTTTCAATTAGCACTTTGCCTCATGGTGTTAGATTGTGTAAATTTATAATGGAGTGCGACGCCTTGTCATTTTTTATTTGCGTCAAATCTAAAAAATTTACAATTATTACATTACCTAATTATAGGTGGTTCTCGAAATAAGCCCCGAGGGATTTCTAGGGAACCTCCCGAGTTACTTGGTGAAACCATAATTATTTACGTTCATAATTGTAATACGACTGTAACAGAGTAACCAAATAAACTTTCATACATTCATTCTTTCATTCATTCATTCATTAAAACATGAATTTCCTTTCACCAGCACTCATTTTTAGATGCTTTCCGAAAAAATGAAGCCATGGTGGAATGTAGTTGATCTTGCCACAGTAAGGCCTGCTCAGAAATTAGTACATAAACTGTCAATTCTGTATGTGTGTGTCACAGATAACTGTCTATAAGTACTCAAATATTGTGTTGAAGTATAAAACCTTCAGCCAAATGCGTGAATACCCAAACCTTTAGAGCATACTTGACTCTCAACTGCTTTGCCTGTAAATGTCACATATCACTTGTGTTTAATTCATATTGCACTAGTTCACCCAACTATATCAGCAACTGGCTACAGACAGTGGTCGTTATATATGAACGAATAGTATTCGTGCAGTAAGATGGTGTTCCATTGAACATATTTACTAGGGGG
The DNA here is from genome assembly GCA_020002185.1 of Paraescarpia echinospica. Taxonomy (NCBI): domain Eukaryota; kingdom Metazoa; phylum Annelida; class Polychaeta; order Sabellida; family Siboglinidae; genus Paraescarpia; species Paraescarpia echinospica. The sequence continues at coordinate 49,404,120 of CM034542.1, forward strand.
AGATTCATAAAGCGCCCAATGCAGTCATACGTTTGGATACCGCGTTGCGGAAATGTTTATATTACTTTTCACCATGCTGCACCCAATACGATTAGGCCGATTTGTCTTGAATATATTTACCCAGGTTTGGAACGAGAGCAAGAACACCCGGATGTATCTCTTCCCCAATAACAGTCCGGCGCTCTTCGTTGTTCTACTGTTCTCCTTAAGATGCTGACAAAACGATACGGGCATAGGCGTCGGAACCAGGTAAGACATGGAGAGCTAAGTCCCCAATAATTATGTGGGGTTTGGAGTTAGGATTAGCCCCCAATATTTAGGGAAAGTTGGTGATTTCTTGGGTGCAATTTGATGTTGTTAGTCAACTTTAAAGGGAGGGATTTTGAAGCACCTGAAGGCGGGGTTTCGCTGCGAGCCCCAAGGGGGTGCAACTTGATGTTTTTTGAGAGCCTGAAGGTGGGTGTTAGGGGAGCCTCAAAGGGAGGGGGTGAAGATGGGTTTTTTTGGAGAGCCTGGAGGTGGGTGTTTTGGCGAGCCGCACAGGGTGTGCGAAAATCGAGGTTTTTATAGAAGCTAAAGGTGGGTGTTTTGGCGATCCTCAAGAGGGATGCAAATCGATGCCTTTGCCCCCGATATTCACCAGGTTCCGATGCCAGTGATTGGTGTTCAATCTAACACACGTTGATTGGGCTATTGTCTCACCAGTATCCACGCGTACTTGGTGACATTGACGCGATATAGCGGAAGCTCGGACACCCAGGCAACCTCGTTGTTCAGTCGGCCTTGCTTCGCGTCCCCGTCCGACGCGTGAATCCAGAAACGCATGCTGTGGCCCGGCTCCGACAGGCCGAGAGTCACGTGACAGTTCTCTTCGATATCTTTGTGATGGAGAACAGTGAACGTAAAGATGTCGACGCCAGAGCATATAGTGTTATTACACAAGGAGAACATTTGTCAATGTTCCAAATGAAGACGTAATGAATACGGAAGACGGGAGCATAAATTGTCAATACGTATTAATATATATAACTGTCATCATGTTAGAATCGGAAATGTTTTATTTCGTAAAAGGCCAATATTTTATTCGTAAGTATTATTTTTCCCAACCAAATGGAGATCAGTATTGCTCAGGTAATAGACTTGTGTGTAGTACTTACGTGTGCCACCGTTGACCTGAAACATAGCAAGAAAAGTTAATAGACTTCAAAGTAGACAAACACATATCCATTCACACATATATGCGCACCCGCACACGTATATGCACACATACCTACACACACTCACGTCCACACAAACACACGCACATACAAACAAACACACCGAGCTGTTTTCGTTGTTGTTGTTGTTGTTGTTGTTGTCACATTACACACATCTGATTATCCTAAAGAATTATATAAAATAAATATACGAGAAATAAGTACAAACACGTTGTATTCTTTGATTTGTGTGCTAGGGCTCTTATAAGTTAGAACACCACAAGACCACACGTTTCAAGTACAGAGACTGTTCCACATTTATTTCTGCTACCAGACCCCGAAGTTTTTTGCTAAGGCATCATACTGAGCCCTACATATACGTGGTGACATCCGAGAGGCAAATTACAAGACAAATTCATTCATCAGCCTGAGATGTCCCGCCCGGACAGACAAGCCAATGTTATTGTTTAGAACATCTGCTGACCTGTTCGTTAGCCGGAATATATCACAAGATTCGCAGTGAAGGTCGTGAGAAGATATGAGACAAGACATATTTAACTGGCCTCTACTACTAACAAAGGTATGACAGCTGCTTCAGCAGTGGCGTGGGTCTCTAGACTCCCTACGCATAAATAAGCTGAGTGCCACAGTGAGACGTTGATCTGTAGCGCGCACGTTTTGTCACTGGATTCGTTAGGTTGACACAAACATCTGTTGTTTTCCTTAATCACTATTCTTGTTAAAGATTTCCAAGCTGTAAATGGTGCCTTAGCTAGACACACTCGTAATTACGCGAGCGTGCTGACACAACAACACACACATACGCGTGTAAGCGTATGCACATGCCCATACACACGTATGCACAGGTACTCATTACATACACCCTATATTTCTCTTCACCTGAATATTTAGCATGAACTTATACACTTCTACTATTTTAAATTATAATTTCATATTTATGCATTTTATGTATCATTATAATTATTTGATGAGTCAAGTAAATATGTTCTTCTTAACGAGGTCACACGGCACATATGGAAGCATTGCAGGGACCCACACTGCTGTGACTTTACCGAGTAAGTTACCGATTTCACGCGCGCTGCTGTCACGTCAATGCCCGACCCAGAAATGCTGTATTTATGTGGCAGCTCCTCGTTAAGACAGCACGTAGAAACGCCGAATCAATGGCATTAAATGACGCTATCGACCAGCATAGGCGGACATCAGGCAACCGAGGCACTTACCGTGGCTAAGGCGCCTAATGAGCACAGCACAGCCGCACAAATCAAGCCATCTATATGCCTCGCCATCACGCTCATTGCTGTAGGCTGTCTTTTTCTGTAATGAAGGCACGGACTCTGATTTGATAGATGTTGCATTATAATTAGTTTCGTTGAATTGTGTTCGATCGTGATCAGTATGTGATGTTCAATCACTTTAATTAAGTTTGTGTACATAGATAAAACAGATTCTCTGATGTGATAAACGAACTGCATGCTTATATGAATTTTTGTTATCATAAACACAAAATTGTGCAAACTAATTTGAATATCTCGTAAAAATTATAAATTCACATTTCTTAATGTTGAACGTGTCCGTTCTACCGCGATGAAAATAAAGTGTATAATGAATGATGCACACATAATGGAAAATTCAAATTGATCCACTGACTAGCGCATTGTAAAACTTAGCAGGGAGTAGTCATGGGGAAATAACGTTGATTTTTGTAAAAGCGCTGCATTTGAATTTAATACAGCATAAAGGGTACACGATATACACTTGTGCCTATGATGGCACATATTGTGAGATTATAATAATTTATATAACTACCGATTTCTTCGAACGTAATTGACATACTTGCTCAATTATGATTACTAAGAAACATATAACACCAAAGTAATATCATAATCCGTGGTGACTTGACGATTCACGTAGTCAGGTAAGAACATAAAACATGCAAATTATATAACTTCACTGACCTGTGTTTGCTGTTGCAAAAGACCATCAACGTAGACGTCGATATAAATAAAGTGCCATATCTTCAGTTGTCTAACTAAACTGTCTCAACTTGAGCAGCACCCCAGTAGACGAGTAGCGAACTTCCCGGGAGACGGATTCGACGGGGACGGGAGGCAAACGAAAATAACTGCCCTTGTATCAACAACCGGTGGCTCTATGCCATGTGGTTTGCATTGGGTTCCTGTAGACCGTAATTAAGTATGGATGTTTTTGCGGCGTAACTTCTGTTGAAATACGAGACGAAGATGGGAGTTGGTATACCGTGTCAACCAAGAAAAGAATGCAGCAATGTTGTGGTAATAATAACCTATATATTAATACGCTATCCTTGGAGGCAGTCTGGCGGCATCTCCTCCCCCGTGTTCACGATGGTTCGCATCTTTCTGTGTTCGTTCGCTTCCTTATGACATTGGCATCTGATGTACAAATTAGCGATGTAATTATGTTTTATTGAGTAAACATAAGGTAGATAATTATATTGATAGTATGTGTACCGGTTCTGCTGTTGTACCTGTGTGAGAAAGATAGAAGTGGGCGGTATCAATAGTGAACACATTTCCAACCAGACAGCGTCGTGGTGAACGCTGTTAAGATAAAAAAGACAGTAACGATGATCAATGAGGACCTTGATTTTTGCTCCACGATGGAAAAGAAAACGGGCTTGGAATGCCTGACGTCGTGCTGAAAATTGACGTGGTCATTGGGGTTGGGGGCAGGGAGCAGGGGGGCAGGGGGCAGGGGGCAGGGGGCAAGGGGCATAGTGCAATTCTCTTGTTATCATGGCATCACTGTAAGATATTTATTTGAAGCCGAGACGACGTACGATGTGTCATCGATTTATGTATGGAAATGTGAATTGTAGTTACTTGTTTAAAGGTATATTTCCGAGTACAAAGATAGACAAGACTACATTTGTAGACTGACGCTAGATTCAAGTGACGAATTAATTCCAGTGAGATTCTGGTACACTCTGCATACATTTCAGCTAGCACAATGGATTTGAATTAACATTCTGTTGAGGAAATCTCAAGCGCACTGCATTTTGAAGTTTCTATTATAAAAGCAAAGCATTGAAGAATATCAAATCAAAATGGGGATTTGACTACGGAGTGTTAGAAGTATATATGCCACAAAACGCGTGTGCGCACGAAACCACACACACATGCACACAAATCACAAATGAACATACATACATACACACGAACACACATACGCGCGCGTGCACAACCATGTGACGAACATAAATATCCGGATACGATCAGGACAACCTCTGGCATCAATTACTATCTGCAGAAGACGAATGAGCTGGCTCGGCCATGTCACAAGGCTCCCACCTACTAGACCTGCCCAACAAGCGGTATGGTGGATATCAGCTGGCCAGAAAAAGAGGGGACGACCAAAATGAACAAGCGCCAAACAATCGACCGCGACCTACAGCTGGTCAACAAAAGTTGGAGCGACTTCAGAACATTAGGAAGCGACAGATCTGCTTTGTCGTACCGCTATGTCATACTCTGCATTGAGAAGTACACGGAAGCACACGTAGGAGAATGAAAACCCTATGTGAACAGTTATAAAATCTGGGTTCTTCCCCGCATTCTCATTTTAGTGAGTATGCTTGATTCTGGCAATCCATGCACATGATTTCATCATTAGTCTGAGCGAACCAGTAAATCGTGCGTATGGACCAAAGCTTATACATCACGGAGCACGGATAGACATTACACAATCAAATGAACGAATCAGTAATCAATGCGTATAGACTAATATGATTAAATATTGCGAACGAATTAAAGTGGGTGCACAAGAGCAATATACTGCCCAACTGTTTGGCCGACACGATCTCGAGATGCCTATTTGTGGCTAAGGTTTCGATGATGGAACTGACCTATCCATCACGTGACCTGCTGCCTAGCAAAACCTCCGACAAATCTTCAACAATGGATGCCAAATACATGGTGAGTTCGGACATTCCGTTGTTTATTTTGTTGAAATTATAGTCTCAAGAGAGTTTCTTTATAACAAAAACATAAGACGAAGTGTTTAAGATGACAACTGTATTAGGGAATATGTTGCTTATGCAGCAATAGTAATGTAATTCACGTTATAACTGTTATCAACATTGGTGACAAACGCAAAGCATGTCGGAGATCTCGCGCGAAATTTTGATTGTGACGATGGTCAATCGCGACGTACGTCAATTGACCTACCCATCACGTGACCTATTGAATAGCAAAATCTCCGTCAAGCCATCACAATATGGCTGCCGAACACGTGATGCGTTCGTGCATTCCGTCTCTTATTTTGTTTAAATTGTGCTCCCCAAAGTGTTTCTTTATGACAAAAACATAAGGCAAAGTTTTTGAAGTGACAACTGTATGCCGTAATGTTTGATTTACAAAATGTGCAGCAATACTAATGTTGTTGTTGTATATAACCGTTATCAACATTGTTGGCAAGCGCAAAACTTGACGGAGGTCTCGGGCAAATTGTTGTGATTGTGACGTAGGCAAACCGCGACATACTGGATACATCAATTGGGCCTGTCCCGATTTGATCGACAGTTGGTGGCGATGATGTAGCAGTGGGTAATCAGCGACCGACAGAGGTCGTCAGCAGGTTACCAGTCATGTGTCACTTCAACGCTCAAATCGGAAATGTCGCGAGTCAAGAGGGGGGTGTCAGTTGTATATACAGCAAACACGTGTGCGCGCACAAAACACACAAATGCACAAACATGCACAAACATACACAAACACACAAGCAAACACAGACGAGCACGCGTACACACACACGCACGCATGCTTGGCCGTGCAAACACGTACATTTATATATATATATATATACTACTAAAAATTATTAAAGGAACAAATACTGGGTATGACACACCTGGTCCACCACACAAGGTACTCTCTGTGCACTCTATGTGTGATTAGGAGATTGTCTTAGTTATAAAACAGCTCATGTTTGAATGAACTCAAGCGTGACGGCAATGCCTCGAGGTGTGGCTGCATGTCCACACCCCTATATAAGGAATGGATTTTGTGGTAGTATCATTAGCTGTTTTTACAGATTTGTTCACAACCTGACAACTATTGTCCACAAATGTTTTTTAATAACTTGTATGCCCCCCTCTGGCGTTCACACACTCCTGGCAATGACATGGCATACTCCTAATGATCCGGCTGATGTTATTTTGGGGTATGGCCTGCCATTGGTAAGTTCAGATCAAATGTAACATCTTTGGAAAGCATGTCCCAGAGATGTTCTATTGGTTTCAGGCCAGGAAACCTAGACGGCCAGTCCATCACAGTGATACCTTCGTCCTCAAGGAAGGTCATGGACACCCGAGTTGTGTGGGGACATGCGTTATCTTGCACTAAGATGAAATCATCACCAACATCCCTTCACACAGTCTTACAATAGGCTCCAGGGTGTCATTGCGATATCTTACAACCGTTGTACCACCTCTGGCAAACACGTAGATGTCTTTATGACCACCCAAAGACAATCCGGCCCAAACCATGACTGAGCCTCCACCGTACCGGTCAACTTCCACAATGTTACAGTCAACATAACGCTCTCCCTGGCGTGTCCACACCCTGACACGCCTATCATTAGTTGACACACAGAATCTGCTCTCATTTGTGAAGAGTACCGATCTACAGTGACACTGCTGCCAGTTCTGGTGCTCACTTGCAAAGTCCAATAGTGCTCTACGGTACTGCGTAGTGAGAATAGGGCTTGTGGCAGCTCGTCTGGCTCTCATATCATCCTCATGGTGTCGATTCTTAACAGTCTGGTTGGATAAGTGAACTTCAGTAGCACGGCAGAAGTCAATTTCCAGAGATCGAGCTGTACTCATGCGATTGCGACGAGACAAAATGACGAGATAACGGTCTTGTCTAGGTGTTGCCATCTGCAAACGACCTTGACCTAGTTTCCTGATGTACTGTCCAGTCTCCCGGCAACGTCTCCATAGTCAGCTGACTACATTTGGGGACACATCAAACCTCCGAGCTACCACCCGAACCCGTTCACCGTATTCTAGCAGTTGCACAGCCCTGGCAACCTCAGTGTGGACCAAGTACCGCCTGGCAGCATCAGTGACTATCAGGAGACATCCAGCAATCACAATCCACGCAGAAAACATCATGACGCCCAAGGACTGGAAATGTAACTAATGTAAGTACCACAAAATTCATTCCTTATATAGGGGTATCCACACGCAGCCACATCTAGAGGCATTGTCGTCACGCTTGAGTTCATTCAAACATGAGCGGTTTTGTAGCTAAGACAATCTCCAAATCACACATACAGTGCACAGAGAGTACCTTGTGTGGTAGACCAGGTGCGCCATCCCCAGTAGTTGTTCCTTTAATTATTTTGAGTAGTGTATATATATTTATATATAAGTAAAAAAGTAAGTTCTTATATAGCGCAGTATCCAGTCCTCAAGACTGTTCAAAGCGCTTTACATTTTACTCCCTGGCAGACCTGTTCAATCGAACACTATCCCGACTTCTCTGGGAATCATTCAGGCAAGCTGCAAGTATTGCGCGAAGAATATTCGTACACAAACACATGCACATATATGCACATAAAAACACGTAAACACACAAAACACACGTAGTTTCGGTGTGGGTTTTGCATGCTTTTACCATAGGCATCGGAACTTGTTGAATATTGTGGAAGGGGTGTTGAGCCGGCTGGCCGGAGACTCAGCGCATCGCTGCCGTCTGATATGATACAGGAAAACGGGGATTGGGTGTTTGGTAATGTTGGAGATCTTTCTACGTTCGAGATGGATAGTGTTGGATATTTGCTAGAACCCGCCCAAATCGAAGGCACCTGACGCTCATTAAAACAACAACGAAATTCACAAAATATCGGGGGCCCCACTGTAAATATTGGGCAACGAAAAATACCGTGTTTAAATCCTATCCGCAAGATGTCGCCACATAGATTATCCCCAGGCAACTCGGCCAATAAAGTGTATTAAGTAGTATGGTAAAGTTATCGTTTCGTATGATTATGTCGTATTAGCGGTGATTTAATTTATTCAAAATGGTACTGAAAAGATAGATAATTTTGCTGCCTCGAAACATACGCTCTTATGTCATGGTCTGTTGCGGATGCCTGTAGTCTATACTATCACACGCTTTGCTAAGGGTGGTTGAATTATTTCGCAAAATCTCCTAACACGACACATTAGAGACCATTTGTAACTGTAATTAATTGCATACGTCGACGCGAGAGCCGAAGTTGTGTGCGTCAGATTTAGCGTCAACTCCAAATCTCGCGTCGGCGTCTAGCAAAACAAAACACCATTAGCTAGCCGCTTAGTAAACAGTTTTACGTTCGACTCGGATAAACAATGAAAGTCCGCTGCAGTTGGAAACCGGTGTGCATAGTTATATATGATATTTGGAACATTCACAGCTAAAGAAGAAAATACACACTGTCTGTCCTGTTACCGGAATCATTCTCTCGAGCCAGCCATGTCAATGGTATTAGACTGCCACTGATGTATTGCCAACACAAATGTATGGTCGCTGAATCAAATCTACTTAATCCCACTTACTGGTCTTCGCCGGTCTTGATTGTGGGAACCGGGTGACTCCAAGAAACAATCCAGGAACGTGTGGTGTTGTCGTTAGCCCCGCCTACTCTACTGTCATATGTTATTGTTTGCTTGTATTCGTATTGCCTCCGTATTGGCTTGAGGATGGGTGTATTGGCTTGAGGATAGGTGTATTGGCTTGAGGATAGGTGTATTGGCTTGAGGATAGGTGTATTGGCTTGAGGATAGGTGTATTGGCCCTCGGCCTACGGCTTCGGCCCAAATGACAATCTGAAGGCTAGTACGGAGGCAATACGAATGTGGTCAATTCATAACTTTTTATGAACTGACAATTTTGCGTACAACATCACGAGTATCTATGAAAGTTAAATTCACTGTGTGACCGACCTTCTACATTTTGAACCGGTAAAGACGTGACTTTAAATTCCCGGTATTATTTTCCGTACGCTCAAACACTGGCTTGTCTGTGCGGACGAGTGATGGCGGTTGAAAGTACGCTAACGTCATAATCTAACGTTCTTGATGAATTCAGCCAATACTTATGAACTCGGCCAATACTGATGGACTTGGCCGCAATACGGACGAACTCGTTTCTCATTACGGATGAACTCGCCCAAAATTTATACTGATTATGCGTCGTGCGAGCGGGAGCGCGTCGACGTTATTAATCGGCCGTTTACGTCGTATTCGGGCAATATATCTTTCACAGCCAATTAATAATACCTAGTATTTACTGTTTAAATGTTTCATATACAGTTTGATCTTTTTGTTGGTGAAACATTCAAATTGCGAACAATTATTCGGGCTTATTACGAACAATTTCACATGCAATATACCAGGAGAAATGAGTGATTTGATGAAACAAATTGAACATATAAAGAATTACGATTTAAATCCACACAAATATTAATTAAAACTGACAAATTTGTTAAACATGCTTAAATATATTTACCTTTAGCCTATGATGTTTACGTTTCAGAGAAAGTAACCTAACTCTACAACAAATTAGTGAATTTATTAGTTGTCCCGGAAACGAACTGCTATAATCAGTTGGAGCAAATTCATTTATTCGAGGAGTAATTAATGTATCTCGGACTAACGGACATGTGGGAATTGCAAGCCTTGTGGTGGTTTCAAACATCCGGAGATGTCATCACAGCTATCACCCGAAACCTGCTTCTTCTCCGCGTGTTCAATTCACACTGATGATGAATGAATATTTGGGAGGGTGGCTGATACTCTCCAAAAGCCTTCATTTGCACCACCCCTTTGAGGCTCGCTAAAACACCCACTTCGGGGCTTTCCAAAAACTTGAGGTTCGCCAAACACGCATCTTGAGGCTATATAAAAACATCGATTTGCATCACCTTAATGTTAGGTAAAACACCCACCTTGAAGCATTAAAAACTCGATTTGCATCCCCCTTGAGGTAAGCCAAAATACCCACCTTCAGGCTCTCTACAAACATCAATATGCACCTCCAAAGATGACCAAAACCATCGAATTGCACTCCGAAATCCACCAAGCTTCTTAAATATTAGGGGGCGCTAATCCTATCTCCAAATCCTACCTAAATTACTGCGGAGGCTCAGCTCTGATTGTTATGCCTGGAATGTCGTAATTGGCAACGGAAGAAATTAAATGGTTTAAGCTCAAAATAATTGTTATAATTGCTGTCATAGGTTTGTTGTTCCATGGGTGAGTTCAAGATAGTCGTAGTTATACTTCAGTTTAACGATTACTGTCATTACTTGATACAGTGCCCATTGCCTCAATTTCCACAACAGATATTGATGGGCGAACTAAAACTAAACACTATCTTTTTGATTAATGGGTAAAGCTATGTTGTGATGTTGCGCGATATCCAGTCAGCCTGCTCAAAATGGTTTACAATTCTTCTTTGGAATACGTGTTCATTCCAACACCAATTCGAATTCCATGTGAACTATTACTGCGCGAAGTCTGGCGACTTTGCTGATAGCAACCGAAATCATCCTTGGAAAAGTCGTACTGAATGAATACCAGTCTATACTCTACAGTCAGGTATCACTTATAATTATAGCAACTGAACGAACTGAGGCAATGATGCATTTACAGTTGTATTTATCAACCATGCAATACTTGCACCGATGTGTATTTACACATGAGTAAAGAGGTTCGTGAGACGGAATGAACCAAATGGATGATATGTTTTATTTATTTCACATTCAGTTTATCTATACCCATGACGGGTCACCATAGACGCGGGAAGGGGGGGGCAAAAGGGGCAGCTGCCCCCTGGAATTTATCTGGGGGACAGACATATGGTTCTGCCCCCTCCCCCCATTAAACGTGAGCGTGAATGTTTATTTTGTGGCGAGCGTCAATGGCGGGTGGAAATGTACATTTTATGAGACAATTAATGTGTATTTTGTCGACTGTGAAAGATGTGTTCAATTGGAGGGTAGACATACGTTTTCTGCCCCTCCCCTAATAGGCGGCGTGGTGTCGACATTTTTATGGAAAGCACCCCCCCCCCCCTTCCCCGTCTTCGGATGTCATCATTGCAGCGGAGACAACGGAGAGAAGCTGGAGAAGGTAATTGACAGCAGCGGAGGACGTAAAAAAGAAACATTTTAACAGCTTTGTATCCCAACGTGTTCGGATTGAGTTCACAGCCGAGATAGCGGAGAAGCTGAAGTTACAAGTTACAGCGGCGCAGCGGAGAAAAGTTATTAACAGCACGCCTGGAGAAGACTATGAAACCAGTCGAAACGTCACGTAAAAAAGGTACACTGATGGTGAAATAAATAAAAATATCACTCGTGTATTTAAGCACCCAGTATCACAGTAGTATATCGCAAAAAAAGTATTTGAATTTGCTACATGACACAACAGCAAATGTTAGTTTTTCCTGCGTGCATGACTCAATGCAATATCATTAGATTATGTTACCACTGTTTTGGTAAATAAAATGTCATGCCAGTGTTATTGTCATGATTGTGACTAAAATTAGGTAAACTAGTGTCATCACCTGACTCAACCTGACGCGAAAGATTTAAATCTGGACATCCGCCATATCTTGTTTCAATCGCGTAATTCGTGCGCCGTGCAAATGGAAATCACTTCACAAGAATGCAGTTGATGTTGTTGCCGACGTAAAGGATTATGTATCTAGTACGTCGCTTCGGTCGTCTCTGAAGCTGTCACGTATCGACTTACAATAAGAACGATCTGACTTGCGCAACGACACGGGCCGGAAGTGGTCGCTCCTGGAAAGTTAGGATCTGAGTCAGAACCTACAAACGTCATATATAGCCAGATTTGTCGCCAGTAAGACATCATTCTTGAACTATTGTTTGTCATAACAACACACATAGCAGGTGAGTGGTAGATTTGCATTATATATATATATATATATATATATATATAGATAAATAATGCTACGTAAAGCTTTACGTGTTGCTGTTGCAGTGGAAACGCCTGTTAACAAAAATCATCAACGTGCGGTAATGCGATATTGTCACACACAGTCATTAACGTCACCAGCATGGCGATCTAGTAAATGCTATAGGTGTGGTTATTAATACACGTTTGACTTTTTGTTAGTGCTCAGTGTAGTATCCAAATAACCTCAATTACTATGTCTCTCATAATTTTGTGAAGATATAACAATTATCTCTTCTCAGTTGGTGTTTTTTGTAGAACATGACGCCTCTTTAGACATCGACATTGCTGTGTAAATCACGACAGTTTTGTGACTTCTACGCTGATTTATCTAACGATGTATTTCAGAAAGATGACTTTTACTGTGATGCCAAATGCACAGTTGTTTCTAGTGGCGACGGGTGAGTTGCGATCGTTTATTTGTATAGCACCTGAATTATCCTTCTGTCTCATGATATATGACACCATACATGCACACGAGGGCAAGACAGCCATAGATTACCACACCTATGTGTTTTCATACTGATAAACACAATGGCTGACTTGTTGCGAATGCTGTCCATAGAAGGGTAGCAACGTTTGTTTAATCAAGAGATTGGGATAACATAATAATTTGATGCTCAGAATGCGTTTGTTGGTTCGTTTGATTGCATGTAACGTAACGATTATATTGAATATAGTCGCGATTCACGCAGCATATTTGTTGTGGTTCTTTTGTTAATACTCATATGTTGAATAATGTAAGATTGATTTGTACGCAGCAGCTGCTTAACATGATGCTAAAACGCACCAATACTCTGGGAGCGTTTGATGGTGGCGTAGTATTTATAACACTATATGTATTGAAATAACGTATAACGTGCAACATTATATATTGAGGTCATTCAACCGGTTTATCGATACGACAAAAGCATTCCTTATTATTCAAACGACGGCCGTGTTACATGTGTGACAACAACAAACAACTAGTCGTCCTCGACATCGATGGGATGCTGGCAACGCAATCTAAGATTGTCCATTCCGTTACACGATTCCGATTGCCTGGGATAATCATAATGAGCAGGACGCTCGATGAATCAGTTGTAATTCGTCCCACTTAGCGATCAGGTGTTTGGGAACCAGCTAACGTCGAAGGTAATTCCGGGTTGGGATGCTGCGTGACTCCGCAACAAGTGCCAAATAGCGGCACATTACAATGTGTGGAGCGGAGTTTCTAGAGCGTAGGACTCTCAATCGAGAGAACCCGAGTTCGAACCCCTTGTTGCGGTGTCGAACATTGGACAAGTTCGTTCACTCTACGTTGCTCCAGTTTACCCAGCTGTATGAATGAGTACCTGGCTATAGACAGTAGTGTGAACGAACAATCTTCGCACATTAACTGCAGCGTGGCTGAATGCTTCCCAGAGAAGGAGAGATGGTGTTGGATTAAACAGTTCTGCCAGGGAGTAAAATGTAAAGCAGTTCAACGGACTTCCCTTTCTTTCTTGTTTAATGTTTTGTTTATAGTTTATCTGACGCTACAGTCAAATTAAACTCTTATTGATGCAATTTGGCGGGCAGTATGCTTTCAACATACGCATTCTAGTATTGAATAAAAAACACCAAGGACGTAGGAAAAGGGGAAGCCTGTAGTTGAGGTGTGAGAACAGCATAACATTACATTAAAAATCGAGGAAAATACACCAGACGTTTAAAGTGGTTTTGAGAAAGGTGTACAAGCGTTCACTCTGTTACCACGCATGCATAGTGATTACTCAATTTTTAGGTGTTGTGTCTTTTTCTCTGTATAACCAACTTGGTATTCGTCTTTCTAGTGGTCGTCATCTCGTTGACTGTAGAAGGAAGACCATCGAAGATACCGTTGCCGCCTGGAGGTAAATGTTTAATGATCTTGTGTTGTGCTGAAAAAACCCTACTCTAGCTTTTGCAAATAATGTCACCAACAAAATAACTCAACTTATTTCCGATATAATTAATAAACTTAAAGCATCGAAACAATATTTTAGCAGAAAATATAACGCGTAATTAGTTAGCGATATTTCACGTAGTACTGCTATTAAATTAACTGTACGGCGCTTCTCTACTCAACTTCATGAAGAAAATAAACTACATTTGCAATTAGTTTGTGCACTAATCCGGAAACACTAGTTACTTCGAAACAAGGCAACGGTGTCACTAAACGCAAACGTATACCAGCCAAGTCGTAACGAGAAAGTGGATGCTGCACTGGCTATATATTGTTCATGTGCTAGGCGATCATTTTCTTCAGCCTTGTTATGACGCCATGTTGGTATTGGGATCACAACACAATTTACCTTTCTCTTACGTTTCACATGAATGTAGAACTTATAGAAAATGTCTGAAGTTTGAAGTAAAACATTTGATGTGATCTGAAAACAGTTATTATTCTAGGTGCCACATTTCGTAATAGAAAGTATTGACGGTGAAATTATGCAGTTTATGAGCAGTTTTATTAGCGGGAAGTGATTTCATGCCTGTGACACTGTTTCCCCATAAGACAAGTGAGTGTAGTATTCCATGGCTATCTTTATATAAGTTATACTGATGGGCATCCGGCATGTATGCTGTTTATACGACTCGGATATATGCGATGCTAACTACATATGTCCGGCTTACCCATGACATGATGGCAGTGGCATCGGGAATCACGAAAAGCTTTAACATGGCCACCAGTGGGCAAATCAACTCTCTGTTGTGTCGTGTTGCTTCAGTGTGGGGAAAGTGGACGGCCTGCACTAAAACATGCGGAGGAGGCAGTCAGTATCGTGTGGAGATGTGTGGAGACTTCATGTGTGGCAAAGTTGTAGTACTTTGTCACAACAGCGTCTGCGATGGTAAGTCGACATGTATATATTACGTCTTCGCCTTACACATTGGTAGTGCGTCATTTTATAATAATACTAATATTAATTATTATTATTATAATGTGTCAACATCAGGGCTAGGGATCGCTGAAGATTTAGGGTGGGAGTGTGATTTGAAACAAATAAATCTTGACTTTTCCCGAAAGGTAGCTATCGCTTCAGATGCTTTTCACGTGATAATGAGTTGATTCCAGATTTTGCGTGCACCTACAAAGAAAGCAGGTTTGTCAATGTTAAGCTTAGTCTTCGAAACAAAACGTTGTTGACAATGACATGGGTGTGTGGTTCGTTGGATATCTTTTTGTAGAAATATAAATAATTATATTTGCCTTAAAAGATATTACAGAACAAACAAAGGGTTTCCTGTGCATTATACAGTTGGGTATTTTGTTTAGTTAAATAATTAAAATAATTATACCTTGAGAAGAACGAAGTATGAACGAAATGTGAATATATATGATATTTACTTCAATATATGTTATATTTAAGTTAAAGTCATCAACAATTAAGGATATACGGTCATACTTACATACTCATCATATAGAATCATATATTTTATAATGCAGTAACAACAATATGTGCACTTGTAACACACCAGAATTGATAATAACACAATTGCTATGATACTTTACGTTAATAATTCACTAGTCGTTCGCACGAAGGCTACACTAATTTACTAGTACATTTGTGTCGCAACATATTGATATATCGTTGCGTAAATTGGCATAATCACGTTATATGAAGTATCTCACAACAGGTAGTTTGAATCTTCTCCCACCAGGGCCATACAGCGAATCGCGATGGGGACAGTGCACGAAAAGGTGTGGCGGAGGGCGCAAGGTGCGCAGGGATAAATTGGGAAAACAGCCGCAGTACATACGTTGTAACACACACTCGTGTCTCAAAGGTAGGCAGCTGAAGATTCTTCAGAATATTTCGTTTTTATTGAAAATATTTCTACTTACATATGCAAAGATTTCACCTGTATTATGACACTTTCACCTTTTATCAAAACTATCAAAATGCCTATTATCTTGTTGGCACTATACAAATAGACGCAAATGACAGATCCCGTAGTATTCTATAAACTGGCAAAAATGCCCGTCACCTGACGGGATGCCTTTGTATATGACAGTCGTGATAGTTATGTTAGAAGACACACATCACCGTTACATAAACACCATACGCGCTCGCAGATACTCGTTTGTTGTTCAAATTGACGAAGGACGGAGATAATGTGATTTTCACGTTTATAGTGTACAATTGTCAAATAATATTCGTATTGTTATGCTGTTGGCAAGAAGGAAGACATAACCATTATTGTGTTAGCGTCTACTCTATGTTGCCAGGTCCATGACGCAGGGGCTCTTTTCCCGAAGTGTTTACCTCGCGCGCGTGGTTCCTGCGATCGTTAGGTTACGTTTTACGTATTACGCGCACATTACGTTGTACGTTCCAAACAACTGGTTTATCTCATAAAAGGTGATCATCTCGACATAGGTGAGGTATTTTTAAAATACATACGTCTTGTGTCTCATTCTAGGGGTCGTAGATTAATCCGTGAAAGTTTGGCGTTCGAGGTTCAAGTTGTCTAAGAAGAAAACGTTAACATTGTCACAATTTCTGTGTCACGGATTGTTTTGTCTCGGGCTAGTAATGGTGACACAGGAGAAGTGGAATAATGATTTACGGATTCGTTTGACAATTCCATTCGTTGGCAGATATATAAATAAAATACGACAAACAACCTGAATAAGTCACACAATTTAATCACAATAAATCATACTTATACAAATGTCGATCGACCCGGTCAACAGTCTTAGAGTAGATTACATCACGACTGGTAATACAGTCAAATTTTATACACCTCAAATTTTACACATGTCAAATCATTACGACTACGGCAAATAATTTATATAATGAAACGTCTAAGATAACATAGCCACTGTTAATAGATTGACAGGTCTAACATTTAAATGCTCATTAAACGTAGCTCTGTGGTATTGTTTCTAAATGTTCAATCGTATTGTTGACGTACGAACGTTCGTAGAACGTCAGCGAATTCGATGTGATTTCAGATTGGTAGGTTTTTACATTCTTGCGAGACGCACACCGGAACCACGACGCTCAAGCTGATTTTGTTGATCTCATGACGACTCTCTTGCAACTAAGTTAAACTAATTAAATATCCTTTGGGACATAGTCAACTTTCTCTGTAATCATAACGAAACTTTATGTAAACTAACTGTAACATTTCTAAACTATTCCGGCCATCTGCCTGGCTAACTTCGTAACTACATCTTTGCTAACTAACTCGGACGCTACCTTCTCGGCTGAACCACTACCGCACAAACGCTCTGGAACTTTCAACAATCTAGAGGAAACGGACACGTGAAACCACAGAAGTCCAGGAAACATAAACATGAACTAGTTTTCGCCACCTATCCTAAAAATACTCAGGCGACTATATGTTATAACTGTAACGTAATATGAAATAATATCTACAATCACTGTGAATAACAAATATAAATACAGCAACATTACTTTATAATATAGTACCAATTTAAAATACAATTAAATAACAATTATATCCTAAATGGAAATTAGCGCAGCTTGATAACAATACAAAGGTACCGCCCTTTTGTGGATACAACTGTGACAGATGATTTTCAACAGTGACAATGTGACAGATGATAACTGAAATGAATTCTTTTGCATTGTTGTTTTATAACATTCGTAGCAAACATACATACATATGCTTCCTCAGTTACAAGTAGATGAAGTTTGTTACAACTTAAATGTGAAACTTTTTTTTCGCATTAACGCAAGTTACGTAAAACATCCCCAACTGATCTGCCCTACTCGGAAAATTATGCTTAGCGTATCGATTTGCATTTCTCTAACTTACGGTACGAACCTTAAAACCGGAGAGAACCCTTAACCAACAGCGAACTTAACAAACAAAAAAGGCGTTATTTTTCTTCCGAAGGATCGTAGATTTATCTCTGAAAGTTTCACACCGAAGATTAAAACCCTCTAGGAGGTAAACGCTATCACACACCCACACAAACATAAATACGCCAGTTCGATAATAATTATATATTTTGCCAGTACGTGCCATGTTCTGGTACCGTGACGTTATCATATATATTTGAGAGCTCACAGTTCCGGTAGGGACTAGGGGGGAATAAAGATAAGAGGAGCAAGTGTGTAGAGCAGGTAACATCTTTGGACATGTTAAGAAATATACTCAATGATGGTGGTAAGTGTTTCACGAAACCGCGTTTGTGAGATGCCTTGCGTATGCTCGTTGCCACAGCTCAAACACACCACGCACACGCACACACACACGCACACACACACACAAACACACACACGCTGTTCATATTATGATATATTCATATTATGCATAACACTGGCGTCGAAACAGGGGAGGGGGGACTGAGGCTCTGCAAAAACCTCGATTTGTAACCCCACCGTTGAGGCTCGCAAAACAACACGTTCAGGCTCTCCACATATATCAATGTTCACCCCAAGGCTGACCAAACACCTCAAATTGCACCCCAAAATCCACCAACCTTTCCTTAATATTGCAGGGGGCTAATCCTATCTCCAGCCATCCACCTAAGTTAAGCCCCCACCCCGTTCCGACGCCTATGCAGAATATGCCTGTAGCTGAGGTAATCGTCTCCGTCTGTTACAGTGAAGGGCGACTGCACGGCCGATGTGGTCTTCGTGCTAGACTCCTCCAACAGTATTGGGAACAAGAACTGGTTCGCCGCTAAGCAGTTTGTCATCGATGTCACGAAGGGCCTTCGTCTGTCACAGCCAAACACCCGCTTCGGCGTCATCACCTACTCGACTCAGGCGGAGGTAGGTTTCGACCTAGGTCAGCACGCCGACATCACTGACGTGCAGAAGAACATTTGGGATCTGACATATCTAGCCGGTCCTACCAATACTGCCGACGGACTTAGGAGAATGCGAGCAATGTTCCAGGCCAATGGTGTCCGCAACAGGAAGGCTGTTGCAATCGTTCTTACTGACGGAGTGTCGACGCTTGACCCGGAGTTAACCCTCAAAGAAGCAGTGGCCGCAAAAAATGACGGGATCGACACCTTTGCCATAGGTAACGTAACATCATATTTATAATTATATTACATTATTATTATTATATTATATTATATTACTGTGGATTAAAAGGTGTGCATGTGTTTCTGTTTGATATACCTGGTACATAGTAAACTCAACTGGAGTATTTGCGTCGGCCAAAACATGTCATCACTTCGCAAAGTCGTAAACCACGCATATCATTCGGCATGGGTGGGCGGTCGTCACATTTTAACGCGCTGGAAATAAAAATGACTATACTACTCACTACAGTGGCAACACCTATTGAATGGAACACACATAAAGTACCGTGCCAGGTATAGCTGGGTATTAGTGACGTTTTGAACGGAGGCAATTTCGTATATTTCTTCCACAAACAAACGGTTGGCCTGATGTGCAGCTGGAAAGATTGTTGTCAGGCGAATTGGCAAATTGTGTGGATGTCAAGTAACATAGGGTTAGGAATAGGCAGAAGGCAGTCGAGACTAAATTGACATCACGTGTTTCCATGCTTTTGTGCGAGGAGGGGTAGCACAAAACGCGCTCTGGTTTAACAAGATTTAACAAGATTCTTCTTCTTCCCCTTGCTCCCTTGCGGGGTGGGGTCCACGTCACTTGGTAGCTTTTTCTACTTTTCTTATCAGTTCTTTCCACCTCTCTCTCTCTCTCTCTCATCCGCAATGGCCGTCCATTCATGGCTGTTCACGCAAGCCCTCCCCAGGTCTTTTTTTATGTTGTCGGTCCATCTCAGCCTTTGTCTTCCTCTCCTTCGTCTCCTACCCTCTTCTACTTTCCATGCTCTTTTAGCCAATCTGTCTTCACCCATTCTATGTACATGTCCCGCCCATCTCATTCTGTTACCGGTTACTTTCCTCTTTAGGTGTTTTTTCATTCCAATATCCTCTCTCAATTCCTTCATCTTCCTTCTATCCTCTCGCGTTACTCTACATATTCTTCTGACCTAGTTGTTTTCTGCTACCTGTAGTTTATTCTCCTGTCTCTCTGTCAGTGGCAGTGTTCACAACCCATATATACAGGCTGGTACAACGCAGGCTTCCAACACTTTAACTTTCAGTTGTTTCTTCAGTTTCTGTCCCACATAATGCCTTCTACCCTCTTCCATGCTGCTGCTCCTGCTTGTACCCTCATCTGTGTTCCTTTAATACTCCTTCCATCCTCACACACTGTACCGCCCAGGTATACAAAGCTGTTCACTTGTTTAATGGTCTTTCCGTCAACAACTACATGCAGATCTACCTCCTGTTCACCGATCCACATTACTTCAGCCTTCTCCAGATTCATTCGGAAGCCTTGTTTTCTGAAGGTGTCACTCCATTCTTGCAATGCTTTCTGTAGTTCCTCTTTGTTATCAGCCACCACTGCTAGGTCGTCTGCATACAGTATGTTCTTAAGTTATTCCTGGTCCGATATCTTTCCACTGATCAGGTTCATCACCATAATGAAAAGCAGGGGACTCAAGGCACTTCCTTGTCTGAGTCCTACTTCCACTCCAAATTGTTCCGATGTTTTTCCTTCGACTCTCACTACCGCTGTTGTCTCCTTGTACATTTCATCCACCATTCTGGCTGCTGCTTCTCCAACCTCCATCCATCTCACTGGAAATGCGAGTTCTCTCGGCACGGTGTCAAATGCCTTTTCCAGATGTACAACACCGAATGCTACATCCTTTTAAAATTATATGTTCTTCTCGATAATTTGTCTGATTGCAAACAATCCATCATCTCCCTTTCCTAAATCCCAGCTGATTCTCTCCGATTTTGCTCTCCAGTATTCAACAATTTCAGGGCTTGGCTCAGTAATGTGATGCCTCTTTATCTCCCTGGGTCATGGATGTCCCCTTTCCCCTTCCATATTGGCACAATCACTCCTCTTCGCCAATACTAGTATCTCTCCTGCTGTGAAGCACCCATTAAACAGCCTCGTCAGCCACTTGATATTCCAACTAATCTGTTTGCTTTCACCATTTCCACTGAGAGTTCATCCATTCCTACAGCCTTTCCTGTTTTCATCTTCTCTACTGCTTTCTCCACCTCTTCTTCTGTTATTGTCCTCACCTCCAGCTCTCTCCTTTCAGTATGAGGTATCTCTATCTCGTATTCTTCCTCCGGATTTAGTAGTTTCTTGAAGTACTCCTCCCAAACATCGAGCACTTGTTTTGCTCCAGTGACCAGTATTCCGTCGCTTCTCTTCATTGCTGATGTTCGTATGGTATCTTTGCTTTCTATGGCTCTATCCCTGGTAAGTTTGAAGATCAGTTTTTTCCCTCCATCTTCTTCAACCCTATCACATAATTCCTGCTGTTTTTCATCTTTTGCTTATTTGCTGCCTTCTTCTTCTCTCGGTACTTCTGCTTCAACCTTGTCTTTTCTTCATCACCCGCTTCTTCCAAACACTTTAGTGCCTCCTTTTTTCTCGTACTGCTTGTTTAACTTCCTGGTTCCACCATCGCTGTTCTTTGTTCTTTCGACTTTGTGTCTTTTTTCCTGATGTTCGGCCACATATCTCCTCAGCTGTTCTAACAAAGCCTTCCTTAAGTGATTTCCACTCTGATTCACATCCTCCCTTTGTTCTTGGAGTAGCCTGAACTTCCTTTCTACTTCAGTTTTGTATTGGGCCATTACCTCTCCTTCACATTTCCACCATTTCATTACTTGTCTTTGTTTCCCCCTTCTTTGTTTGCCTCTTCCTATCCACATTTCATCAACCAATGTTTTTTGTTGGCTCGTTATGTGGTCTCCTGCCAGAACTTTGCAATCCCTAACCTTGTTCAACTGGCTGCTTCTAACAATCAGCAGATCTATCTCTGTTCTGTTGTTTCCACTACTGCGTGTGATCTTGTGTGATTCCTTCTTCGGAAAGAAGGAGTTTACCACCACTAGCTGATTTCTCCCTAGCATCTCGACCAGGTTTTGTCCCTCTCTGTTTCTCATTCCATATCCGTACTTTCCTAAGATCTCCTCACTGTTCTGTCTCTTTCCTACATGTGCATTTAGATCACCTGCCACAACCAACATTGTCTCTGGCTCCACACGCCCAATAACTTCTTCCAGGTTGTTTCGGAATACATCCTTGTCTTTTTGAGTTCTCCCTGTCTGAGGTGCGTAGTATGCACATCATCTCTCCTCCAACTAACATCCACACTGCAATTATCCTGCCTTCCCATCGTTTCACCCTGATGACTTCCTTGCTGTATTCCTCCTTCATAATCACTCCCACTCCATTCGTCCTTCCATCTCCCCCTGCATGCAACATCTTAAACCCATCTCCCAGATCCACTGCCCGGTCCCCTTTCCACTTGGTTTCTTGTACCCCCTCACTGACAGTTGCCGCCTCTTCATTAGCTCCATCACCAACACTCGTTTCCCCGTCATTGTTCCCACATTGAGGGAACAAGATTGCCATCCAGCAATTAACTCTAGATGGCAGGTGGACAAGGAAGCCTTTTGGCTTATCGAGAGTCCAATACTTTTTATCTACGTGTATCCCGCCCTTTTAAGGTATGTGTCGATTTTATTTTTAAACATATTCACTCTACTAGCACCAACACAATCAGGAGATAATATGTTCCAATAATTTACAGTCCTTTGTGAGAATGAGAACTTTCTTATATCTAATCTACACTGCTCCTTTACTGATGTAACTTCATGTCCTCTGGTCCTTCTATCTTTCTTAACTGAGAAAAAACTATTTCTATCAATATTTTCATAACCATTCAATATTTTAAACACTTCTATCTGATCTCCTCTCAATCTCCTGGTCTCTAGTGTTGTAAAACCACATTTTCTAGGAGTATTTCGTAACTAAGATCCCTCAGTTTTGTTATAATTTTAGTTGCTCTCCTCTGCACTCTGTCTAGCATATATATGTCCTTCCTGCGATATGGCCTCCACGCTTGAATACAATATTCTAAATGAGGCCTAACTATTGTGTTGTACAGCGGTATTATTAGCTCTTTTTCCTTATATGATATGTTTCGCCTAATTAATCCAAAGATTTGATTTCCCTTTGAAGAGGCAATACCGCACTGCTCTGAAACCTTCATAACAGCACTAATGGTTAACCCTAAGTCCTTTTCTTTTACAGTAGTACTTAGTACAGAACCTCCCATTGTATATTGTGCATCTTCGTTCCCATGTCCTGTGTGGAGGCATTTACCTTTCCCAAAATTGAACAACATTTGCCATTTTTCATACCTTTTTTATCAATCTGTCAAGATCATGTTGTAAATGCTGTCTATTTTCATCACGTTTAATCCTTCTGAAAAATGTTGTATCATCCGCAAATTTCAACACCTTGCTTGTTATATCATCGTCCAAATCGTTGATATATATTAAGAATAATATAGGTCCCAGTAGCGATCCCCACTCAAAACTGATTTCTAGTTTGAAGCCTCTCCATCAACTACTACCCGTTGTCTTCTGTCAATTAGCCATTTTTCTATCCAGTTAGTTAAACCATTTCTTATGGTTCCGTTTGAACCAGTAAGAAACATTACGTGTCAGCGGGAACTCACGAACTTGAGAGAACGCCCGACATCTTCATTTATTCGTTTCTTGGGTTCAATCTGTTTTTTCTCAGGCGCGTGTTGTCCGTCTGTGTACAGTTATATACAACGAAGTTATCAGGAGCGAGTTTAAGTCAATATTTAGCGAAACAATTCAATGACAATATCTAGTTACACGAACGTATTGACGTAAACCGTTTTAAACATAACCTGTTTTAATACGGATTTGCTTCAAATAAAAAAGCACGTATTAATGTTCTTGTATTCGTGATACTAGGAAATATTAGAATGACTGACTTGTAACTGTTGAAGAGAAAATGTTGTTAATGCACAATGCAGCGAATGTTTTGTTTGTTTTAATCTAATTAGTAGCCTGGTAGATGACGACAGTCAATTGTAACAGAAATGTTATGTAACAGTTCACCAATAGCAGACATAATAAAAATATGGGTTTATATGGATTTATGCATTTTAAAATATAAAAAATACGGATCTCAAGCAAAACCGTGGCATGGATGTAATGATTTCCTGTGTGTTTAATAGTTAATTACGTACATACACTAAGACAAGTGTGACGTCATTGCAGGTGTTGGAGATGCCAACCTGAAGGAGCTGACCATCATTGGCAGTGACCCGAGCTCCTACTTCGTTCACACCGCCAGCACCTACTCGACCGTTCTCAGCATCACCAAGACCATCATCAAGCGAATCTGCCACATGTAGGCCGAGTAGACAGCACAGGGGATATGGCTCTACAACCAGAACCACACTAATTTAAGATTCTCTTTTAAAGAAAATTGATCTGTTTCGCTATCCGGGATCAGTCAATGTGGAGATTATTAGCAGGAGTTTAGCTGAATTGGTTGCATTGAATACTGGGAAACGCGAAAGCGCCGAACATCAAACTGTAATAATATTTAAGTGCGGTGTTAATATCAACAGACCTTGTTTAGGAACTGAATGTTTTGTTCATGATTTGATCATTTCGCGGGAGCCACATTCAAATGTTGAACACCATTACATGCTTGTTAAGTGCTATACACCTTCAATATATTTATTCACGTAATCAGAACAACGCAGTGCTTGCAATAAATCATTGTAGGAAAACCGTTTGCATAACGCTGTGTGATTTTTCTTATTCTTTACAGTAACTAACAAGCTTTACTTGAATCAACAACAATTATCACGAATGCAGGCCTTTAGTTTTACTTCCTGTTTAAGCAAACGTATACGTAATGATACAAAAGAAACGAGTGTTCCAAACAAGTTTTGCACAACGAAGGGATAAGTTATGACAATACAATAAAAATCGCGTAGAAATTCAAAGTAATTTACAACGATGGTTTTGCACGACTAGTTTCTTAGAAAACAATAACATTAGGATTGCCAACTCATTTGTTCATGCAAGCAAAATTCCAAAATGGCGCTACAAACACACAGACGAGTATTATGACGCAGTCATGACGCAGTTTTCGTAACTTGCGTTACGAAAAAATATCCTCAACTAATCGGCGCTCCTCGGAAAAATACAGGTAAAATAATGAACAATCGATTGACGTCCGTCCAACACCCGGGAAGAAGTGAAAACAGTTCAGAACCCTTAAGCAACGGGGAATTTCGAAAACGTAAAGGCTTTACATTTCTTCTTAGGGTTTGTAGAATAATCCCTGAAAGTATGGCGTCCGATGGGCAAGTCGGTTAGGATGAAACGTTATAACATACTCGTACAAAGGCATGCAAACATACCCTCGCTCGATTATAATTAGATGCACATGCCACAAACAGGCGGCTTGAATAATGCCAACAATTGCTGAATACCGAACACGATACATCGTTACCCTCTACCCTACCAATATGTTCCACTAGAATACGGAGAAGAAGTATTCACACAGCGCTTGATGAGAGAGAGAGCGACCTTGTCAAATCGACTTTGTGGGCTCTTTCATGGAAGATCATTCACTTCCGATGCCGTCAACACCCTATCGTATACCCGCAACTGAAAGTTGAGAACGCGAGCATTAACATCAACGTATACGTTAACGAGTATACGATATATTGTTCACGCTAGTTCATTTGTATTGAGCATATTTCTCTTTAACACATACATTGAATAATTTAACGTTCGCCTCTCTGCAAGATGGCTTCAACAGTAAGACTGACGTCACTGCTGGGTGACGTCATCCTTAAATTAGGCAGTATACGATGACGTCATCCGACAGGAACTTCAGTCGTACCAAACCACGTACCGATGAAGCTATCTTGCATAGAGGCGAATCTCTTATGCTATTGAAAAATACAGTTTTGTTGGATATGTTATCAAGAAACCTATATTCAATAACGATTATGCATTCAGTTATTTTATTATTGTTACCATGTTAATGTTTACAGTAATTGATATCTCAATATAGATATGAACTAGCAAAGGTATTCGTTGAGGAAGAAGAAGCGAACCATTATGATCCTTCTTATGGCCACCTTGAACAATCTCGACGCCAGAAATGGCCAATTCCATAGCGAAATACCTACGTCTTATTAGCTTGAGATCACATTTAGAGCCTTTGCCTCCGTCCTCAAACAGTGTTCCAATTAATATACCGAACGGTTGTTATTTTAACAGTGGCAGTGACGTGTAGGTCTAGTTGCTACACAAAATGTTCCCTTACCAAAAACCATAGTAACATCTAAAGGGTGTTCCTATTATAATAGTCTCTATTACCTCATCCAGACACCCGACGAAGAAGTGTTTTCCACAGCAGTTGGCGATGTACATTGGCACGTCGTTGTTCGTTAGGAAACCTAACAACATTAAATACAACATTAGCAATAACAATGTCAGGTAAAGGAGAGTTAAATTAGCCTAACACGTCTATGACACTAAACAGCGTTCCTGCTTTATTTTTGTTACGGTAATGTATTCGTCACACCACAACACGTAATTTAAGGTAAACGGTGCGGACGCTATAATCAAAAAGTGCATTTTTGGCGCTCTGGTAAACAGAATAGCGCTCGGAACTGCATGTTAATACACTGCACTTGCGAACACCATGTCGACATATTGTTATTAAAAAACGTAAGTGATCGCGCTTTGCTATCACATTTTGAACAGCTGAAAAATGCCGTTTAGTGGGGTAACTAGTTTAGGCCAATATCATACACCTTTACTCAATATTACAACAACAGACACAAACTGAAAACAGCGAAGACACAAATAACAATTTAGGAGAGATATGATCGTCCCAACAAGGCACAAATACAAAGCAGCCTCTCGCGTTGATTGTTTGCCCTCTCAATTGCCAGATCGTCAAAAGTGTATACAAAGATGTCACGTAGTGCTTTGATTTACATAACGTTATTATTTCATAGTATTACTGGCGCCACATGGCGAATATGGGCCACACTATTAACGATAGGCCAAAATACATTTCTTACATATCGCCCTATCCAAAGAATTGTTATTATTATTGTTATGTGACGCTTTATAATGTTTATAAAACATTTTTAAAAAACAATAAAATAATAAAACAATATTTTGTGACAAATGTAAATACAAAAAATATAACGGCATACATAAATAGATAAACAAATGGAAACAATAAACAATCCACAAAAATTATAGAATAGGCGGGCGGCCAAAGCGATGAATTGTGACTTTCTTAGGGATTTTTTTATAAGCAGCCAACAGTTTTATATGTTCTCTATATACGTTACTAATTATGGTATGGGTTGTTGAACCTTCTGGTTTTTTATTATGTCCGAAAAAGGGTTTTTGTATGGAATTTTATGTTAACAAAAATGACCTATAATTAACCACACACAAAAATTGTATCTAGTAACAGCCATGTACGATAACCGTTGATGTATGTGGACAAAATCTAAAGTGGTTGGAAAGTTGTAACCCACTGATTACATTCTAAAAAATAATAGTTAACATAGTTGCTTAACTACATTTAGATCAAATTTCGCATTTTTTAGGACAACAATTATTCATATCTGGCCTCTTAGTGTTAGATCAGTTGAAAATATTAAAAAATTCCGTCGTCATTTAAAAACTTATCTTTACAACGTTGCTTATCCACCATATCTCCCTAGCGCATTGACCCATCTGTTGACAACTGTTATACTGCTTATAGATTTTGAGACTGATCAATCCTTTTGTTTTGATGCGCCTCTGAGCTTGGTTTCCAAGGATTTAGGCGCAATAGAAGTTATCTTATTATTATTAAAACCCGAAATTAGACCAGCAAAAAACTTCGATATTGTAATATGTGGCCTATGTAGAGATCCTTCAAGTTGATTTGGAAACATGTAACATTGTTATTATGTCTTATTGTCAAGATTTGTGGTTTTTAGAACTTAACATAGGTTGGTAGCGTCTGTGAAAGACTGCATTTAGGGTTACAATGTAAAGCTATGGTTGGCTGACTCGTGTTAGGGTTGCCCTGTAGGCCATTGATGGCTATCCAGTGGTTATGCAACACTGTGAAGGAACTGGAGTGGTGGCCTAAGGTCAGATTTTAAAGAACCGGGCAAATATCATTATAGTTAGGGTAGACAGGGAGGATTGTCGAATACAACGTGTAATATTTATAACATGATTGGCCGTTCCATATGAATAGATTATGGTGATACAGACATACGTTAAATGGAATATTATTACGCCGATGTCGTGATGTCGTTATAATGAAGATGTTAAACTTGTTGATTTAGAGTATCACCTATTGGATGGTGTTGAAATTGTTACAGTGGCGTCAGCATCAGCAGGGATCACATGACTGATGCTAAGTATAGGGTGGAGGTACTGAGGTTTGAAGGTAGGATAGAAGAGACGAGTCCAGAACCCGACAGAGCAAAGACATGTAATCTGGTCTCTTCTGTGGAGAGAAACCATTACTGTGCGGTTGTAAAACACGAAGTCTTTATACCCAGTGGTATGATATAATGCATATATACAGTAGAAGAAATACCGGAGTGTCGGGACGGGGTGAAGTCTGACAAAGTACACTCGAGGGCGGTAGACGCCGAGTAACACCTCGTATAACAACAATGCGAGTGTAGACCGTTTACGCGACAAAGGAAAATTCACACCCGAAGAGGGAATTCCCGATGAACCGAGTGAGAACTACTTCGCTCGACTAATGAGGGACAAGTTATCCTCAAGTTGACGGTGATAATGAAATGTGGTATTGTTCATTATAAACATTATGTTCTCGCATCTCTACATTGCGAGTGCCATGCAGACAGACGTAGGGTGTTGAACTTGTGTGCCTATATGGCGATTATGTTATAGAATCTTTTGATGAAATAGTATAGGATTGAAAAACTGGTCAATCCTTGTGTACCTATGAAATGTTATAATATAGATGTATGTACGTAAGACTTTGCGTGATAAGAGGTTAGGGAGGCTGACGAATAGCTGTAATTTTGTTTTGTTGTTTGTAAGATAGGCCAATAAATTTGGAAAATTATTTAATTGTGTATAACTACTTCCCTTCCGATATATTTCAGAACCCGGATATTTATTTGCAAGGCCGTTTCACCTGGCGGTTCTTGACAATTATGGAGCCATAATACGGTTTTGATCATATTTATGTTAAATTTTGCATAAAAACACGTTTTCTGACCAAAAATTCCAAAATCAGAAAGTCCAACAACCCATACCATAATCAGTAACGAATATAGAGAACATCTAACGTGGTTGGCTGCTTGTAACAAAAAATGCCTGCGAAACTTTTTCTGAGCACTTTTCTCGTCCTTGGCCGACCGTCTAGAAGTATATGGAAAATATTTTTCATGGATCCAAGTTTCAAATACAGCTCCAATGTAAGTTTAATTCTTGCTATTAAAGTCATAGAAGTAGATAGGTAAATAAAAACAACTGAAAAACACAACAATAAATAATAGTAGCGGAATATTAAATAATCTTATACAAATTAAAAACGAATACCGTGTCTATCGGTTATTTTCTTATAAGATCATGTGTACAGATTTTGGGAGCCATAGTTGAATCTTAACCATGATGTTTTTGCAAGGCAAATAACAGCGTCTGTAGAGAACAGTATGAAGTGGTGAATTGTATTCATTAGTTATTTGTAAACGGCGTTCTTCGTATTCGCGACAAAACGACGCTTATACAAGTCTTACAGCACTGTCTCTTTGACAGCTTCACTTAATGTTATGTCTTGTGTATGTCGCAAGATGACGTGCGATAGTTTCTCAATAGGAAATAGGTCATCATCGCATACTCTGCAAATCTCGGATATTCTATGTCATTTCACACGTAGCATTATCGAATCTCTTAAAAACTTGAAAAGCGCCAAATCTTCGGTAAGATGTCAAATTTACAAAAAAATACATTACACAAATACGCTTATAATATAAAATTGGAATCCATCGAGAACGCTTGTGGTCGCACCAAATATAGCTGGAAACAGATGCCGGGGCGTAAGAATTAAGTTTCACACAGCGCATAAAACGGAAAATAAAACACATTTTGGTAAAATAAAACAATAATTGGATGTTGTCATGTAAACAGTATCTAGACAGTGACGACACTGATAATCATAAGACCAATACCGACAGTTTATATTAAGACTTTTATTAAGGTGCTTACCTGTGATTGGTATCGGGGTGCCAGGAACTTTATCAACGTACAGCGTGACGTATTGTCCGTCGTAAACCCACGCCACGTGATGCCATTCGCCTTGCGCCACCTACGACAAGATGATCATAAAATATATGATCGCAAAAAAACATGCTTTATTATTAATTTCTAATATGAACAAATATGTCTACAAACGGGTTGTTCACCATTGTCGTCATATACATATACGCACAGAGGGTGAAGCAATTGACACCAGTTCTAAGCGTCAATTTTGGCTGGTTCCATGTGATATGTAGCTTGTTCATATCAAATAAAATTGAAACATATTGATATTTAGCATCCATGATTCTATCGCGATAGTTTCATGACTATACTGTAATAGTAATTGCAGCTATCGTGATACTAGCGCGATAGGAAAACTATCCGGATGGTCACCCCTACTTGCAAGTGTGCCCACCTGTTCAGTGGGCAACGTCAGTCCACCGACGTCAGTGGTGATTTCCGCGGCCACGCTGCCCGCAGAATGACCGATGAGGAAACCCGGATCGTCAACGCAGTCGCCGTTTATGATAATGCCCTGCGGGGTGACGTCCTCCTCCAGTCGTTTAAACCACACCGCCACTGTGAACTTGTCCACTTTGTTGTTTGCAAACCACGTTAGAAGGAACGAAACCTGACGTCACACGACCACGTGCAATTCACAAATATCTAAAACTGCAAATATGCAGTTTATTACTGTTAGACCCATGTGTTAGTGCTACACAGCATCACAACTGTAACAAGCACACTAACAACAGTATACTAATTAAAGGAAATAAAAACAAGGCATTAGCTCAAATCCATTTTCCATGTGTACACAAAGTTTAACATTGTATGTAACATTTGAGGACATTAAAAATACAGAAAAATACGTTTGTAGCATAAATTCGATTTTAAACCCGTCTGTGTAGCGATTCCCGCGGAAAATTATAATTTAATGAGCTAGGCGATCACGTGGTATCGAATATGCATATTTTTGGCGCGCTTTTCTGGATGCCGAGATGTGACGTCACATATGACCTAAACTCGCACCAGGCCGACCCTTTCCATGCATTCACAGCATGTTTACAAGGATAGCTTTTGTGTCGAAACGAGCGTCAAAATAATGAGTTATTATGCAATATTCCGATGTAATACAAACACTAGTCATCATAGAGGAACAAGCAGGTATCTTACGGTTACACATAAATCCAATTTTATTCAAAACAATGAAGGGACTTTTTAGTTTATGTTTTCAAGAAGTAATATCAACCAAATAATTGTTATACTATGATGCACTGTTTGTAAATCTGTTTTGTTATTTTTGTAGTAATTATTTATTCGCCACAAAAATGAAAATGTGGTAATTAAATATAACGATGTTTCTAAATTTTATTTATCCAGATAGATCACAATTTATATAATTGCACTATATTACAGTACAATATATATACAATTAATAAATTATATATCCATTACATTATATCTGTTTGGATAAATAAAAAAGTGTCAAGAAAACCAATGGCTTGGTGTCAGGATTGAACCGGCGTCGCCCGATTGTAAAATAAATGACAAGAAACCAACGGGTCTACTAACTGAGCTAGCGACATCGACGGAAATTCGCTGACTGATTTAGGTTGTTATGATAAATTTACAACTCCTCTTTCATATATCTACCACATCTGTAGATTTTGCATTGTCCGGCTGTGGGAAGTCATAGGCAGAAACCATGGATGAAGGATTCACCTTTCAGTGCATTGGGTGTTGGAAGGTGGAGTGTCTGCAGAAGGAGATAGTTAGGTTGACAGATATTGTGAAGGGAATGGAGATGGGAATTAGCAAGGAGGCAGGTCGAAAGGAGAGAGACGACAGGGCGAGAGGTGAGAATACTGCAAGATTGAAGGAGAATAGCAGTGGCAAGAAAACTGATGAAAGGAGATTGAGAGGAGGGAAGGTGATTGGAGGGGAAGAAATTGGAAAATCGACAACAGAAAACGTGACAAGCGAGGAGGTAACAGGGAAGAAAGTGACCGTAGAGAAGGAGGGAGGGAAGATGGGACGGGAGAGGAAAGAAGAAAATGAGATGGGACGAAAGATGAAGGGATGAAAGGAAGTGAGAGCAAATGTGATAGAAGAGAAGTCGATAAAAGGGACGCTGACAGGAGGAAACGTGACAAGAGAAAAAGCGACAGGAAAGAATGGATCGGAAGAGAATGGGACAGGAGAGAAGACGACAGGGGGAAAGACAACAACCAGACAGATGCAAACCGAAGAAGGAGCTATTCTAAGGCAGTGATTGAGGGGGCAATGAGGAAAGAGAGGGTGTTTATGGGCGACTCCATTATGAGAAAGACGGACAAGACACTAAGCGAGGGGAAAGACGTCGTTGTTTGTCTACCGGGAGCTAGAATTGAACATGTCACTGACAGGGTAGAGAAGGTATTGGGACATGGCAAGGGGGGTCTATACTGGTACATGTAGGAACAAATAATGCAGACAGGGAGGGAACAACTGCGATAGTACAGAAGTATAGACAGTTAGTGAGGAAGCTAAATAAGACAAGAGTTGAACAGGTTATTCTGTCAGGAATGTTGCCAGTAATGGGAGGAAGGGGGGCAACGTATAGAAACTGCAAGAGGATGGCGATCAACGCACTAGTTGAGCAGATGTGTGAAGAAGAGGGGGAGGGATTCACAGATTTATGGGGATACTTTGTTGGGAGGGAAGATATGTACATGAGAAATGGCCTCCATCTTAGTGGAAAGGGGGCAGCAGTTTTCTCAGAGAACCTGCTGCGATCTGCTGACAGTGGGACAGGTTGCATCTATTTAAACTAGATTCGCAGGGGGGACTCACAGAAAAGCCTGAAAATGAAGGCATAGATAAAGACAGCACAAATAAATCAGCAAATAACAGTCTGGAAAACTCTTCTGAAGCTGGATATAAATGTGTGTGTTTAAATGCAAGGAGTATAGTAAACAAAAGAAATGAACTAAACATTATGGTAGAAGATATTGACCCTCATATAATAGGTATAACCGAATCCTGGACCACCACCGATATATCAGATGCCGAATGGGGACTGACAGGATATGTAATGTTTAGAAAAGATAGAATACGAAGAAAAGGAGGTGGAGTTATTTTATATATTAAAGAATCTATCCAGGCTAATGAAATAAAATTAGAAAGAGAAGCAGATTGCGAAGAAGCTGTTTGGTGTAACATAGTTACAGATAACTCAACGTTAATAGTTGGGTTAGTTTATCGATGTCCAAACATCAGCATAGAAGAGAATGAAAAAATACAAAACGCTATAAGGGAAGTAAGCAAACGGGACTGTATTATTATGGGGGATTTTAACCACGGGCATATACTATGGAAATCTCTTCAGAGTATGGGGAGTGAGGACCACAAGTTTTTAGTGTTAGTTCAAGATACTTTCCTTTCTCAACATGTGCTAGAACCAACCAGGGGTGAGAATGTGTTAGACATAGTTTTGTCCTCACAGAATGAATTAGTTGACAATGTCAAGATACGTGAGCCACTGGGGAGTAGCGATCACAACCACATACATTTTACCATCAAAGTAAAATCAGAAAGGAATAGTAAAAAGCATTATAGGAGAAATGTCCACAAAGGAAGGTATAAGGACATGAGGAAATATTTAGCAAAGACAGACTGGAATAACACACTGCAAAATAAGACAACAACAGAATGCTGGAATATATTAAAGAGTGAAATTAAGTGCATAGTCGACAAATTTGTACCCTTCAAAAAACAAGGGAAACGGTCCAAAAAGAAACACTTATCGAAAGAAGCCATTAGAAAAATTAAGTATAAACAAATGATGTGGAAATCATATAGATGTACTGGAAATGATGAAGACTACAACAGTTATAAAGAAGCACTTAACCAAGCTACAGCTGAAGTTAGAAATTCAAAGAGAAGCTATGAACAACAATTAGCTAGTAATATAAAACATGACAGCAAGAGTTTTTATGCATATGTTCGAAGCAAACAGAAAGTTCAAGATAAGGTCGGTCCTCTACAAGATAGTGCTGGAAATATAATATCAGAGGGATTCTTAATGGCAGAAGACCTGAATGAGTACTTTAGTTCAGTGTTTATCAGAGAAGATATTAGTTCACTGCCAGTACCAGAGGCTAAGTTCAAGGGGGCAGATTCAGACTATTTAGGACAATTAATTGTAACCCCGGAAATGGTAGCTAAGAAAATAAGGGCTATGAAGGATAATAAATCACCTGGAGTGGATGGGATTCCGCCCAAACTACTATTGGAAATTGTAGAACAAATTAGCGTACCCCTTGCAACAGTTTTCAATTTGTCATTAAAAGAGGGAGTGGTTCCTTTAGAATGGAAAGAGGCAAACATTATACCGTTATTTAAAAAAGGTTCGAGAAACAAGTCAGAAAACTATAGATCAGTGTGTTTAACATCAGTGATTTGCAAATTATTAGAAAGATTAATTAAAGATCACATGGTGGATTTTCTTGTTAAACAAAACTTGATCAACCCATCTCAACATGGTTTTTTAAAGCAAGGTCATGCTTAACAAATATGTTATGTTTTTTGGAAGACATCACTAAGTGGGTAGATGAGGGATCACCAGTAGATATCGACTACTTAGATTTTCAAAAAGCTTTCGACAAAGTACCACATCAAAGATTACTGCTGAAACTAAAGGCCCATGGCATAGGAAATGGTATAATAAACTGGATAGAACAATGGCTGATTGACAGAAGAAAACGTGTAATAGTTGATGGGGAGGCTTCAAACTGGAAATCGGTATTGAGTGGGGTACCACAGGGATCAGTATTAGGACCTATATTATTCTTAATATACAGTGTATATCAACGATTTGGATGATGAAATAACAAGCAAGATGTTGAAATTTGCGGATGATACAAAAGTGTTTAGAAGGATTAAACGTGATGGAGATAGACACCATTTACAAGATGATCTTGACAGGTTTATCAAATGGTCTGAAAAGTGGCAAATGCTGTTCAATTTTGGGAAATGTAAATGCCTTCACACAGGACATGGGAACGAAGAGGTAGAATATACAATGGGGGGTACTATACTAAGTACTACTGTAAAAGAAAATGACTTAGGGTTAACCATTAGTGCTGATATGAATGTTTCAGAGCAGTGCGGAATTGCAGCTTCAAAGGGAAATCAAATCCTTGGATTAATTAGGCGAAACATAACGTATAAGGAAAAAGAGCTAATAATACCGCTGTACAAAACAATAGTTAGGCCTCATTTAGAATATTGTATTCAAGCGTGGAGGCCATATCGCAGGAAGGACATATATATGCTAGAAAGAGTGCAAAGGAGAGCAACTAAAATGATATCAAAACTGAGGGATCTTAGTTACGAAATACGCTTTAAACAATGCGGTTTAACAACACTAGAGACCAGGAGATTGAGAGGAGATCAGATAGAAATGTTTAAAATATTGAATGGTTATGAAAATATTGATATAAATATATTTTTTCAATTAAGAAAGATAGAAGGACTAGAGGACATGAAGTTACATTAGCAAAGGAGCAGAGTAGATTAGATATAAGAAAGTTTTCATTTTCACAAAGGACTGTAAATGAATGGAACAGATTATCTGCTGATTGTGTGGGTGCTAGTAGCGTGAATATGTTTAAAAATAAAATCGACACATACCTCAGACGGGCGGGATACACATAGATAAAAGGGTCGGACTCTCGATAAGCCAAAGGGCTTCCTTGTCCACCTGCCACCTAGAGTTAATTCTCTGGGTGGCAATCTTGTTAAATCTTGTTAAATATTCTAGTGATATTATGAGATTATACACGTTACTTTCTGTAGCTGGATACAATATATGTTTGCTATGTATGTTTATTGGTGTAGATTATATCCCGTTGGTTGCATTCGATATAATTATTCTGAAAACGAGCCGAAGTTCGCCGAAACCTAGTCGACTTGTAGGCCCATTCGCATTCATTGTTTTGAATAAAATTGGATTCATGTGGAACCGTAAGATAACTGCTTGTTCCTCTATGATGACTAGTGTTTGTATTGCATCGGAATATCGCACAATAACTTATTTTGACGCTCGTTTCGTCACAAAAGCTATCCTTGTAAACATGCTGTGAATGCATGGAAAGAGTCGGTTCGATGCGAACATAGGTCATATGTGACGTCACATCATTTAGGGTCTATACTAGTACATGTAGGGACAAATAACGCAGAGAGGGAGGGAACAACTGGGATAGTTCAGAAGTACAGACAGTTAGTGAAGAAGTTAAAGAAGACAAGAGTAGAACAGATTATCCTCTCAGGAATTTTGCCAGTAATGGGAGGAAGGGGGCCGACATATAGAAACTGCAAGAGGATGGCGATCAACGCACTAGTTGAGCAGATGTGTAAAGAAGAGGGGGTGGGATTCGTAGATTTATGGGGATACTTTGTTGGGAGGGAAGATATGTACATGAGAGATGGCCTACATCTAAGTGGAAAGGGGGCAGCAGTTTTCTCAGAGAACTTGCTGCAATCTGTTGACAGTGGGACAGGCTGCATCTATTTAAACTAGATTCGCAGGGGGGATTCACAGAGAAGCCTGAAACTGGAGGCATAGATAAAGACAGCAGAAATAAATCGGCAAAGAACAGCCTGGAAAACTGTTCTGAATCAGGATATAAATGCATTTGTTTAAATGCAAGGAGCATAGTAAACAAAAGAAGTGAACTAAACATTATGGTAGAAGATATTGACCCTCACATAATAGGTATAACTGAATCGTGGGCCACCACTGATATATCAGATGCCGAATTGGGACTAACAGGATATGTAATGTTTAGGAAAGATAGAATAGGAAGAAAGGGAGGTGGAGTTATTTTATATATTAAAGAATCTATCCAGGCTTATGAAATAAAATTAGAAAGAGAAGCAGATTGCGAAGAAGCTGTTTGGTGTAACATAGTTACAGGAAACTCAACGTTAACAGTTGGGTTAGTTTATCGAAGTCCAAACATAAGCAAAGAAGAGAATGAAAAAATACAAAACGCTATAAAGGAAGTAAGCAAACGGAACTGTATTATTATGGGGGACTTTAACCATGGGCATATACAATGGAAATCTCTACAGAGTATGGGGAGTGAGGACCACAAGTTTTTAGTTTTAGTACAAGATAGTTTCCTTTCTCAACATGTGCTAGAACCAACCAGGGGAGAGAATGTGTTAGACTTAGTTTTGTCCTCACAGAAAGAATTAGTTGACAATGTCAAGATATGTGAGCCACTGGGGAGTAGTGATCACAACCAGATACATTTTACCATCAAAGTAAAATCAGAAAGGAATAGTAAAAGCAGTATAGGAGAAATTTCCACAAAGGAAGGTATAAGGACATGAGGAAATATTTAGCAAAGATAGACTGGAATAACACACTGAAGAATAAGACAGCAACCGAATGCTGGAATATCTTAAATAGTGAAATTAAGTGCATAGTCGATAAATTTGTACCTTTCAAAAAACAAGGGAAACGGTCTAAAAAGAAACACTTATCGAAAGAAGCCATTAGAAAAATTAAGTATAAACAAATGATGTGGAAGTCATATAGATGTACTGGAAATGATGAAGACTACAACATTTATAAAGAAGCACTTAATCAAGCTACAGCTGAAATTAGAAATTCAAAGAGAAGCTATGAAAAAAAATTAGCTAGTAATATAAAACATGACAGTAAGAGTTTTTATGCGTATATTCGAAGCAAACAGAAAGTTCAGGATAAGGTCGGTCCTCTAGAAGATAGTGCTGGAAATACAATATCAGAGGGATTCTTAATGGCAGAAGACCTGAATGAGTATTTTAGTTCAGTGTTTACCAGGGAAGATATTAGTTCACTGCCAGTACCAGAGGCTAAGTTCAAGGGGGCAGATTCAGACTATTTAGGACAGTTAGTTGTAACCTCGGAAATGGTAGCTAAGAAAATAAGGGCTATGAAGGATAATAAATCACCTGGAGTGGACGGGATTCCGCCCAAACTACTATTGGAAATTGTAGAACAAATTAGCGTACCGCTTGCAACAGTTTTCAATTTGTCATTAGAAGAGGGAGTGGTTCCTTTAGAATGGAAAGAGGCAAACATTATACCGTTATTTAAAAAAGGTTCGAGAAACAAGTCAGAGAACTATAGACCAGTGAGTTTAACATCAGTGATTTGCAAATTATTAGAAAGACTAATTAAAGATCACATGGTGGATTTTCTTGTTAAACATAACTTGATAAACCCATCTCAACATGGGTTTTTAAAAGCGAGGTCATGCTTAACAAATATGTTATGTTTTTTGGAAGACATCACTAGGTGGGTAGATGAGGGATCACCAGTAGATATCATCTATTTAGATTTTCAAAAAGCTTTCGACAAAGTACCACATCAAAGATTACTCCTTAAGCTAAAGGCCCATGGCATAGGAAATGGTATAATAAACTGGATAGAAAATGGCTGAATGACAGAAGACAACGTGTAGTAGTTGATGGGGAGGCTTCAAACTGGAAATCGGTATTGAGTGGGGTACCACAGGGATCAGTACTAGGACCTATATTATTCTTAATATATATCAACGATTTGGACGATGATATAACAAGCAAGGTGTTAAAATTTGCGGATGATACAAAAGTGTTTAGAAGGATTAAAAGTGATGGAGACAGACAGCATTTACAAGATGATCTTGATAGGTTGATCAAATGGTCTGAAAAGTGGCAAATGCTGTTCAATTTTGGGAAATGTAAATGCCTCCACACAGGTCATGGGAATGAAGAGGTAAAATATAAAATGGGGGGTACTGTTCTAAGTACTACTGTAAAAGAAAAGGACTTGGGGTTAACCATTAGTGCTGATATGAAGGTTTCAGAGCAGTGCGGAATTGCAGCGTCAAAGGGAAATCAAATCCTTGGATTAATTAGGCGAAATATAGCGTATAAGAAAAAAGAATTAATAGTACCGCTGTACAAAACAATAGTGAGGCCTCATTTAGAATATTGTATACAAGCATGGAGGCCATATCGCAAGAAGGACATAGATATGCTAGAAAGAGTACAGAGGAGAGCGACTAAAATGATACAAAATCTGAGGGATCTTAGTTACGAAATACGCCTAAAAGAATATGGTTTAACAACACTAGAGACCAGGAGATTGAAAGGAGATCACATAGAAGTGTTTAAAATATTGAATGGTTATGAAAATATTGATAGAAACATTTTTTTCTCAGTTAAGAAAGATAGAAGGACCAGAGGACATGAAGCTACATTAGTAAAGGAGCAGTGTAGATTAGATATAAGAAAGTTCTCATTCTCACAAAGGACTGTAAATGAATGGAACAGATTATCTCCTGATTGTGTTGGTGCTAGTAGCGTGAATATGTTTAAAAATAAAATCGACACACACCTAAAAAAGGCGGGATACATGTAGATAAAAAGTATTGGACTCTCGATAAGCCAAAAGGCTTCCTTGTCCACCTGCCATCCAGAGTAATTTTCTGGATGGCAATCTTGTTAAATCTTGTTAAATCTCGGCATCACGAAAAGCGCGCCAAAAATATGCATTCGAAAATGACCGGTTGCAACGCATAACATGTCAAATTTCTAACTCATTGATTTGTTTTGATTTTGTTGGCTTGGTGGACATGGAAATAGATAGCAGGATGTAATATAATATGAATTCAAGCAATAGGTGTTTTTATTCCTTTTAACATACCATAATATAATATTACCACAATAATACAAACAACAAAAACAACAATACAATAAATGTTTCACATAGCACTACAGCAATAACAGTTTCAATAACAGCAATATCATCAATGACAACTAGTAAGAATAATAATATTAATGACAGCATAACGTGCAATTATGTAATATACTAATTACGTCACTGGAACCATCAGTTGAGAGCTTACGCACGGGTTATGCAAGAGGTTTTCTTAAAGTGCATCAGAGGTTGTTTATGGGGAACGCACCGGGTTGTTCAGGGGGTACACATGAGGTTGTTCAGGGGGCACACGAGGTTGTTCAGGGGATACACCCTAGAGTGTTCATGGGGTACACACGAGGTTGTTCAGGGGGTACACAACTCACGGGGTTGTTGAAGGGGTAAACATGGGGTTGTTCAAAGGGTACACATGAGGTAGTTCTGGGGGTACACACGGGGTTGTTCAAGGGGTATACACTGATTGTTCATGGGGTACATACGAGGTTATTCATGGGGTACCCACGGGGTTGTTTAGGGGGTACACACTAGGTTGTTCAGGGGGTACACGAGTTTGTTCAAGGGGTACACACGAGATTTTTCCAGGCGGCACACACCAACGTTATTCAACGACGTACACACGGGGTTGTTCAAAGAGTACACATCCGGTTTTTAACGGGATACACACGTGGTTGTTCAAGGAGTACACATGCATTATTCATGGGATACACATGAAGTTGTTTAGGGGGTACATATGAGGTTGTTCAGGGGGTACACACGCGGTCGTTCATGGGGTACCCACGAGGTTTTTGTTTGGGTGCACCACGAGGTTGTTCATGTGGTACACACGGGGTTGCTCAAGGGGTACACACGGGGTAATCACATGCGGTTGTTCAGAATTTGCACATGACGTTTTTCAGGGGGTACACACGAGGTTGTTCATGGGGTTCATACGGATTGTTCATGGAATACACATGAGGCTGTTCAGGGAGTACACACGAGGTTGTGCAGGGGGTACACACGAGGTTGTGCAGGTGGGTAAACACGGTGTTGTTCAGGGGGGTACACAATGTTGTACAAGAGGTACACGCGAGGTTGTCGATGAAGTACATGAGAAACCATCTAAGTGGTAGGTTAGAGAGTATCCAGGGTTGCATGAGAGGTTATTCAGAGGGTACACAACAGGGTATCCAGGAGATGGGGAGAGTCTTGTTACAACCAAGGTCAAATGCGTGCGATTGTATGAAGGAGAACAATTATTTCAGTCCTCGTCTCGTCTCGTGACTATTTGATTATTCCCGCAACATGAGCAAGAATTATCGATATTGTTCGGTCGCATTTCTCGCCACATTGTGGGCAAAACATCGGAACTTCCAAGTACAAACATTTTACACCGCATTGACAGTCTGGTCTTAACCATGCAAAGGCATCTCTCATGTTGAATTCTTCGAATACAGGTTGGCCAACAGGAAGACTCATTCGAAAATGATTATATTTTTACTGTCTCTACAGTTGAGGTACCAGGCCGACCATACGACTCTCAATGCACGTGGGGAGAAACTGGATGGGAACTCCCTGGCAGACAATGTTAACTTGGAAATAATGTTGCGAAAAATAGATGTTTTGTTTTCTGTTTCGATAAACGCAAACATACCTCAAAATGAGTGTCTCCAGTGAAGTAGGCGACATTCCCGTCTCGTTCCGAGTCATTATCAAGGGAGACCCCGTCGCCGTACTGAGTGGCGATGGCTTGGTGACATGTGACGTCATTGAAGTGATCCTCGTAGGGGAAGTGGAGCAACAGATCGTCGGCACAAGTCGGGTTCACTGCAAATTGCAAGTGTTATTACATATTATGTCAACAATGTCGAGTATTACATGGTGAAAATGTATACGTTACGTATTAAATTTGGTTGATTTTGTTGCTTAGCAGATTTAGCAAATACGGTGCAACCAGCAGGTCTAGAGAGCTGACTGTAGTATAGCGCTTATTCGTTTTCCCGTCACTAACTACGTAGTCATTTGCAATGTCTGCCATTGGTGCAATGTATTTTTGTTACACACACATAAAGCAAAGTTACGTTCCTATGCAACGCAGTATCCTGTATTAGGAATGCTCAAAGCGCTTTACACTTTACTCCCTGACAGGCCAATCAAACGCTGGGAAGCATTCAGCCATGCTGCAACTGTTGCGTGAAGACTATTCGTACACAAACATCCACCATTGTCTATAGCCAGGTACTCATTCGTACAGCTGAATGAACCGGTGCAACGTAGAGTGAACGAACTAGTCCAAGGTTCGACCAGCAGCACAGGATTCGACTCCGGCTTCTCTCTATTGAGAGTCCGATGCTCTAGGCACTGAGCCATCGTGCTCATGCACGCACGCACGCACGCACGCACGCACGCACACACTCACTCACAAACATGCATTTTCCTCTATTTGTTAACAACCCGAACACAGTGTTATTGCCAGTCATTTGCTGTGGGTGACATCGGAACGCATAGTGATCACGTGACATATGAGTATAGTAAACATATATTTTCAGAAAACAACCCATATGAGATTTGTTCAGGTGGAAACAGGGTCCTCTAGGCATATGTGTACACCTTGCGGGCTGATCTAATGTCCCACGATTCAACATGCTAGCGAACCAATCAAAAAGCCAAAATATACTTACACGGGCCAACAGGCAGACAGTCGCATAGATCACCGTCGTTGAAGAAATGCATTCCCTCAAGACAGTCGATGATCGTCAATGGATCACCTTGGATCTAGAACTTGGATGCATCGCCAGGGTAAGGCTCATACGGACAGTACGCTGAAGGAGAAGTATAATAATAATGCAGCTAAAGCATTATGCGAGAAAACAACTTGGTCCGGAGTAAATGGAAAGTGGCAATTCAATCCTTTATTTCCAACTGAAATTAAAGCATTCCACGTGCCTATATGATACAGTAAAATAAAATTCAAATGGAAAGGGAGAAAGTTGCAGTGCATTGCTCATTAGGCACTTCCCCAAAATCAATCAAACATGTGCATTACGGTATAGAAACAAAATGTAGTATATTTGTTAGTAATTCAAGAATATCCTACTGGTAAGTGATACCATTACATTCTTATTTCCGTATATTTTCCTATCCGTAACAATAAACAATTTAATTATATATCAAATCTCTCTA
The DNA here is from genome assembly GCA_020002185.1 of Paraescarpia echinospica. Lineage (NCBI taxonomy): Eukaryota > Metazoa > Annelida > Polychaeta > Sabellida > Siboglinidae > Paraescarpia > Paraescarpia echinospica. The sequence continues at coordinate 49,447,406 of CM034542.1, forward strand.
ATATAATTTGTGTTTCAATCATATTGGTCGTTGCCCGTTTGGGAGTGTTTATGTTCGCTCATGACAATTTACCTTTCCTTTTTTGAGTACAACTGGTTGTTCCAACATAGCAAGTGCGTTTACCTTTAGTACTCGACGGCGGGTTGTAGGGAGAAACAGGCCCCACGTCGCATTTGGCCTCCACCGGCTTGACGGGCACACGCGTATGGTAGTCTTGGTTCCAGAAGAGTTCCCCGCACGTGGCATGGTGCACGCGGTATTCCCCGTTACCAAGCGGCTCACATATGTAGTACATGTGACAGTTACTGTGGTCCGGCTTCCATGTCTGTCCTATCGTGTAGTTGCAGCGAGAGCACATGTCGCCCGCTGGACGCAACATGGAAGGAACAACACCCTCTGTTATTGTGTTGACATTATTATGACAACTCATATCAACCGTAGCTACCTGGAATAGTTATCTATCTCTTGACAGCTTTAGAGCTGCTTGTTGATTTTGAGATTGACCAACACTTAACTTGATGCGTCTGTCAGATTGTATTCTGACGACAGGAGTGAAAAAACGTTATCTGATTACTACTACTACTACTGCTACTACTACTACTACTACTACTACTACTGCAATTACTACTACTACTACTGCTACTACTAATACTACTACTACTACTACTACTACTACTACTACTACTACTACTGCCGCTGCTGCTGCTGCTACTGCTGTTGCTGCAGCTACTGCTGCTATTGCTGCTGCTACTACTACTACTCGCACTGCTACTACTACTGCTGCTGCTGCTACTACTGCTATTGCTGCTACAGCTACTGATACTGCTACTATGGCTGCTGCTGCTTCAACGGATTCAGAGAAGGTTATTCTACTGAATTAGCATTAACTGAAATGGTAGATCGAATATATTTAGATATTGATGAAAAAAACTACCTATATCAATATTCCTAGATTTGTCAAAGGCCTTTGACACTATTGACCATGCAATTCTCATCAGCAAGCTAAAACATTACGGCATAACAAATGTAGAGTTAGATTGGTTCAGAAGTTACTTATACAACAGACAGCAATATGTTGAAGTTAACAACGTTCAATCATCTGCAGAAACAATAATCGCAGGAGTCCCTCAAGGGTCAATATTAGGACCTCTACTGTTCTTAATATATATCAATGATTTAGCAATGGCTAATACAAAATTTACACCCATCATATATGCCGATGACACCACCCTGCTCAGCACTTTGGGCAACTTCACAAATAACCATACAACTAACTCAACATCTAATCAAATGAATGCGGAATTAACCAAGATAACTGACTGGCTAGCAGTAAACAAGCTCTCGCAAAATGAAGATGATGATTTTTCATAGTAAACAAAGAAAAATTAAAATTAGCGACATTCCTAATATTGAGGTAAACAGTATTCCAATTGAACATGTAACACACTTTAAATTTCTTGGTATTCTCATAGACTCGAATCTAACATGGTCTTCTCATCTCAATTACATAGCCACCAAATTGTCAAGGATATGTGGTATTATATCTAGATTAAGACTCTATGTTCCAGTGTACATCTTGAAAATAATCTACTATTCACTGTTTTTATCACATCTAAATTATGGAATAACAACATGGGGTCTTAATGTAGAACCACGAATAAGTAAGTTGCAAAAAAGGCAATCAGAGCAGTATCAAACAGTAAATATAATTCCCATACTGAATGAATGAACGTTTATTCAGAACATTGATAACAATATATACAAGACAAGACAACCAAACAAGTTTAACTATAATACAAGTGAGAATATACAATGTTTGAAGGGGGTAAATACGAAGTCATTGACTTTTGTGTAAATTTACCCCTGACATGTATTTATATATATAATTATATACATGTATGTATACACACATATACACACATATATACATACATATATTCACATACATACATACATGTATTTTGAGACATCAATATTATATTATTCGAATTTGCTATTCATCTAACCATCTAGCTACAATAATTGAAAACATGCAATGGAATATGTGCATATTCTAAATTTAAAGTATGCCATAAGTACACATCTTGACACATATTGTAATTTCCTCAATGGCATGATTACATTTGTGTTTGATTTTATTTAGGTTTCCACAACCAGATATTTCTCAAATAAAAGGTTCTTGCATTTACGCTTAAATTCAGTAATAGTATTAGTAGTTTTTAAATGATCACATAGAGAATTCCATAATTGCACTCCCTTTACACAAAGAGACATTGATCGCATGGTAGAACAGACTCTCTGTCGTTCTAGGTCATGATTAGCTCGCATTGAGTATGCTATTTCCCGTCTAGTAAACAAACACTGAATATTTGATGGCAAACAGCTGTAGTCAGCTTTGTACATAAATAACGATGTTTTCAGTTCTATGATATCTGGACATTTTAGAACATGTAATTGTTGGAAAAGTGAGTTTGTATGATCCAACCATCTTGCACCAAATATAATGCGGATTACTCTTTTTTGTAATAAGAAAATACAGTTAGTATTTGTTGGGTACGTGTTTCCCCATATCTCTGCACAATAATTTAAATGCGGCAAAAAATACTGCACCTATGTTTAAGAATCTTGAATTACTAAAGGTAGAGGACATCTATAAACTATCATGTCTAAAATGTTTTTAAATATGAAAACGGAAACCTCCCAGGATACTTCCGAAACATGTTTCAAACACAGGAAAATACAATAATAAGATTAAGAAGGACAAGATGGGCACCTCCACGTTTTAATAACATGGAAAACAACCTTCCAAACAACAATAATCATGATATTCAAGTAAAACATACAAATTCAAAGTATTGCCGCCTTTGCATCAGACATGAAATTCCAAAAATAATTCAAGAAAACTTTCTTCCAAAAATTGTACTTGAAAAATTTAAAAGTCATTTATACCAAGACTTTATAAACTATGCAACAAAATATATAATTAGCAAATATATATCACAATGTAACATTCAGAATTGCTATATATATGCAAGCCAAATGGACCATATCTACAGTAGACATTTTATAATGTAAAAATATTGTTATTAGTTATACTCTAGTATGTGTTAGATTATGTTTGTAAATGTAGGTTAGGCTAGTTTTGTTTCAGTTAACATTAATTGACAATAATGACGTCAGTAGGTTTAGAGACAGTAGTGATAATTATTGATATCAATATTTGTAAAAGATGGTATTACTTATTTACCACTCTTTTTGTACTTTAATTCATTTAGAGTTACTATTTTTTTCTATTTATTATTTTTGTATATAACATCAGTAAGTTATATTTATACAGACATATTTATTATATATTCGTCATGGTTGCCTGCACGTCAGCGATCTTGCAGGTATTAGTGCAGGTCTCCATAGACCAATCATCATGTATACTTATAATAATGTATAAACTGTATTATTATGTACATAATTGATCTGAAATAAATGTATCTATCTATCGATCTATCTATCTATTTATCTATATATCTACCTACTGCTGTTGTTGCTACTACTGCTACTGCGACTACTACTACCACTACTACTACTACTGATAATAATAATACCACCACTACTACTACTACTACTACTACTACTACTACTACTATTACAACTACTATTACTACTACTACTACTACTACTACTGATAATAATAATACCACTTCTACTACTACTACTACTACTACTACTACTGCTGCTGCTGCTGCTACTACTACTACTACTACCACCACCACTACTACTACTACTATTACTACTACTACTACTACTACTACTACTACTACTACTACTGATAATACTAATACCACTACTACTACTACTACTACTACTACTACTACTACTACTACTGCTGCTGCTGCTGCTGCTACTACCATCACCACTACTACTACTACTATTACTACTACTACTACTACTACTACTGCCGCTGCTGCTGCTACTACTACTACTACTACCACCACTACTACTACTACTACTACTATTACTACTACTACTACTACTAATATTATATTTTCAACCGACCCTTAACAATCATCATGTGTGCATGTCAGGACATATATGTTTTCTACCCCTCCTGCCGTCATACTTGTCGAAAGGTCACGATAGATGGAAAATGTTATACCTGTAGCCTCCACAAACACCAGAAAGGGCCGGTAAAGTATAAATTCGCTCGGTGTATCCTAATCACCGATCGGTAAGGAACAGAAATTTGAGCGTGCCTGTTTGATGACGTAGCATCCAGAACACTGGGGTTCCCAGCCGTCACGTACGTGTGGCCCTAAAACCAGAGACGATCGTGACACGAAGTTGTTCCAAACTCCGGAGGTTCCGGGCGAAAGTTACCATAAAAAATCAATCAACAACGCCTTTGACAACTATGCCGTGACATGTCTGGAACTCGTCGGCTCATGGTTATGTTTGTAGGAGGCAACAAACATCCAAGCCATCTCGGAAGAACTAATCCAAGCCAACTTCGTGTGGGTATACAACGTCCCACATCAAGGACAGGTCACACACCCGAACTCGCCTCAACCAATCTCCGACGAATCAGTACGATCCGTTCATCGCTCGAGGCGAACTTGGCCTACATAGATCGTCAACAAAAACAACAACATTCGCTCGACCATGACGATGAGTTAAGGAGCCAACTCAGTTATTCGCCCTCAACCTCCATAAAAAAGATGAACTGGTTAACGATCTAACCACTGATGATGACAATGATATCATCGATTTAACTCGTTGCAATTGGTCGTTATCTGGTGATGAATGCGATGATCTGAAATCCTCCGTAGCAAAAGTGGACAAAATCCAAGATCAATCTCAAAAGATGATCGTTGAACAAGACTTCGAACAGAGTATGGACACAGCTTGCGTTCGTTACGCGTGAGCCGACCTTCTGCGCATGTACTTGACTTGACGGAAGGTCACGACACCTTCCCGGGTGACGTCCTGATCGAAAACGTCCTGCGTTGGCCAGTCATAGATTTCAACATAAGATGTACATTCTATAGATTGGTCTTCAAATGATACGTGAAACATACGATGAAGTCGAACGATCGGCGTCTGTTGTAAGAACGGTAGCATCCGACGTTAAGGTACGACGGAAGGTGAAGGTAGTCGATCGTGATGACCTTCGCCGCCGGCTACATCGTAATTCGATTCAAAGAAAGCACGACACCGATCATTACTTTATCACCACTGCGACGCCCTACACCACCACCACGTGTCGCAACAGAAATACCACGTGAGATTGTCTTTGGCGTACCGTCGCAAGAGCCATGGATCGATCTCTCTTATTGCGGACATTTAATGTGGCAGTCGTTTACCTTGATATCGCCCTACGTGACAAAATCAGCAGATCGTAACCGAGTTGAAGAGGCGATGGAAAAACTAGCCACGATGATCTATCGTTGCACACCGATGACCCAATTAGAGCGTGTCGCGAGGTCACTCGAAACATTTCCCGTGGAGAATTCCACCAGTACTTGACTGATAGAATTATCACCTTCGCACTGAATTAGTGTCATTAACAATCGAAGTCGAGTAGTTTAGGACAGTAAGGAAGAACAATCTGATATGCCTTATGAACTTTCTTGAAATGAACTCACTTTTGACATTTATTTTTACTTTCGGTCTTGATTTTGTAGCAACACTGTTTGTTGCTGTTGACATTACTTTCGGTGCTGTTTGATACTAGTTTTGACATTGATATTGTATGTAGTTTCGGTCCGGAAGTATATATTAACTGTATCCGTATTCTATCTACTCTGTTTGTTTCTTTGTTTTGATAGTGGTGTAACCTTTTCCATCTCAACATTTAGCACATATAAGTACTTACAGACAACGCCCACACCTTCCGTTCATTGATACCTTCATACCTAGGTATGTGACCGGAAATTCACTAGACGTCGCGACCTCGTCAGTCACGCACGACTCGGGCGTGGTGACATCACAGAGCCACGGTTACCCAATAGCTCGAAATTGCAACAAGACCGATCGCGTCTTAACGATGACAAAGACCACGTCGAACCCTCACCTCGTCTTCCCTTTACTGACAGTCTATCGACGGATCTACTCGATGTTGTCCGACAGCATTGATCGACCATCATGACACGTGTGACACAAGGTCACCTCCAGTCCAGGTGAGAATATAAGCTAACGTCGCTGGGCACGGATGATATAGAGACTCCTTTGAAAGTCAGATCAACCTCAGTTATGGATTCGTTCTGATGAACAAGACCACAGTAAGATTCAAATATTATCGTTCCTCTTGCAATTACTGCGGATGAACCCACTCTCGTCACCAACGCTGAGGACTTTAATACCTTTCTCGGACGCATCCGACAAACCGATGTCTTGCAGTGGGCGATCAATAAACGACCTGATTCTAGTGGGTTTGTGAACATGTCACGAATGTCACTTTCTTCGTGAATCACATCATCGATCATCCGATAGGATGCGTATGCGTTACATTTCCGGTCTATATAAAAAAAACAATGCCCTCATCGCTTTGGCAAGAGATCCCAACCACAACAAATGGTACACCGATAACCTCTGTCTCTTCCGGTATATGGCTCTCCATGGAGGACACGATCGTCGTCACTTCGAACCCACGGTGAAGGCCCTTTATGAGAGATACGATCGAGACGGTGTGTCTACGGAAGACTTTGACGGGGTCACGGTGGATGACCTCGATCGTATAGAGACCATCATCGAGATGAACATGTCCGTGTATAAACTCGTCGAGCCAGACGAATAAGTTGGAAAGGCGACTGCCGAACTCGTCCATCGATCCTTGTGCCACTACCCCGAGACGTCGTCCGTGAATATTTACGAGACACACTTTTCTTACATCCAATACCTCCTGATGTACTGTCATTCCTATCGATGTAGTAAGTGAGGCGACTCCTTGTGGAAAAATGCATGGAAACTGACACGAGCGCATGTTTACGGGGGATTTATAGAAAATATATCCAGGTGGAGTGTACCATTCGACCCCGTCAGTCTTCGAGTCTTTGGACGAGAAAACATCCGTGTCCCCGAACACTTGCGCTACTACCCCTATCGTGCCACGTTTGACTTCGAGTCATTGTGTGACACGTCACACCTTCCCTCCGACAGCGACAAGATCCATTGGATAGCTCGTTACGTGCCATTGAACGTCAGCGTAGCGTCTAACGTGCCAGGACACGAGCAGGTACACTGTCTCGTCACGGATGGTGATAGCGACAAGTTGGTGGCGGAGATGATGAACATCCTTCGTGCAATGAGCGACGCCGCATACAAAAACATCAAACACGAACACGAGAAGTAGTAATATAGGTCCCTTACCTGGGATGGTTGGATTACAACTGAAGCAAATCCATGTTAAAAGATAGGGATTCTCCCCCAGGGCGCTCCCGGGTTAAAGGATAGGGAGTAGAAAAGTAGTTCCGGTCCCATATTAAAAGATAGGGGTTTCCCCCAGGGCGCTCCCGGGTTAAAGGATAGGCCATTTCCCCCCCATGTTAAAGGATAGGGAATTGCCCCTATGTTAAAGCATAGGAGCTATTATCGTAAACGTATACGACGAAATTTTGAATTTTCCCCATGTTAAAAGATAGGAGCTATTACCGTAAAGGTATCCGACGATTTTTTTGAAAAAATAAAATATACCGAAGAGCATTTGAATATGTCACAAAGGAGATTGCTTGGCCCGTAGGCCGAAGCTCCGCCAAGGGATCGAGCCCTTATTTGGTTGACGATGACATGAATAAAATGTGGTGTTATAATAAGGCGTAATTTATATAATAAAAGGATTATAAATTCAGCAGAGGTCGTTTTATCTGAAGTAATGATTACGAAATGTAGACTACATATAGGACTATGTTATATCAGAACCTATAGCCTCGTTTTTGCGAACAGAGCGACCATCTTGGAATTATATGTTTGGTATCATTTCCGTACGGTAGTACCCAAATTCGTGTCTCTTATAAATTCCGTACTCGAGACGTGTCTGGACATGTTTGTTTGTTGCGAGCGTGAGCGTGCGCACCCTGTATGACGTCATTAAACTATAAACTACGCGCAGTAATTCTGTACGCGAGGTGAGTTGGTTATACAGGTAATGATTTGGTTAGCCATAGTTTTGAACTTGCGCATATGTAATGTAATTCCATCATTTGATCATCAACAGTGACATTATTAAACTATAAACTGCTACTCGCAGTAATTTTGTATGCGAGGTGAGTTGGTTATACAGGTAGTGATTTGGTTAGTCATTGTTTTGAGCTTTCGACCTTGAATATAATTCCATTATTTGACGTCATGGTCAGTGAGTGACGTCATTGTACGCGCAGTAATTTTGTACGCGAGGTGAGTTGGTTAAGCAGGTAGTACTTTGGTTAGCCATTGTTTTGAGCTTTCGCGCTTGAATATAACCCCATCACGTAACGTTATGGTCAATTCCCCTGTAAAATTTCATTCTAGAAGTTTCTTTGGTATTTTTGTCAACACACTACAAAACCGACGCTACTGTGTGCTACTGTGTCCTGTAGACGGGTCTGGACATGTTTGTTTGTTGCGGGCGCGAGTGCGCGCTCGCGTCCTGTATAACGTCAAAGCTATCATGGTCATTTTGGTTAGCCATCCTTTGTAAGAACTTTATTAGAAAATTCAATCACGGCCTGCAGAATAAAATCATTGTTCACCACCCTACAGGCATATCACGCTATAATCAAACTGGTATGAACTGGTATGAACTGGTAAACAAGCCCAAGGCTCTATGTGTCGGAAGAACAGTCGGGTATCGACACATAACATTTATACTTACCAGCCGTATGATATTCCCTGTTCAAGTCTCATCTGTGTTTCGTATGCATCTAGAGATCAACAGTATTGTTTCAACAGCCGTATGATATTCCCTGTTCAAGTCTCATCTGTGTTTCGTCTGCATCTAGAGATCAACAATATTGTTTCAACCTTTTATTATGCTATTATTCTTAATCCACACGTATGTACGTACGTAAAGAAGTAAACATAATCGATGCGCTATGCGTGATGTGCTGTGTCAACTCTTCGGCCTTGACACCAAACTTATTGAATAAAGAATTGGTTGCAAATCTCTTTTTTTAAACAGGCGCGTAACAAAGTGAAGCGTTATGATGAACAGTATATGACCATAATAATCTTCCAAACAGGTTGTACCAGTATATGTATAGTCTCGGGGTCGGTAGGTGTCGGTAGGGCCTCCTCATCGGCAACGATCGTTCGAACCATATCACTCGAATCTGAAGTATCGCGAGGGCAGTAATATGATATCTTCAACATGATGATGTTAGCCGTGGTGTCGTTGTGATACGAATGACGGTCCGACTGCTAGAGCTCCGCGCTTATATAGTTAGTGAATATGCCGAAAGGTCACGTGGGCGTGCCGAACGAGCACAGACCTCAGAGTAGAAAGTACACGAACGAATTGCAGAAAAGATTAGACTTGTGAATCGAATACCAGTTCAAACCAATTTGAAAACAGGATTAAGAATGTGTTGGAACGTTTGTTTGAACGTTTGTCAGTGAAAGTTTGCAAAGTTGTATGTTTAAAAGTGTATTTGAAGGTATGCTTATATGTTGAAGGTTAATGTTGGGTGGTCTGTATGTATGTATGTATGTATGTATGTCTCTATGTCTGTGTTTATGTATGTCTCTATGTTTGTGTTTATGTATGTCTCTATGTATGTATATCTCTATGGGTCCATTTTCGGTTACCCGTGCCAGGTTAGGTGTTTTACAACAGAAGCAAGTTTGAAAAGTTTACCGAAGAAGCACGAATTTAAATACTACAGTATGGAATAAAGATAAAAACGTTCTAATTGGGTCTTTATACACTTGACCCTTAATACGGTAAACTATATAAATACTGGTACAACCTGTTTGGAAGATTATTATGGTCATATACTGTTCATCATAACGCTTCACTTTGTTACGCGCCTGTTTCGAAAAAGAGATTTGCAACCAATTCTTTATTCGATAAGTTTGGTGTCAAGGCCGAAGAGTTGACATAGCACATCACGCATAGCGCATCGATTATGTTTACTTCTTTACGTACGTACATACGTGTGGATTAAGAATGATAGTATGATAAAAGGTTGAAACAATACTGTTGATCTCTAGATGCAGACGAAACACAGATGAGACTCGAACAGGGAATATCATATGGCTGGTAAGTATAAATGTTATATGTCGATACCCGACTGTTCTTCCGACACATAGAGCCTTGGGCTTGGTTACCAGTTCATACCAGTTTGATTATAGCGTGATATGCCTGTAGGGTGGTGAACAATGATTTTACTCTGCAGGACGTGATTGAATTTTCTAATAAAGTTCTTACAAAGGATGGCTAACTAAATGACCATGATAGCTTTGACGTTATACAGAACGCGAGCGCGCACTCGCGCCCGCAACAAACAAACATGTCCAGACCCGTCTACAGGACACAGTAGCACACAGTAGCGTCGGTTTTGTAGTGTGTTGACAAAAATACCAAAGAAACTTCTAGAATGAAATTTTACAGGGGAATTGACCATAACGTTACGTGATGGGGTTATATTCAAGCGCGAAAGCTCAAAACAATGGCTAACCAAAGTACTACCTGCTTAACCAACTCACCTCGCGTACAAAATTACTGCGCGTACAATGACGTCACTCACTGACCATGACGTCAAATAATGGAATTATATTCAAGGTCGAAAGCTCAAAACAATGACTAACCAAATCACTACCTGTATAACCAACTCACCTCGCATACAAAATTACTGCGAGTAGCAGTTTATAGTTTAATAATGTCACTGTTGATGATCAAATGATGGAATTACATTACATATGCGCAAGTTTAAAACTATGGCTAACCAAATCACTACCTGTATAACCAACTCACCTCGCGTACAGAATTACTGCGCGTAGTTTATAGTTTAATGACGTCATACAGGGTGCGCACGCTCACGCTCGCAACAAACAAACATGTCCAGACACGTCTCGAGTACGGAATTTATAAGAGACACGAATTTGGGTACTACCGTACGGAAATGATACCAAACGTATAATTCCAAGATGGAAAAAACGTTCGAAAAAACGAGGCTATAGGTTCTGATATAACATAGTCCTATATGTAGTCTACATTTCATATACATTACTTCAGATAAAACGACCTCTGCTGAATTTATAATCCTTTTATTATATAAATTACGCCTTAATATAACACCACATTGTATCCATGTCATCGTCAACCAAATAAGGGTTCGATCACTTGGCGGAGACTCGGCCTATGGACCAAACAAACTCGTTTGTGACATATTCAAATGCTCTTCGGTATATTTTATTTTTTCAAAAAAGTCGTCCGATACCTTTACGGTAATACCTCCTATCCTTTAACATGGGGAAAATTCCCTATCTTTTAACATGGGGAAAATTCAAAATTTCGTCATATACGTTTACAATAATAGCTCCTATGCTTTAACATAGGGACAATTCCGTATCCTTTAACATGGGGAAAAAATGGCCTATCCTTTAACCCGGGAGCGCTCCGGGGGAAATCCCTATGTTTTAACATGGGATAAAAATTCCCTATCCTTTAACCCGGGAGCGCCCTGGGGGAAAACCCCTATCTTTTAACATGGGACCGGAACTACTTTTCTACTCCCTATCCTTTAACCCGGGAGCGCCCTGGGGGAAAATCCCTATCTTTTAACATGGATTTGCTCCAGTTGTAATCCAACCATCCCAGATAAGGGACCTATATTACTACTACGAGAACGTTTTTCACCAACTCGCAGAAGCACTGTCGGAGTGGGACGAAAACGAAATCGCGACACGGTGATCCCTCAACGAGGGTGAGGACAAAGAATCGCGACAAAGACCGTCGAATCCTTCCAAGAAACTCACGGGACAATTGTACGGATGGCTTCGTTAAATACCCGTAATCGGCTTTAATTCAGGCTAGTATGACCTGAACGTCGTGAAACAGTTCTTGGTGCCCTACTTTATGTCCACGAAAGAAAAAAAGAAGACACGAAGGAACAAAACAAAGAAGAGGAACAAAACGAAGAGATGGTCAAAGAGGTTGTCAGTTTCTGTTTTGTTATCAAACGAAGCAACACTTTAATGTTTCTATTGACGGATCCCCTGAACTTTCTTGATATGACCCATTACATCGCACCTGGCTTTACCTACGATAAGTAGTGGAAAGCGTATGGATGCGAGGTCACGACAGATCATTTTCCGTAAGAGTACATGAACAGGTTGGAGAGAATCGACGACACATTTATTCCACCGAAAGCGGCCTTCTTCAGACGATTGAAAAATGATGGAATATTTGACGATGATTATGCCAGTTGTCAAAAGGCGTGGCGGGAGAACAACGTGAAGACGTTGCGAGACTTTCTCGTTTGATACAACAAAAGGGACGCTGTACCCTTCTTGCAGGCCATCGACAGACAGTTTGCATTTTCCGTAAGAGTACATGAACAGGTTGGAGAGAATCGACGACACATTTATTCCACCGAAAGCGGCCTTCTTCAGACGATTGAAAAATGATGGAATATTTGACGATGATTATGCCAGTTGTCAAAAGGCGTGGCGGGAGAACAACGTGAAGACGTTGCGAGACTTTCTCGTTTGATACAACAAAAGGGACGCTGTACCCTTCTTGCAGGCCATCGACAGACAGTTTGCATTCTATAAGGAACATGGCCTCCACATGTTCAAGCAAGCCGTCAGCGTACCCGGTCAGACCTAGACCTACCTGTTCAGCGACCTTCCGGAGAAGACCTACTTTACTCTCTTCAACGAAAAGAACAAAGATCTCCATCAACTCGTCAAAGATAATATCGTCGGAGGGGCGTCAATTATCTTCACTAGACATCACGAGAAAGGGGTCACTAAGCTACGTCGACACGAGTACGGAGACGACGCTCGAACGTGGCAGTCCATAGTGGGCTATAACGCGAATGCTCTGTACATGTATTCGATCACGGAAGACCTGCCAACGGGATGGTACACGCGACGGCGGGAAGAGAACGAGTTCCGGCCCGAAGCAGCGCAGTTAATAGTACAGATGGCTGCCGAATGGTTGACCTGGGAATCGGAAAGCACTGTATTCTCTATATGTCACTAGACCAACGGACTATAGAAGACGATAGTTACATTTCTAGTAGACGGATGGTGTAATCAAACGAAGACAGCCTACTAGTTCCACGGCTGCTTCTACCACGGATGTCCCTGCACCCAGCGAGAGGTCAACGAAGTAAACCGGAAAAACCATTGCCCAACTCCTCGCCGAAACACGAAAGAAGGTCATCGAGGTATAGAAATATGAATGGAAGGTTACGAGAAGCGAGGCGGTCATAAAAAAGTTTTTGGTCGCGACCTTTCCTCGTCGACGCCACGGGCAGTGGAAGATGGCGTCACAGCAGATACTGACAGGTGTGCGCAACGGGACCTTGTTCGGTGTGATCTAGTGCGACCTTCGTGTACCGGAAGAATTGCGCGCGCACTTTGCCGAAATGCAGCTCATCTTCAATTACGTGCGCATGACACCTGATGAATCTGACCATTCATGCTTCGGTAAGCCGAAGAACATGACATCATGTCGACCCCGCGCCGCACCCTCGTCGAAAGTTATCACGGTGACAAGATCTTGCTCGCAATACCTCTCTCGCGATGGTACATGGAGCACGGACTAGAGGTGACGCACGTCTATCCGGTCGTCGAATACATTCCGAATCCAAGCTTTCGACGGTCGGTGAGGCAAGGTCCGCGGCCCGTCGCGAGGGAGATATCCACCCGGACATGGCCATCTTTGCAGACACGAATAACTTGATGAAGAATTCGAGCTATGTCGATCGCCACCGTGACGTCACCTAAGGCACGGAGGTGAGGGCATCGCTGCGAGACCGACACGGATAGCGCGTACTTAGCTTTGGCCGGCGAGTCCGTCGATGACCCCGTGACCCGGGAACTGTTAGAGCATTACTTCCGGCACCGCTCCGAATGGCTGCCGTCCGAATGTTGCAACGATCATCACTGCGAGTACGTGCGCTGTCGCCTCGCCGAACATCCGTGGGCCTGCACCGAATCATGCCGCATGGTACTCAAAGCCTGTGATAAGAGAACACCGAGCTTCTTCAAGGTCGATTGTGCCGGGGTTTCTTTCGTGGGTCTATGCAGCAAGACTACTACTGTTCCGGACCCACGGACAAGTACCATACTTAAGGACTGAACAAATGTATAAACGCCCTAGACAAGCAGGCCTTCGTAAACGTGCTAACCAATCGTCGGAGGGGAAGTGGAAAGAACATTGGGTTTCGAATGAATCACTCATCCGTCTACACCTACGTCCAGGAACACGCGGCCCTGACCTACTTCTACGCTAAACGCGTGGTCCACGAGTATTTATAGGACCACGAGTCTCGTGGATGTATAAAAGTTGAAGACCGGCAGATCGATCGCTATAATCGATCATGGACGCGCGATGCAAATGTCCTTTCACGTGCATCGTCGCGGGACCGACGGAATATGGTAAAAGTACTTTTGCGATCAGCATGCTACGTCACGCTGTCACGATGATCGATCCGCCACCCGAAAAGACAGAAAAGGGGTTACAGAGAATTGCAAAGTGCTTACGCCCCACGATGAAGGTAGCCAACGTCCAGTTCGTGGAAATTGTTACCGAGCGACAGCTTTTTCGATGCGTCGACGAGGAACCTTGTTGTCATACATGATCTGATGGCGAAAACGAACGAACGGGTCACGATCTTGTTCACAAAAAAGTCATCAGAAGAACACGTCCGAAATGTGTCTCGTGCAGAACCTCTTTCCGAAAAACAAGGAGAGTCGCTCCATCAGTCTGAATTTTCAATATATGGTGGTCTTCAAGAATCCTCGCGAAGCTTCGCAGATAGGTTACTTGACACGACATATGTATCAGGGTCGTGTAAAGTTTGTACAAGATGCGTTCAAAGACGCCAGGTCAGTACCGTACGATTATCACTTGGTTGATCGCAAACAGGACACGCCCGATGATATGCGTCTACGCACGGCCATTTTTCCAGACGACGTCGTTCAGTACGTGTACCTCCAGAATGTATAAAAAGACAGCGCACGCGCCTCGTCTCTTCACTTACACGATGACTGAGCTCGTGAAGAGACACATTATCTGAATAGATACAATAGCACGAAATTGAGGAGAACTATCATCGCCAACGCCTAAGCTGATCTACTTTGCGCATTGACCGAGTGCGCCTACAATAATAGTATATTAAAAAAAGAACGTACCCTTGACCCCATGCAGAGGCGACGGTTGAGTAAGTATAGAACAAAACTACGCGAGTTGGTACTAAGAGGCGTGCCGGCGACCAGGAGACGTCAAAACTTACTCGACAATAACCAGGTTGGTGAAGGACCTTTCCACCACCACCAAACCAACAGAGTTCGCGGAGGTCATCGAGAGCGTTCCCAGATGCTACAGCCCAAAGACAGACGACTGGCGGAACGTCTCAAACGAGATATCGCGTGGACCGCGCGCGGAGAGCTCATCCACTATGGAGTCCCGGTACCCGGAAGTAACGTTGTGGATCTGGTGAACGATCTGTTGCGCGCGAGAAAGACCGTCGGGATAGCGGGTGTTTGTTCAACAACTCGGCGACATCAATTTACCAATGGAGTTGGTAGACAACGAAACCAGGAAATTACACATTAAACAGGTACAAAGTGCAACGGTGGCACCTACACCTTCACGCTCGGTTGGTAGAGCACGACGAGCGCTGCGTTGGCTCTCGCGTCGACGAATGGAACAGTCCGCTCTACCCACCCCACCATCGGAAAGAAGCAAGGCGTCGGATGGATGGGAAAGTCTATAAAGAAGGAGGCCCGTCACGAATAGATAGCATAATGACAGGCATCTACCCACGGGACACTTGGCGTTGTCTTTTCGGCGCTATCGCTTACGCCGGACTTCACGTCGCCGCCGTCATTTCCATAGACTATCTGATTTGTCTACCGATGCCATGGTTCATCACCGTTCCAACCTTCGAGAAGTCTATTTCGACCCAACAGAGGTGGGAGGTTATGGAGGAATAGAGTCCTTGCGACGTGTCACGCGTGTACCGAGGAATGTCGTCTAACAATGGCTATCGGAACAGAACGCCTATACTCTACACAAACCCGTGAGAACACATTTCAAGAGACGACGCATTGTCATGGGTGGACGGAATCGACAGTGGCAGACGATACATCGATATCCTTCAAGACTTTGTCCGATCCTACGACACCCCCACCGCGATATCGGTATGCCTACATCACTGGTGAATGCATGGAATCAGGAAGAGTTTTGACAGCGCTTGTGCGGACACGACGGCAAGGGCGTACCCAAGTTCCATGTGGCGGATCGCGTGCGTATCAGCAAGATCAAGAGACGGTTCGAGAAATGAAATTGAAGAGAGGAAATCTTCACCATACGCGAGGTGCATCCCTCCGATCCATCCGTCTATCGATTGACGGACGATCTCGGTGAGACGTTGGACGGAACCTTCTACAAACCGGAGTTGCAGAAGGTGTCGGTGCCAGCCGATAAATTGTTCCTCGTGGAATTGGCACTGCGGCAACTGAAGATAGGCAGGCGAAGGGATGTTTTGATAAAATGGCACGGCTACCCCTCCAAATTCAACAGCTGGATCGATGTCTAAGCCCTCGTCAGGTATAAAGACTAGTCACGTGACCTCCGATTCGTCAGTCGATATCTGGCCGGTCAGGACAGGACAAGACTTGGTTAGTTTGTCAGTATGTAGGTGTATTCTTCTACTCTACGTTAGCGTACTAGTCACGCTTCGTCATCAAGAAACGGCAACAGGGTAATGTTTCATATTGCGAACCATCTTCTTGGCCGTAAGTGTGTGAAGCATATTGCCACCGACATCGGTGGCCCCGCCGTTGTTGCCGAGCGTTTCGCTTACCATTTCGTCGACAAGATCAACTTGATCCGCAACCGAATCATGGTTCCGTCAGCTGATTTTGACAACGCACAGCCATGTGTGGTTTCTTCGCCGCTGCTAGCGTTTCAATCGGCTACTCTCGAAGAAGTAACGACACTCATCACAAGTGGCAAGACAAAGTCGTCCAAGCTTGATCCACTGCCCTCTGTTATTCTGAAGGCGAATACATCCATCTTGGCGCCGATTCTCGTGAAATTTATCAACTTGTCCTGCGAGTCTTCCACTGTTCCCTCCCGGCTGAAGAACGCAGTCATCACGCCTCTTCTTAAACGTTCCGGTCTTCCCGCCGACGACTACGCCAGCTACCGACGTATCTCGAACCTTCCGTACGCATCCAAGTTACATGAACGCCACGTCTCTGTCCAAATGCGTTTGCATATGCAACACAATGGCATCGGAGATCCTTTTTAGAGCGCCTACCGCCCGTCACTCAGCATTGAGACAGCGATTTTTTGTATCGAAGACGACGTGTTCAGATCACTGGATGCTCGTAAGCATGTAGTACTTGTTCTACTTGACCTCAGCGCTGCGTTCGACATGATCGACCATGACATTCTTGTCGCTGAACTAGACCGAATCGGCGTGCGAGGCAACGCACTTTGCTGGCTCGCCTCTTACCTAGACGACCAAACACAGTGCGTCAGCGTTGACGATCATCTTTCTTGCGACAGCGGACTAAGACATGGATTTCCACAGGGCTGTGTGTTGGGCCCTCTGTTATTTTATATATATATTGTGCTGATCTTTCCGAATATCAGGAAGAGAAGCACTATGTTCGCTACCATGTCTACGCTGATGACACCCAACTCTATGTCGATTTTCCGTGAAACGATTCTGCGTCCGCCGCCGACCGGATATCCCGTTGTGTGACTGACGTGAAAGCATGGCTAACGTCGCGATACCTGCTTTTGAACGAGGCGAAGACAGAGGTGATACTGTTTACAGCACCAAACAACCGTATTCCACAGCCACCGCCTCTTCCCATCGACGTCTGCGTTTGCAACGTCAGCACTTCCGCCAACATACGTGACCTTGGAGTAGAGCTCGACTCCACGATGTCGATGGCCGCACACATTAGTCGTACCTGTCGGGCTGCCTACGCCCAACTACGTGGTATAGCGCGAATACGATCATCTCTCCCGCTTTCAGCGTGCAAGTCGCTTGTACACGCGCTAGTCACGTCGCGACTTGACTTCGGAAACGCGGCCCTGTACGGCATTACTGGA
This sequence comes from Paraescarpia echinospica, assembly GCA_020002185.1. Taxonomy (NCBI): domain Eukaryota; kingdom Metazoa; phylum Annelida; class Polychaeta; order Sabellida; family Siboglinidae; genus Paraescarpia; species Paraescarpia echinospica. The sequence goes on from CM034542.1 coordinate 49,465,680, forward strand.
ACCTTCTTGCACCGACTAGATATGGTCCAGCGATCAGCTGCTCGTTTCGTTCTCTGCTTACGTCGGCGTGACCAACACAGCATGACAGTGGCACTACGACAGCTACATTGACTACCTGTGGCGCAGCGAATTCAATTTAAACCATTGACCTTGATGCACGGCGCTGTGTATGAAAACACTCCACAGTACCTTGCCGACCGTATATGTGCATATGTTCCCTGTTGTACTCTTCGCTCGGCCGATCAGTTTCTCATGGTGGTTCCTAGAGTTAACCTGGAACGGTATGGCCGACGCGCAATTTCATGTGCAGGTCCCACTCTCTGGAATTCTTTTCCACTAGAGCTAAGAAGACGTCGTGACTGATTTTTTTGTTTCGTGAATAGAAAAGATGAACGGAAACCATCGAATGACTGATGAGCGACAGTTTGAGGTTGTGGTACTACACAGAAATGAAGCCAGCATGAGGGAAATTGCAAGGAAATTGAGAATTTCCAAGAATGCAGTTGCTAGCATTGTGCAGAAGCACCGGAATACAGGCTCTGTGAAAAATTCTTCCGGGGAGAGGCCGAAAGAAATCAACTACAAAACGGAAAGATCGTCGACTCATCCGTACGTCCTTGAATGACCGTCGCTTGACCTCCAGTGACTTAAAGAAACGTTGCAAGATGAGTGTGGACACGTTTCTAGTCGAGTGTGTGGACACGTTTCTAATCGAACAGTTGGGAACAGATTACAAGTGGCAGAATTAAGAGGGTATGTTGCAGTTAAGAAGCCCCTGCTCTCTGCCAAGAACCGAAAGGCACGGTTGCAATGGGGAAGGAGGCACATACATTGGTCTGATGATGACTGGCAACGTGTTTTGTGGTCAGATGAAATCAGTAATTGAGCTTTTCAACTCTTCAAAGATAGTTTAAGTGAGGAGGAGACAGGGAGAAAGATATAATGAACAATGCATCGTCCAACTGTGAAGTTTGGTGGTGGCAAACAAATGATATGGGGTTGCTTTAGCGGCCAAGGTGTTGGTTTCCTTCACAGGGTCGACGGCACGTTAGGCCAAGCACAGTACATCAAACTCCTTAAAAAGAGCAGGTTACCGTCTGCAGATAAGCTGCACGGTGGCAGAGATTACATCTTTCAACAAAACAATGCGCCATGCCACAGAGCAAAGAAAGTCATGGACTTTTTCGAAGAAAAAGTCATCACAGTAATGGACTGGCCAGCCCAATCTCCAGACCTAAACCCCATCGAGAATTTGTGGCAAAACCTGAAAGTGCTGGTTCATGACTGCAAGCCAAGTTCTTTGGATGACCTTTGGGAGAAGCTAAATACTGCCTGGCACAGTATAACACACGCCAAACTCTTAAAAATAATCCATTCAATGCCTAAGCGTGTCAGGGCTGTTATTTCAGCCAGAGGAGGTGCTACTCGATATTGATATATGCTACAAATAAAGAATGGAAACAAATTAGAATGACAATTTCTTAAATCCTTAGCTTTGTCTCATTTAATAAGGTAAAATAAAACAGATTATATTTCCTATTAACTGAAAAACGACGTCTATTTACTGCAAAGTCGTGAATATTTCCTAACATAATCACTGTCCCAGTTATTTTTTTCCAGTACTGTATATATATATATATGTATATGTATATATATATATATATATATATATATATATATATATATATTATATATAATTTAACAAAACTATGCCACTCTCATACCCTTTCAAAGCAAACAGTTTAGTTTCTAACCTTAAAACTGCAATGTCTTCCGTTGGCTTGGTGAACGAATGTAGACCGGTGTCATATGAACGAAGAACATCACTTGCGTGTCACCTTAAATGGTCTCGCTTATGGTCATGTCCAATGTTTTTTCCAACAACGATTGTTTTTACAAGATAAATAACACAGGATGCTTCATTAAACAACTCGCATAATGTTTCGGTGACAACCCAATAACTAACAACAGATAGTGACACCACCAAACCCGACGTCAAAGGTAAGTTAGTTTTTAGGTTAAACAAAACGAGTTACATAAAATGTATTGCCATGTACACATGCACACGCACACACGCGCACACGTAAACACGTACACATGCACATACACCCACAAGCAATCACATATACACAGGCACATACCAGCGCAAACGCATCCACGCTAACACGCATGCACGAATATGCACACACATCACCATTGTTCATCTCGCTATTTCCCCCCATCTCGTAGTCGCTGTCTCTCCTTTATATATATGTATATATATATATATATATATATATATATATATAAATTATCTATAGATTTATTTATTTATCTCTCTCTCTCACTTTTATATTTATTTTTCTATCCCTCTCTTCATTTATGACTCTCTCTCTCTCTCTCTCTCTCTCTCTCTCTCTCTCTCTCTCTCTCTCTCTCTCTCTCTCTCTCTCTCTCTCTCTCTCTCTCTCTCTCTCTCTCTCTCTCACTCTCACTCTCACTCTCACTCTCACACTCTCTCTCAGTTTTCTAACTCACGCATGCTTGCACGCATGCACGCACGCATAGTCACATACACATGTTGAGTCTGCTTATTGATGACCCAGACGTGAAATACATCCATATGTTCAAGTCTTAGAATTCAATACGCTGATAACCCATACAACAAGAGGTCTATCATAACAGTTTTTGTCTGCACGTAGCATTCTGAATCATCGACCAGATTATACTATTTCAAAAGCAGAATTGAGTGGATGAGTGAGTTCATGATAAAACAACAAGAACAGCTTTCCTTCTCAGTATTTTCTGATAAAGATCACAGAGCTGCAGTTGTTTGATACAAACAATCTTACCCAACCTTTTCACGACCCGAGCAACGTTGCTTTAATGTTGACAGACAAAACGCCATACCCTAACAAATAGGTTAAAAGAAAGCACAGTTTTAATTGACGCACGTGTATACAGTCGTGATATATGTAATAACATAGGTCAATCATATCATTAAATAAGTACGCTTGTAATTCGGTCAAACTTATAGTAATTCGGTTATCAGGCATTCGGAACTTGCGCGAATATATATAGTTTCGTTCAATGACATCATTAGAGAGTTACACTTAGTAAATAAGTAAGATTGGTAATTAGGTCCAACTGGTAGTAATTCGGCCAAACTAGCAGGCATTTGGAACTTCGTGCGTCTCTATTGTCCCAATTTATGTAATAACATAGGTCAATGATACATTAATACAAAGAACTCTCAAAGGACCTCTCTTACCTTGTACCCTATATGAGGTAAGTTTTATTAATAGTACCGCGTGTCTCAATATGTCCGAACTTGTCCGCGACCTACAATATGATTGCAACTACAGCTCTTTGGTTTTTCTTCATGTGACGTATGTTCTATTAATAGTACCGCGTATCTCGACAAGTCTCAACTTGTCCAATACGTAACATCGTAACTACAGCTCGTTGCGTTTTGTCGATGTGACGTAAGTGCTATAACTAGTACCGAGTGCCTCGAAACTGGTTTTTAACTAAATTACTTACCAGCTACAGAGAGACGATATCAAGATCAGCTATGTAGCGTATCATTTTAGATTAGTACAACATTCTGGAACATTTAGTGAGACAGCCAGAGATCCGAGGACCTATTCACAGTGTATATTTTAACACGTATAGCATAATTTTCAGATATGCTTGAACATAATTCAAAATTATTACTAAGTCAACTTTCATACGCTGGTGGAGAGTCATACTTTGTATTCTTTTACTTAATACTTACACCTAAAATGGCCTATCTTTATGTCCATACAACGTGTCACCTTACTTACTGTCACGTAACTTCTTATCATCGAGTCATTATGCCACCGTAATCTAACAACGGTCTATTGTTCCCATGTAATCTTTAATATTATAATTATTATAGAAAAATCTTTTCAGAACTACATTGAAGGCCCACTACCACCAAAGCGACAACGGAGGGTCTCTGTGTCGACAGAGACGATTAATAAAAAACAGCACATCATTAACACCAACTGCCGCTCCTGCCCGTGTGAAAACGTCTACCGACGCCACGAATGTGACAACTTCTACCGACGCCACGAATGTGACAACTTCTACCGAGATCACCAATGTCATAACTTCCGCTCCTGACGCCTAGGGTCGGAACTTCATCACTGACTTTCCTGGGACCGAAATGAAGAAGACGCTTTTACACATCACATACCATGTAGCGTCGTTTCACTCTCAAGACGACAATGCCCCGTTTGCGCCGTACACGATCTTAGTCAATTTCATCACCATTGCATGCAACCTGATGAAATTCTAATTTATTTGCTCTTTGACGAGGCCGTTGAGGACATTAATTCAACCGCAGTTATTAAAGACTGGTTGACTATTTTACTAGAGGCAGGCTTTAAACTATCCAACTTGACATCCGAATATTTGTGTAATATCAAGACTTGGTTGCATGACTCTGTTTCGGAACAGTGGCGAAACACTATGAAGGAAACGGTTTTGGCAGTAATGGAGGGTGACCTGTAAATCATTTCTGTTTTCTTTTATTCCCTAATAAAACTTTCAAACCTTATCTTGTGTCTTTTTTTCCTAGTATATGTACCGTGTACTCTAGTCCCTTTGTTAATTTCCGTAAACTTTAGCCCAACTTCCATTCATCATACACGTCTACAACTTTCCTATCATGTCGTGACTACAACATATCTATGTCTTTTATTAACAGCATACGTGAACTGATTCCTGGACAATACGAAAACTGTTTTACGAACTTGGCCCTATAAAATGTATTACTTTATATCCATACCTCGGCACTTCTTTTTGATGTGACATAAAGAAGTGCCGAGGTATGTGAAAAAATGAAAACGGCGGGAAATTGCTGAAAAAAACGGGAAGTCGGTGAATATAGCGGGAATTTTTTTTAATATAACCTAATGCCGTGTGCAAACATTTGTATGACATCGACTACGTGTCAATTTTTCATTGAATTACACAACATTTTATAACTACCCTGGCTTCTATATTGTTATTATACATTATCTTATTCAATCATGGCATACCTCCTACTGAAGAATACATTTATATGGAACTTGCTAGTGTGCCTATTTTCACCTTACCCCCAGTGGTCATGGTGATGGTATTGGAAACAGTCCTTACAGTCCCACCGATGGAAGATCCAGGGTCGAACTTAACATGAACAGAACCAACTCCGACAGCAAGATAATTTCATATCTTTTCAATCTTATAGTCTTTTGTAAGAACACAACATTTACTTTTTACGCTACTCAATGTCACACGACATTGAAACCGTCTTTTTAAAAACAAGCTTTCTGCACGAACTGAGATTAAAACAATAACCTGGCATTGATGACTACAAACTTTGGAACTAAACATTAAACAACAACTGTCAACAAAGTATAGATACCTACATTCAACGTATCATTGAGTATCCTTACAAATAAATTTTTTCATTCCAACAACTGCAGACCGTCAAATAACAGCGTAACACTCATAACCGTGAAGGCAGAGCCCAACGACCGCAGACCGTCATATAACAGCGTAACACTCGTACCTGCGCCCCTAAACATAAGAAGAAAAAGAGAGTGAGGATCATTACAACGCACTGCAAAGAAACATCAGGACTCTTCTTAACGTCATTGAACCTCACCTCAATTTTCCGAATTGTCTTCGTCATCATGAAACTAAACAATCACCAGGGAAAGGCCATGGTAACAACTACATATAGTGACCCGTGTCATCGTTCTTCTCGCGAAATTTTCTGTAACATAATTTCCTTCGTTGAACAGGTCACCCAGTTGTTCTTTATTCTTTGACAAAGAGTTTTTTGTGAATTTCTATATAATTGAGTGTCTTAATAAATTTGACACATTGTGTCGTAGTAAAATTCACTAAATTCAGGAACATGCACAGATAAAATCCAGTAAATTCAGGAAATTCAGGAAATTCAACAAGATAGACATGTAAAATTCACAAAATTCAGCAAGATACATAGGTAAAATCCAGCAAATTCAGCAATACGCACAGGTAAAATTAAGGAAATTCAAGAAATTCAGAGGTAAACATGCAGAGGTAAAATTCAGGGAATTCACCTAGATAAACAGGTAAAATCTAGCAAATTCAGAAAGATACACAGTTAAAATTGAGCAAATTCAGCAAAATACACATATAAAAATTGAGCAAATTCAGGAAATGCAGCAACATGCACAAATAAAATTCAGGAAATTCAGGACTGTATCCTAAACACGCATTCACGCTCGTTCGCACAGAATTTCCTGAGAATCTAGGTGGAGACCCTGAATTTTACTTATGCATCTTGCTGTATTTCCTGAATTTTACTTGTTTATTTTGCTGAATTTCGTGGATTTGCTTAATTTTACCTGTATATTTTGCTGAATTTACTAAATTTTACCTGTGTTTCTTGCTGAATTTGCTGAATTTACTGGATTTTATCTGAGAATCTTGCTGAATTTGTTTAAATATACATGTGTATCTTGATGAATTTGCTGGATTTTACCTGTGTATCTTGCTCAATTTACTTAATTTTACCTGGCTATCTTGTTGAATTTTATGAATTTCGTGAACTACCTGAACGGTACCTGTGCATGTTCCTGAAGTTCATGAATTTTACTACGGCTAGTACGATTATGAAGCTAGGGCCAATGAAAAGATAAAATGATGTGATGTAACCTTGACTATGGATTAAAATAGGAAACAATTATCCAGCTATAAAATATATGAATGTCGTGTGTTTTATTTGATTAAAGGCGACATGTAATGTCTGAGTTGATGACGGGATAGCTGATATGTAGTTTGAAATGTTTGTTAATTAATCAATAAAAAATGTCGACAACATTTGTGCATTCATGAAATTTTATTAACACACAATGTGCCAATTTTATTAAGACACTCAAGTATATAGAAATTTATTAAAAAAACCTTTGTCAAGAACTAAAGAACAACAGAGTGACATCTTCAACGAAGGAATGAATATTACAGAAGTTGTAAAATTTCGAGAGAAGAAAGGTGACACGGTCCACTGAATGTAGCTGTTACCGTCGCCTTTCCCTGGTGATTGTTTAGTTTCATGATGACGACGACAATCCGGAAAATTGAGGTCAGGTTCAGCGACGTTCCGAAGAGACCTGACGTTTCTTTGAAGTGAGTTGTAAAGATCCTCACTCTCTTTTAGTCTTTCTTTCACTTCCCTAATTCGTTCGTCCTTGTTCTTCATATACAGGTACGAGTGTTATGCTGTTATGTGACGGTCTGCCGTCGGTGGGCTCTGTCTTCACGGGTACGTGTGTTACGCTGTTATCTGACGGTCTGCAGTTGTTGGAAAAAAGAAATGATTTGTAAGGATACACACTGATACGTTGAATATAGGTACATATACGTTGTTGGCAGTTGTCGTTTAATGTTTATTTGAAAGGTTTGCAGTTACCAATGTCAGGTTATCATTTTACTATCAGCCCATGCAGACAGCTTGTTTTAAAAAAGACGGTGTCAAGGTCGTGTGACGTTGTGTAGCGTAAAAATAAAATGTTGTGCCCTTACAAGACTATAACTTTGAAAGATGTGTAATTACTTTGCTGTTGGAGTTGGTTCTGATGATGATAGGTTCGACCCTGGATCTTCCACCGGTGGGAGTGTCCAGAACTTTTTCCATGACCATGACCATGACCACTGGGGCCAGGGTAAGGTGAAAATAGGCACACTAACAAGTTCCTTATCAATGTATTCTTCAGTAGGAGGTACTGTCATGATTGAATAAGATAATGTTGTATAATAAGAATATGGAAGCCAGAGTAGTTATACAGTTTTCAAAGTCTTGTGTATTGTGTAATTCAATGAAAAATTGACACGTAGACGAAGTCACACAAATGTTAGCACATGGCACACTACGTTATACTAAAAAAGGATTTCCAGCCATTTTCACCGATTTCCCGTCTTTTCCAGCAATTTTCCGCAGTTTTAATAAATTTCCCGTATTTTTGTAGCACTTTAGCGCTAATTCCCGCATAGCCAATCGATGCGCTGTACTAGCAATACAATAAATGTATATTAATATATTAAAAACTAAACACAGGTTTTAAGATATATAGTACTGAACATTAAAATAGAAACACTAATTTTAAGACAAATAATACTAAAATTATAAAATAATGTCCGTCACAACGAAATAATTTAAATTAATTAAAATATATAATAAAAAGATGAGTCTTAAAGACTTTCTAAACTTATTCAGTGTCCCTGATGCACGAATGTCCACCGGTAGTTCATTCCATAATCGTGGTGCTGCTGCGCCAAATGCCGAGTCGCCAATGCATTTCTTCGTGATGCCTTGGTGCAGTGTTGGCGCATGGTCCTGGCGTAGGCGTCCATCACGCTCTCGTGGCTGCACAAATTCTGCCAGATAAGACGGCGCTAAACCATGAATACATTTGTAAGTCACCACCAACACATTGAACACAATTCGAATCGCAACTGGCAGCCAATGCAGTTCCTTTATCACTGGCGTTATGTGGTCGTGTCTGCTGGTGCGTGTTACTAGTCTGGCTGCATTGTTCTGGAATCGCTGCAACCGAGCTGTCTGGGATAACGGTAAGTTGTTCAAGAGTGCGTTGCAATAGTTCAAGCGAGAGGTGACGAGTGCGTTGACCGCACTTTTTGCGGCTTCAGCTGTAAGATAGTGCCGTATTGATGACAGTCTGTACAGATGGTAGTTACATGCAGCACACACAGTAGTCACGTGATGTGTCATCGTTAGATGTTGGTCCATGAGAATTCCCAAATTCCGTATGCAGTCTACTGGTGAAATGATATCGTCTCCAATGGTCATAGGGCAACCTCCGCACATCTTGAGATGATGTTTTGATGTAAAGATAGTCATCTTAGTTTTTTCATCATTTAGTTTTAGCATGCGCAGCGCCATCCATTGCCTGACTTCACGAATGCAGTCTGTGAGCCGCCTCATTGTTTCCGCTTGGTCGCCTACTATAGCTGGATTGTACGACGCATATAGCTGAATGTCATCAGCATATTTATGGTACTTTATTTCATATCTTTTGAATATGCGCTGCATTGGTGTGGTGTATAGAGTGAAGATAACTGGCCCAAGGACCGAGCTCTGTTGCACACCACTATGTAGCGGAATAGACTCGGATGTTATTGAGTCAATCTGGACACGACAGGTGCGGTCTCCCAATACGTCCGGAACCATGATAATGCCGTTTCGCGCACACCGTACTCGTCATGCAGTAGTGTCAGCAAGTGTTTGTCATCAATCGTGTCAAATGTAGCTGATAAATCCAGCATGACAAACAGCATTGCACGATTCTTGTCAAACGCACCAGCAATATAATGCTGGACACGCAATAGGGCAGTCTCTGTACTGTGAAGGATCTTATATGCTGATTGGTATTCTTCATGCAACCCGTTCACAGTGAGATGATCAATCAGACGACGAACTGCAACTTTCTCTAGGACTTTGCCGATGAATGCTATGTCTGTAGTTCTTCAGTAGGTCTCTTTCGAGAGTGTCGGTTTTTAGAAGTGGTTTTACAATTGCTTTTCTCAAAGTGATCGGAAATAGTCCTTGCTTAAAGGGAATAAAAACATATATTGCTTGAATTTATGTTATATTACATCCTGCTATCTATTTCCACGTCCACCAAGCAAAAAAATCAAAACAATTCAATGAATTAGAAATTCCACATTTTATGCTGTACATCCGGACATTTTCGAATATGCATATTTTTGGCGCGCTTTTCGGGATGCCGAGATGTGACGTCACTTATGACTCAAACTCGCATCAGGCCGACCCTTTCCATGCATTCAGACCATGTTTACAAGTATAGCTTTTGGGTTGAAACGAGCGTCAGAATGAGTTATTGTGCAATTTTCCGACGTAATACAAACACTAGTCATCATAGAGGAACAAGCAGTTGTCTTACGGTTCCACATGAATCGAATTTTATTCAAAACAACGTATGCGAATGGGCCTACAAGTCGACTAGGTTTCGCCGAGCTTGGGTCGTTTTCCGAATAATTATATCGAATGCAATCAACGGGAGATAATCTACACCAATAAACACACATAGCAAACATATATTGTATCCAGCTACATAAAGTAACGTGTATAATCTCATAATATCACTGCAATATCGATATAAGGAGTTGTACAATTTACCATAACAACTTAAATCAGTAACAAGGTTTCCGCTGGTCCCGCTAGCTCAGTAGGTAGGCGCGTTGGTTGCTTGTCATTTATTTTACAATCGGGCGACGCCGGTTCAATCCTGACAGCATGCAAACTATGGATGTTCTTTACACTTTTTGTGTTTATGTTTTCACGAAGTAATATAAACTAAATCATTTAGTATACTATGATGTACTGTTTGTAAATAATTTTTATTTTGTAGTAATTATTTATTCGCCACAAAAATGAAAATATGGTCATTATATAACGATGTTTCTAAATAGTATTTATCCAAACAAATATAATGTAATGGATATCTAATTTATTAATTGTAAATATATTGTACAGTAATATATTGTAACTATATATGTGAAAACAGATTGTGATCTGTCTGGATAAATACAATTTAGAAATATCGTTGTATATAATGACCATATTTTCATTTTTGTGGCGAATAAAAAATTACTACAAAAATATTAAAAAATATTTACAAACAGTGCATATTAAATGATTTGGTTTATATTACTTCGTGAAAACATAAACAAAAAAAGTGTAAAGAAAATCAATAGTTTGCATGCTGTCAGGATTGAACCGGCGTCGCCCGATTGTAAAACAGACGCCAAGGAACCAACGCATTTACCAACTGAGCTATGAAGGCCGGCAGAAATTCGCTAACGACTGATTTCAGTTGTTATGATAAATTGTACAACTCCTCCTTCATACATCGATATTCTAGTGATATTATGAGATTTTACACATTCCTTTCTGTAGCTGGATACAATATATGTTTGCTATGTATGTTTATTGGTGTAGATTATCTCCCGTTGGTTGAATTCGATATAATTATTCGGAAAACGACCCAAGCTCGGCGAAACCTAGTCGACTTGTAGGCCCATTCGCATACGTTGTTTTGAATAAAATTCGATTCATGTGGAACCGTAAGACAACTGCTTGTTCCTCTATGATGACTAGTGTTTGTATTACGTCGGAAAATTGCACAATAACTCATTCTATGTATGTATATTGGTGTACATTATTTCCCGTTGGTTGCATTCGATATAATTATTCGGAAAACGAGCCCAGGGCCAAGCTCGGCGAAACCTAGTCGACTTGTAGGCTCATTCGCATTCATTGTTTTGAATAAAATTGAATTCATGTGGAACCGTAAGATAACTGCTTGTTCCTCTATGATGACTAGTGTTTGTATTACATCGGATTATTGCATAACAACTCATTCTGACGCTCGTTTCGACCCCAACATTATCCATGTAAACATGCTCTGAATGCATAGAAAGGATCGGCCTGCTGCGAGTGTGAGTCATGTGTGACGTTAAGATACCACGTGATCGCCTAGCTCATTAAATTTTTATTTTCCGCGGGAATCGCTACACAGACGGGTTTAAAATCGAATTTATGCTACAAATGTATTTTTCTGTATTTTTTTAATGTTCTCGAATGTTACATGTAATATTAAACTTTCTGTACATATGGAAAACGGATTTTAGTTAATGCCTTGTTTTTATTTCCTTTAAAGCTGTTGTTCACTATTGGCCTGAGACAGGGAATGTGGATACGTAGTGTTTTCTTCAGATCAGTGGGGCAGGAATCCAGACTGTATGTCTTTTAGGGGCATAGTCTGATGATGTTCTTTATTTCATCTTCACTGGTAGGTAGCAATCGATTGAGTTCATCTGACACACGTTGGCTGCCAGCATCGATAACGTAACCAGAATATTCTTCGTTATTGATCAGCTTTTCGTGGATCTGCATTCTAATTCCTTGTGTTTTCTCAGCAAAATAGGTAGCGAAGTCATTGCACAGTGTTTCAGTGTTAACGGATTGTGGAAAATTCATACCCGGTGGCTTCAGCAGGGTATTAACTACATGAAAACATGTTCGCTGGTCAAGTGATGACAATACTGACTCATAGTGAGCACGCTTAGCTCGCTTGATCATGTTGTTGGCCGCTGTTCGGTGCTCAACAAAATTCTCGCGATGCACCTCGAGCTTCGTTGTTCTCCATCTCTTCTCGTTTGCTCGTCTCAATGCCCTGGTTTGATGAATGTCGTCATTATACCAGGGCACCTTGCGTCGGCAAGCTTTCATTCTCGACGTGACGAGGGCATGCAGGTTAATGGCTGATACGACCGCATACTCATACTGGTCAACCATTGTATTCACATCTAGTTCAATATCCACCGATGCAAGTTGCAAAGAAAGATCAGTTTCAAGCCAAACAAGATCAAGTCCGCGAAAATCACACAGTTGCTTTACGACACGAGCAGACACTGTTTTAGTAGACGATAGAAGGAAAACGACACTATAGTGATCCGATATGCTGCTGGGGTACGCTGTAGTTGACGACACTATTGAAATGGATGAACGTGTTATCACTAAGTCCAACATGTGTCCGCTCATATGCGTGGATTCAATGACATGCTGTTTTAAGTTGTTGTCTGCTAAAATATCATTCAACACCTTTACACCAGGCGCACTATTCAGTTCGCAGTGGAGACTGAAGTCCCCAACAATTAGAATGTCTTGTCGTGTAACTACTATTTCATTTATGTATGCTTCGAATTCATCAAGGAACGGCTGGATAGAGGTGGTCGGCGGGCGATAGATGATAACAACACGTACAGGTCTCGTTTTTTGTTGTTGATTTAACATCTAAATGTTCAAATGTGTTGTATCGTTTGGTTGAAGTCTTACGGAATTTGTATGCCGACTTGTATAACAGTCCGACACCACCTCCACGCTTCGATGAACAGCATTCCCCAATGTAGCTTTAACCTGGCGGGGTTAATTCGTTGAGGACGGCACTGTTGTTTGGTTTGCACCATGTTTCGGTCAAAAACATTCAATCGGCTTTATGATCAAGCATATGTTATTTAACTGTTACGGGTTTGTTACACACAGATCGCGCGTTGAGTAGCACACAAGTCACATCACTGTTGTTGAGCATTGCCTGGTTAACACGTATCAGATCATTGTTCAGGTGTAATTATTCGCGTGCCAATCCTTATACCGGAGAACTAAAATGTTTAGTAAGTCTACTGTGAGCGATTATGTTTACTAAATAGCACGTAGGTATCCGTAAACGTGTTTAAAGTGCATTCAGTTTAGGTTTATTGGCGACATCCCATTTTCAACCTACTTCTAGTTTCCTGTTTGTGGATCGAGACCATTAGACAGATTAGTTGATCGCTACCTGTAAGGCCTACACATTATAATGTTAGAATTGATTATCTTGTACCATCTAATGATAACCCAATCTACCAAGCTGTAGCAATGTGCGAAAACAGCTGTTCTTAACTTTTTGGACTCTGACCCAAATTTTGTCACGGAAATGCCTGTCTGCTTGCCCGCCCGCCCGCCCGCCCGCCCGCCCGCCCGCCCGCCCGCCCGCCCGCCCGCCCGCCCGCCCGCCCGCCCGCCCGCCCGCCCCCGCCCGCCCCCGCCCGCCCGCCCGCCCGCCCGCCCGCCCGCTGCCCGCCCGCCGCCCGCCCGCCCGCCCTGTTTGTATTGTAAACACATTTGTTCACGCAGACGCCATTTGATACATAGTAAAACAGATATACCTGATCAGTAACTGTTTTGGTTCATACATTTGTGTTTCTTCTTATTTTAGGCAAACTTGTTACTTTTCTTAGCCTATTACAAAACACTAGAGTGCAAAGTGGTTTACATTACTTAGAACAGACACTTGTATCCTTAAGTGTTACAGTTTACTACATGTATAACCATACAGTGTATAGGCATAAAGAAATATTTTTAGTCCAGACATATGTGACTTTGTTGTCAATCCTTTGTACATGTTCAAAAAGACGATTGCCCATTACATGTACATCGCATTTCAATATAATGCACCGTGCGTGTCGTAAATTGGTCGTGATATTTTGAATGCACTATATTATGTTACAATACACAACATCTGCGCTTTCCCAATGTATTGTATTCATAGACACACCCAGTCCAACGTTTTTATCGGATACACAATACAGCAATATTACGTTTCTATTAATTCTTCTTCTTCATAATTAGTCACACTTATCTGCGTACGCATTCACTTTTATTGTGTCACCATTTAAAAGAGGTGGATCTGTTGGTGAAAATGAACGTCAATTGAAAGAAATACATCGGATCAGCATTCCTGTCGGTTCGGTCAGACATGACATCGGAAGACGGGGGGGGGGGGGAAGCGTGAGCTTCGGGTGAGGGTCGGTGAGGGGGATTTTCAGGGGTTACGTTCTAAATTTTGTCCCGAAAAACCATGGGTGCTTTTGAACTTTTCATGAAAAAAATACGATATTTTATTGTTATTATTCGAATTTTTTCTTATTTAATTTGAATTGTACCACCTGGAGTGGTGACCACCCACATTAAAAAAATAATAATGGGGGCTAATCCCCTCTCTCTCAACATTGGGGGCGCAGCCTCCATTACAACCGGTTCCGACGCCGATGAACTTACTTCAACGTTTCCATCACCATCGCTAGCCTTCACCAGGAAGTGCACTAAGGGATATTTTAAAAAGTGTTTCCACCGCTCGCCAGGCGAAGTGGCTAGCTAGCTTATGCACGCATGGCTGACCCGGAATGCCCCTTGACTCGGCACATTGTTGGTGTCTTCTTCCTACTACACACATAGGCGCGGGAACAGGGGGGCGGGGGAGCTGCACCCCTGGAATTTTTCCGGGGGTCAGGCATGTGGTTCTGCCCACACTCCCATTAAATGTGAGCATGAATTTTTGTTTTTGTGGCGAGCGTCAATGGCGGGTGGAAATCTAAATTTTATAAGATGATTAATGTATATTTTTGTGGCATTTGAAAGATGTGTGCAATTGGAGGGCAAATGTATTGTTTTCTGCCCTCCTCCCGGTAATAGGCGGAGCAGCGGCAAAAAATTAATAACAGAATGTCGGGCGTTGAAATTGTATCTCCTCACATGATGGTGATGTGTATGTGTGTGTGTGTGTGTGTGTGTGTGTGTGTGTGTGTGTGTGTGTGTGTGTGTGCGTGTGTGTGTGTGTGTGCGTGTGTGTGTGCGTGTGCATGTGCGTGTGCGTGTGTGTGTGTGTGTGTGTGTGTGCGTGTGCGTGTGAGTGTGTATGTATGCATGTATGAATACATGTATGCATGTATGAATGTATGCATGTATGAATGTATGCATGTATGCATGTATGAATGTTTGCATGTATACATGTATGCATGTATGAATGTATGAATGTATGCACTCAGATTACCTTGGCATCTCCATATCTCTCTTTCTCCCTAATAGGCTCCCAGAAATGACAGTCTCGATTGTGCGTAGTCAAGAAGCGGTTATTGTTCTTTTTATGCGTGTAGAAGACTACGCCAAAGACGATCTTCATCGACGGGAACTTGAACTCCACGTAGCCGCGAGTGATGATAGTTGGAATGAAAAGAAACCCCGGGCAGCGGCCGAGTCGCGATGCTGCTGGGACAGGGATCTTGGCTTCATTGTACTTTGCATTCTGGTGTTGTTGGCCTATCCTTCCACGCTAGCCGGTGCGGGTTGGAAAACGAAAATACAGCAAATGTGAACAACAGCCGGGGGATGAAATTATGTTAGATGCACTTTCGTCATACTATATACGACATCAGTAATTCTGAATGATTCGTATCTACATAAATTCACAGGGAATGGTGAACAGCAATTTCTCTGCCAATACACAATTGACACATCTACTAAGAACCGTCAAGCTATCAAACTGGAGGCCGAACATATGCTGACTTTCCGTGAAACAAATTACAATAAGCGAAACTGCTGAAGCTTCGAACCAACAATATGAGGAATCGAACCCAGAATATCTCGACTGAGACTCTACCACTACGCTACTTCGCTCTATACTAACATAATAGGGCGACAACTGATTTCACTTGATCGACACAGTATGCTACGGAGACCCATTGTTTCCTAATTCGTTCACAAATACAACACAGAGACAAAAGAAGAAGTCAAACATGACTAAGAGATTCAATATGAACAAGATCCAGAACCCAGTGACCAAATATGAATTCCAAGCAGTCCTGAGAAATCGTTTTCCTGCCCATGCAGATCCTACACCAGGTTCAACGGAATGGTGGGAGACGACGAAAGATGCGATGATGGCAGCAGGCAAAGACGTTTTAGGATTCCAAAAATCTCTGAAGGAGTCTTGAATGAGTTATCACACATAAAATAGAATATAACTTTATTTCGGTGACAATACACATTTCTGAATATATTTACAGTGGATTACAAAAAACAATATTGCAACCGAGGAGATCCTCTATAGGGACTGATTGCAGAGAGGAAACTACTGCAACAGAAACAACAAAATGAGTCCTGAAGCACAGCTTCCTACCGGGCCTATAGTATGAGGGACAGAGAAGTGAAGCGCAATGCACAATGCATTGCGAATAGTTTGACAGACAGGCACAGGAGGCAGAGACCGCAGCTGCCTGCCCGAAATGACATGAGGCAGGTATACCGCATTGCCAAGTAAATCACTGCCAGCACAAAGGCAAGGTCTGGACCAATAAAAGCAAATTATGGATCTCTACTATCGAAAGGAGAGGACAAACTAGAGAGATGGACAGAACACTTTAGAGAGGTTCTCAATAGACCTGCACCTGACACACCAGCACAGACTGGCAACCCTCAGACCGTGCTCCCAATAAACACAGAGGAGTTCTCGGTGGATTAAGTGAGGAAGGCCATTGCGACTCTCAAAACGAACAAGTCACCTGGCATGGACGGAATCACAACTGAAATGATCAAAGTGGGTGGTGAAACAATTGTACAATGGATGTGCGGACTGTGCAACCAGATCTGGGACTTGGGCATCGTTCCTGATAACTGGAAAGATGGTGCTGTTGTCTGTATCCCAAAGAAACCTAACTGAATCTGACAACTGCAGAGGTCTGATATTGCTGTCAATACTAGGAAAAGTGTACTGCCAGATGATAATTAACCGAATGCGAGATGTGGTAGATGGCGAACTGCGTGAGGAACAAGCAGGCTTTAGGCCCAAACGCTCTTGTGCTGAGCAGATATTCACACTCAGACGCATTATTGAGAAATGTCAACAGTACCAGTTACCCCTCGCAATCAGCTTCATAGACTTCAACAAAGCATCCACAGACCCATCATGTGGAAAATATTAACCATGTATGGAATCCCACAAAAGATTGTAACTGCAATCGAGAAGTTATATGTGAACTCGACATGTTGTGTACAAACAGAAGATGTCTACAGCGACTAGTTCCATGTGATGACTGGTGTCAGACAAGGCTGCATTCTGCCCCCCCCCCCTTCTCTTTGCCGTGGCCATCGACTGGGTCATGCGGCTGACAACCAGAGTCAATGAAGGCATTGTGAAGGTTAAGGAGGAGCATTTATTAGACCTGGACTTTGCTGATGACATTGCAGCCCTCTCAGACACCACCCAGGACCTACAACGTCTCGTGGAATCAGTCAGTAAATACGCTGATGGCTTGGGATTTGTCATAGTGAAAAGAAGACGAAAAACATGCCGACATGGGAGCATCAACCACCCATAGATGTTTTGATCAACCAGAAAAAGTAGAAACAATCGAAAAATTCACCTACCTTGGCAGCTCCATCAACAACCAAGGAATCATCGATCATGAACTAAACTGCAGAGTGCGGAAAACGAAACCTTCAACCAGCTGAGGAGAATTTGGAACAACAACAAAATTACCTTGAAATCTAAACTCCGCATAAAGTAAAAACTATTATCAACACGGATCAATCCAAAATGTAGCTAGATCATCTAAAAAAGTATAATAGTTCAAGATGATCTACTTAATCTTGCCCACCTAGAAGAGTCAGACATCACATGGCGTAATCACATCTATTGTCTTCCTCGTCGTGTTCTAAGCTTTCGATGCATCCACAGACACCCTCCCCACATTCCGAAACTTGAAACTCAGGGGAAAAAATGTCAGCAAAATGCAACCTATGTGGTAACACCCAAACTCTCCTTCATATGTTAGCCGGTTGTGAAACCATGCTAGAACAGGGCCGCTGCACTTGGAGACATGATGCCTTGCCATACCGCTATGCCATACTCTGCATTGAGATGTGCACGTAAGCAAACGTAGGAGAACGAAAACCCTACGTGAACAGTTATCAAATCTGGGTTCTTCCTTGCCTTGTCATTTTAGTGATTCTGGCAATCCATGCACATGATTTCATCATTAGTCTGAGCGAACCAGTAAATCGTATGTATGGACCAAAGATTTAGACATCACGCAGCACGGATAGATATTACACAATCGAACGAACGAATCAGTAATCCATGCGCATGGACTAATAATATTAAATCTTGTGAACGAATTAAAATGGGTGCACAAGATCAATATATTGAACAATTGTTTGGCTGAAACGATCTCGCGATGCCTATTTGTGGCTAAGGTTTCGACAATGGAACTGACCTACCCATCACTTGACCTGCTGCCAAGAAAAACCTCCGTCAATTCTTCAAAAAATGGATGCCGAATACATGGTGGGTTAGGACATTCCGTCGTTTATTTAGTTTGAATTTATGGTCTCAAGAGTGTCTCTTTATAACAAAAACATAAGACAAAGGGTTTAAGGTGACAACTGTATTAGGGAATATGTTGCTTATGAGATGTTATGCAGCAATTGTAATGCAATTCACGTTATAACCATTATCAACATTGGTGACAAACGCAAAGCTTGACGGAGATCTTGCGCGAAATTCTGATTGTGACGAAGGAAACCGAGACGTACGTCAGTTGACCAATCCATCAAGTCACAATATACCGTCGCATATTGTGTTTAAATTGTGCTCCCTTTCTTATGATAAAACCGTATGGCGAAGTTTTTGAAGTGACAGCTGTATGCCGTACTGTTTGATTTACGAGAAATGCTGCAATACTTGTTTGGTTGTGACGTAGTCAAACCACGACGTACTGGATATATCAATTGGGCTTGTCCCAAGTTGATCGACAGTCGGCGGCGATGATGTAGCAGTGGGTAATCAGCGACCGCCAGAGGTCGTCAGCAGGTTACCAGTCGTGGGTCACTTCACCAACGCGTAAAATCGGAAATGGTGCGAGTCACGAGGAGGGTGTCACACACGCATGCGCGCGCAAAACACACACATACACAAACATGCACACTCATGCACATGCATACACACACAACACATAAGTACACACACACAAGCACAAACAAAGGAACGCGCTGCACATAAATATATATATATATATGTGCAATAATGTGTGTAATGTAATATGTGTGTGTGTGTAATGTGTGTGTGTGTGTGTGTGTGTGTGTGTGTGTGTGTGTATGTGTGTGTGTGTGTGTGTGTGTGTGTGTGTGTGTGTGATGTGTGTGTGGTAATGTATGTATGTATGTGTGTGTGTGTGTGTAATGTGTGTGTGTGTATGTGTAATGTGTGTGTAATGTGTGTGTGTGTGTGTGTGTGTGTGTGTGTGTGTGTGTGTGTGTGTGTGTGTGTGTGTGTGTATGTGTGTGTGTGTGTGTGTGTGTGTGTGTGTGTGTGTGTGTGTGTGTGTGTGTGTGTGTGTGTGTGTGTGTGTGTGTGTGTGTGTGTGTGTGTGTGTGTGTGTGTGTGTGTGTGTATGTGTTGTATGTGTTGTGTGTGTATGCATGTGCATGAGTGTGCATGTTTGTGTATGTGTGTGTTTTGAGTTGTAAGTTCTTTTATAGCGCAGTATAATATCCAGTCCTCAGGACTGCTCAAACCGCTTTACACTTTACTCCGTGGCAGACCTGTTCAATCGAACACCATCTCGGCTTCTTTGAGACTCAGGGCATCGCTGCTGTCTGATATGACGTAGGAAAACGGGGAGTGGTGGGTGGGTAGTGTTGGAGATCTTTCTACGTTCGAGATGGGTAGTGTTGGAGATCTTTCTACGTTCGAGATGGGTAGTGTTGGAGATCTTTCTACGTTCGAGATGGGTAGTGTTGGAGATCTTTCTACGTTCGAGATGGGTAGTGTTGGAGATCTTGCTACGTTAGAGATGGGTAGTGTTGGAGATCTGTCTACGTTCGAGATAGGTAGTTTGGGGATCTTTCTACGTTCGAGATGGGTAGTGTTGGAGATCTTTCTACGTTCGAGATGGGTAATGTTGGAGATCTTTCTATGTTCGAGATGGGTAGTGTTGGAGATCTTTCTACGTTCGAGATGGGTAGTGTTGGAGATCTTTCTACGTTCGAGATGGGTAGTGTTGGAGATCTTGCTACGTTAGAGATGGGTAGTGTTGGAGATCTGTCTACGTTCGAGATAGGTAGTTTGGGGATCTTTCTACGTTCGAGATGGGTAGTGTTGGAGATCTTTCTACGTTCGAGATGGGTAGTGTTGGAGATCTTTCTACGTTCGAGATGGGTAGTGTTGGAGATCTTTCTACGTTCGAGATGGGTAGTGTTGGAGATCTTTCTACGTTCGAGATGGGTAGTGTTGGAATCTTTCTACTTTCGAGATGGGTACTGTTGGAGATCTTTCTACGTTCGAGATAGGTAGTTTGGAGATCTTTCTACGTTCGAGATGGGTAGTGTTGGAGATCTTTCTACGTTCGAGATGGGTAGTGTTGGAGATCTTTCTACGTTCGAGATGGGTAGTGTTGGAGATCTTTCTACGTTCGAGATGGGTAGTGTTGGAGATCTTTCTACATTCGAGATGGGTAGTGTTGGAGACCTTTCTACGTTCGAGATAGGTAGTTTGGAGATCTTTCTACGTTCGAGATGGGTAGTGTTGGAGATCTTTCTACGTTCGAGATGGGTAGTGCTGGAGATCTTTCTACGTTCGAGATGGGTAAT
Source organism: Paraescarpia echinospica (assembly GCA_020002185.1). NCBI lineage: Eukaryota > Metazoa > Annelida > Polychaeta > Sabellida > Siboglinidae > Paraescarpia > Paraescarpia echinospica. Next base: position 49,486,726 of record CM034542.1, read on the forward strand.
GTTGGAGATCTTTCTACGTTCGAGGTGGGCAGTGTTGGAGATTTGTGTAAATATTGGGCAACGAAAAATACCGTTCACAAATCATATCCGCAAGATGGCGCCACATGGCTTATACCCAGGCAACTCGGCCAATAAAGTGTACTATGTAGTACGGTAAAGTTATCGTTTCGTATGATTATGTCATATTAGCGATGGTTTAATTGATCTACAATGGCACTGGAAAGATAGGTAATTTGTGCTGCCTCGAAACATACGCTCTCGTTTCCAAGGATTTAGGCGCAATAGAAGTTATCTTAGTATTATCATTTGCTACTGTAATTAATCGCATACGTCAACGTGAGAGCCGCTCAGTGAGCAGGTCTACGTTCGACTTCAACAACAAAATGTAAGTCCATTATACTTATATTTGGAAATTGATGTGCATAGTCAGATGTGGTATTTACAACACTCACAGCTAAAAAAATAAAATCCGCATTGTCTGTCCTGTTACCGGAATCAGTCTCTCGAGCCAGCCATGGTAATGGTATTAGACTACCACTGATGTATTGCCAACGCAAATGTACAGACGGTCGATGCACAATGCAGCGAATGTTTTGTTTGTTTTAACCTAATTGGTAGCCTGGTAGATGATGACTCTCCATCGTAAAAGAAATGTTATGTATCAGTTCACCAATAGCAAACATAAGAAAAATATGGGTTTATATGGATTTATGCAATTTTAAATCCCAAAATCAAACCGCGGCATGGATGTAATAATGTCATGTGTATTTAATAGTTAATTGCGTACACACACTAAGACAAGTGTGACGTTATTGCAGGTGTTGGATATGCCAACATGAAGGAGCTGACCTTCATAGCCACTGACCCAAGCTCCTACTTCGTTCACACCGCCAGCACCTACTCGACCGTTCTCAGCATCACCAAGACCAACTTCAAGCGAATCTGCCACATGTAGGCCGAGTAGACAGCACAGGGGATATGGTTCTACAGCCAGAACCACACTGATTTAGGATTCTCTTTTATAGAAAGTTTGTCTGTTTCGTTATCCGGGATCAGTCTGTGTGGTGATTATTAGCACGACTTTAGCGGAATTGGTTGTATTGAATATGGGGAAAGGCGAAATTTCCGAATATCAAACTGCAATAATAATTAAGTGCGGTGTTAATATCAACAGAGCTTGTTTAGGAACTGAATGCTTTGTTTACGAATTGATCACTTCGCGGGAGCAACATTCAAAGAGCCTGAACAAAGCAAGAAGAACACAGACATTAGGACGAGACAGACTGATTACACTTCTAGACATGCAGGGTAGAGAAATACAAGGCCAAGTTATGATCATGGAGCGAATAGAGGAATTCTACATCGATCTATATGACAGTGAACAGAGTACCATAATTCACACCGACCCGAAAGAATTACCAGATATAATACCATGGGAGGTGGAAGCAACGCTAAGAGATATGAAGAATAGGAAGTCATCGGGCAACGACCATGTAAACATTGAAACATTAAAAGCAGGAGAAGATATCATCTCGAAGACAGTGGCTAAGCTGTATACTAAATGCTTATCAGAAAGACGAATACCCACCGCTTGGAAGAACACAAAGATGGTGATTATCTTCAAGAAGGGAAATAAGAAAGACTTAAAGAACTACAGACAGATATGTTTGTAATCAAACATGTACAAATTACTCACAAAGCCACTAACGAATAGGCCAAGCAAGCAGGATTCAGAAGCAGGTACTCAACGACAGACGACAGACAACATACACGTCGTAAACCAACTGAAAGAGAAGTGCCGAGAATATAATATCCCGCTCTGCATCGCTTTCGTCGACTACGAGAAGGCTTTCGACTCGGTGCAAACCCAAGCAATACTGACCAGAGTGACCTCCCTTCAAGAACAGGGGATAGAAGATGTGTACATCGATCTCCTGAAAGACATCTACACAAAAAGAGCAACAAGATCAACATCGCAAGAACTACAAAGCATGCTGCAGGAGCTAGCTAATGAAAGTGAAAAACAAGGTCTAAGGATGAACATCTCGAAGACAAAAGTGATGCTAGAAAATGACACACCAATATATATCAACACGACACAGATAGAGAACGTTGAAAGCTACGTCTATCTGGGACAGCGATACAGTATCAGAGACAAAAAAGAAGGAGATTTAAAGAAGGATCACCGCCGGCTGGACAGCTTTCGTCAAACACTGGGACATCTTCATGGGTAACTTTGGAACATGCTGATGATGATGATAATGATGATGATGATGATGATGATGATAATGATGATGATGGTGATGATGATGGTGATGATGATGATGATGATGATGATGATGATGACGATGACGATGGTGATGATGATGATGATGATGATGGTGATGGTGATGATGATGATGATGATGATGGTGATGGTGATGGTGATGATGATGATGATGATGATGATGATGATGATGATGATGATGATGACGATGACGATGACGATGACGATGACGATGATGATGATAATGATGATGATGATGAACATTCAAATATTGAACACCATTACATGTTTGTTAAGTGCTATACACCTTCAATATATTTATTCACGTATCCAGAACAATGCAGTGCTTGCAATAAATCATTGTAGGAAAACCGCTTGCATAACACTCTGTGTGTTGCTAATTATTTACAGTAACCAACAAGCTTTACTTGAATTAACAAAAATGGTGTCACAAATGCAGGCCCTTAGTTTTACTTCATGTTTAATCAAAGGTATACGCAATGATGAAAAAGAAACGATTGTTCCAATCAAGTTTCAACAAAGGGATAAGTTATGACAATACAACCACACCCGTACACAACACACAGAACACATCAACAAAACAATCATCACACACAGTACGTAAGAGAAAGACAATAAAAAAGGTTGATCACATATCATTATTTTTATTTTATGTTTTTCTTAATCAAACTAAGGATTAGAAACATAAAGAATTTATAATTTTTGTTTTGGGTGGCTCCAGTGATAACGACTAATTGGGATCTTAGTAGGAGTCTCCCGTCCAACAGCAATTGTTTCTTGCTATTTGTTTTTGTTTTTTGTCTTATTGGTACTATATATATTCTGTTTATTTTATATAAATGTGCACTGTATGTTTTACATTTCAATATTTGTGTGTATATCTGAATAATGTGTTGTCTTACTATGCTGTTGGGACTAATAAAATATCGTTGTCCTTACAATATGAATCGCGTGAAAATTCAAAGTAATTTATAATGATGGCTTTGCACGGCTAGGTTCTTACAAAAACAGTAACCACAGGATTGTCAACCCATTTATTCGTGCAAGCAAAAATCCAAAATGGTGCTACATATACACAGACGGAGAAAACAGTTTCTACAACATGACGAGTATTCTGACGCGGTTATGACGCAGTGTTCGTAAATTGCGTTACAAAAAATATCCTCAACTAATCGGTGCTTCTCGAAACAATACAGGTAACATAATGAACAATCGATTGACGGCCGTCCAACACCCGGGAAGAAGCCCGAAAACAGGTCAGAACCCTTAACCAACGGGGAATTTTGAAAACGTAAAGGCTTTACATTTCTTCTTAGAGTTGTAGGTTAATCTCTGAAAGTATGGCGTCCGATGGGCAAGCCGGTTAGGAGGAAACGTTATAACATGCCCGCACACAGACATGCAAACATACGCTCGCTCGATTATAAATAGATGCTCATACCACAAACAGGCGGCGTGAAAATGCCAACAGTTGCTGAACACCGAACACAATATATCATTACCCTCTACCCTAACAATATGCCCCACTAGAATACAATTATTCACACAGCGCTTGATGGGATAGAGCGACCTTGTCAACTCGACCTTGTAGGCTCTTTCACGGAAGAGCATTCACTTCCGCTGCCGTCAACACCCTGTCGTATACCCGCAACTGAAAGTAGAGAACGCGAGCATTAACATCAACGTATACGTTAACGAGTATACGATATATTTTTCACGCTAGTTAATTTGCATTGAACATATTTCTCTTTAACATATACAGCGAATAATTTAACATTCGCCTCTCTTCAAGATGGCTACACCAATATGACTGACGTCATTGTTGGGTGACGTCATCGTTAAATTAGGCAGTATACGATGACGTCATCCGACTGAACATCAGCCGTACCAAAGGACGTACCGAGAAGCTATCTTGCTTAGAGGCGAATCTCTTATGCTACATGAAAATACATTTTTCGTTGGGTATGTTATCAGGAAACCTATATTCAATAATGATTATGCATTTAGTTATTTTATTATCGTTACCATGTAAATGTTTACAGTAATTGATATCTCAATATAGATCTGAACTAGCAAATATATTCGTTGACGAAGAAGAAGCGAACCATTATGATCTTTCTTATGGCCACCTCAAAAAATTTCGACGCCAGAAAAGGCCAATTCCATAGCAAAATACCTACGTCTTATAAGGTTGAGATCACATTTACAGCCTTTGAATCCGTCCTCAAACAGTGTTCCAATAAATATACCGAACGGTTGTTATTTTATGTCCTACAAATTTACTGCACAGTTTTTTATTGTTTTAAACATTTGTAAAGTCATGTTGAACTAGAAAGGGGTGTTAATGTCTAACGTAAGCCCTGTCATTAAACAAACAACGGCAATGACGTGTAGGTCTAATTGCTACACAAAATGTTCCCTTTTGTTGTTTCCGATGGAGAGACAGTTACATCCCGAATATACATACCAAAAACCATAGTAACATCTAAAGGGTGTTCCTATTATAATAGTCTCTATTACCTCGTCCAGGCACCCGACGAAGAAGTGTTCTCCACAGCAGTTGGCTATGTACATTGGCACGTCGTTGTTCGTTAGGAAACCTAACAACATCAAATACAACATTAGCAATAGCAATGTTAGGTAAAGGAGAGTTAAATTAGCCTAACACGTCTATGGCACTAAACAGCGTTCCTGCTTTATTTTTGTTACGGTAATGTATTCGTCACACCACAACACGTAATTTAAGGTAAACGGTGCGGACACTATAATCAAAAAGTGCATTTTTGGCGCTCTGGCAAACAGAATAGCGCTCGGAATTGCATGTTAATACACTGCACTTGCGAACATCACATCGACCTATTGTTATTAAAAAACGTAAGTGTCGCTCTTTGCTATCACATTTTGGACAGCTGAAAAAAATGCCGTTTAGTGGGGTAACTAGTTTAGGCCAATCTCATACATCTTTCCTCAATATTGCAACAACAGACACAAACTGAAAACAGCGAAGACACAAATAGCAATTTAGGAGAGATATGATCGTCCCAACAAGGCGCAAATACAAAGTTCCCTCTCGCGTTGAATGTTTACCTTCTCAATCGCCGGCTCGCCAAAAGTGTATACAAAGATGTCACGTAGTGTTTTGTTTTACATAACAGTATTGTTACATAATATTACTGGCGCCACGTGTCGAATAAGGGCCACACTATTTATGATAGGACAAAATACATTTCTTACATATCGCCCTATCCAAATAATTGTTATTATTATTGTTATGTGGCGCTTCATAATGTTTATAAAACATTAAAAAACATTAAAATAATAAACAATATTTTGAGACAAATGTAAATACATAAAAAATAACGGCATACATAAATTGATAAACAAATGGAAACAATAAACAATCTACAAAGATCATAGGATAGGCGGGCGGCCAAAGCGATGAAATGTGACTTTCGTAGGCATTTTTTTATAAGCAGCCAACATTTTTAGAAGTTCTCTATATACGTTACTGATTATGGTACGGGTTGTTGAACCTTCTGGTATTTTATTATGTCCGAAAACGGGTTTTTGTATGACATTTGTTGTTTTAAAAAATGACCTATAATTAACCACACACAAAAATTGTATGTAGCAACCGCCATGTACGATAACCGTTGATATATGTGGACAAAATCTAACGTGGTTGGAAAGTTGTAACCCACTGATTACATTCTGAAAAATAGTAGTTAACATAGTTGCTTAACTACATTTAGATCAAATTTCGCATTTTTTAAGAAAACAATGATCCATATCTGGCCAAAACCCCAAATTAGGCCAGCAGAAACTTCGATTTTGTAATATGTGGCCTATGTAGCGATCCTTCAAGTTGATTTGAAAAAAATGTAACATTATTATTATGTCTTATAGAGCCATAATACGGTGTTGATAACATTTATGTAAAATTTTACATAAAAAACATTTTCTGACCAAACAATCAAAAATCAGAAAGTCCTACAACCCATACTATTATCAGTAACATATATATATATATATATAGAACACATAAAATGGCTGGCTGCTTGTAACCAAAAATGCCTACGAAACCTTTTTCTGAGCACTTTTCTCGTCCTTCGCCGCCCGTCTAGAAGTATATGGAAAATATTGTTCATGGCTCCAAGTTTCAAATACATCTCCAAGGTAAGTTTAATTCTTGCTATTAAAGTCATAGAAGTAGATAGGTAAATAAGAACAACTTAAAATCACAACGACGAGTAGCTGAATGTTAACTAATCTTATACAAATTTATAAAAACGAGTAGCGTCTCTATCGGTTATTTTCTTGTGTTCAGATTTTGGGAGCCATAGTTGAATCCTAACCATGAAGTTTTTGCAAGGCAAATAACAGCACCTGAAGTGAAAATTATGAAGTGACAAATTATATCCATTAGTTATTTGTAAACGTCGTTCTTCGTATTCGCAATATACAAGCCTTACATGATGACGCGCGATGGTTTCTCAATAGGAACTAGGTCATCATCGCATACTCTGCATATTGTCGGATATTCCATGTCATTTCACACGTAGCGTTATCGAGTCTCTTAAAAACTTCAAAAGCGCCAACTCTTTGGTAAGATGTCAGACATACTTTACACTAATAAGTTTACAATATATAAAATTGGAATCCAACAAGAACGCTTGTGGTCGCACCAAATATAGCTGGAAACAGATGCCGGGTCGTAAGAGTTAAGTTAACGGAAAATAAAACACATTTTGATAAAATTAAACAATGATTGGATGTTGTCATGTAAACAATGTTTAGACAGGGACGACATTGTTAATCATAACACCATTACCGACAGTTTATCTTAAGACTTTTATTAAGGTGCTTACCTGTGATTGGCATCGGGGTGCCAGGGACTTTGTCAACATACAGCGTGACGTATTGTCCGTCGTAAACCCACGCCACGTGATGCCATTCGCCTGGCGCCACCTACGACAAGATGAAATATATGATCGCAAATGAAACATGCTTTATTATTCATTTATAATATGAACAAATGTGTCTACTAAGGGGTTGTTCACCGTTGTCGTTATATACGTATTCGCACAGAGGGTGAAGCAATTGACACCAGTTCTAAGCGTCAATTTTGGCTGGGTCCCCGCGATATGTAGCTTGTTCACACCAAATAAAATTGGAACATATGGATATTTAGCATGAATGATTATATCGCGATAGTCGTGAAAATATCGCGATGATATAGCAATAGTAATTACAGCTATCGTGATACTAGCGCGATAGGAACACTATTCCCGATGGTCACCCCTACTTGCAAGTGTGCCCACCTGTGCAGTGGGCAGCGTCAATCCACCGACGTCAGTGGTGATTTCCGCGGCCACGCTGCCCGCAGAATGACCGATGAGGAAACCCGGATCGTCAACGCAGTCGCCGTTGTTGACAATGCCCTGCGGGGTGACGTCCTCCCCCAGTCGTTTGAACCACACCGCCACTGTGAACTTGTCCACTTTATTGTTTGCAAACCACGTTCGAAGGAACGAAACCTGACGTCACACGACCACGTGTAATTCACAAATATTGAAAACTATAAATATGCAGTTTATTACTACTACACGCATGTGTTAATGCATGCTACACAGCATCACAACTGTAATAACCACACTAACGACAGTGTAATAATTAACATACCATAATATATTACCACAATAATACTAACAACAATACAATAAATGTTTCACATAGCACTACAGCAATAACAGTTTCAATAACAGCAATATCACCAATGACAACTAGTAAGAATAATAGTATTAATTATTACATAACGAGAAATTATGTAATGTATTACAATATTACGTCACGCGAACCATGCGTTGTGAGCTTACGCACGGGTTATGCGAGAGGTTTTCCTAAAGTTCATTAGAGGTTGTTCAGGGGGCACACACCGGGTTGTTCAGGGGGTACACATGAGGTTGTTCATGGAGTATACACGTGAATGTCCAGGGGTACAAACGACGTTGTTCATGGTGTACACGCGACGTTGTTCAGGGGGTACACACGACGTTGTTCAGGGGGTACACACGACGTTGTTCAGGGGGTACACACGACGTTGTTCAGGCGGAACCCACGGGGTTGTTCAAGGAGTACACATGGGGTTATTCAAGGGGTACACACGAGGTTTTTCAGTCGACACACACGACGTTGTTCAGGAGATACACATCCGGTTTTTAACGTGAATGTCCAGGGGTACACACGACGTTGTTCAGGGTGTACACACGACGTTGTTCAGGGGGTACACACGGCGTTTTTCAGGGGGTACACACGACGCTGTTCAGGCGGAACCCACGGGGTTGTTCAAGGGGTACACATGGGTTGTTCAATGGGTACACACGAGGTTGTTCAGGGAGGTTCACGAGTTTGTTCAGGGGGTACAGACGAGGTTGTTCAGGAGATACACATCCGGTTTTTAAGGGGATATACACGTGATTCTTCAAGGGGTACACACGGATTGTTCATGGGATACACATGAAGTTGCTTAGGAGGTACATATGAGGTTGTTCAGGGGTTACATATGAGGTTGTTCAGAATGTGCACGTGAAGTTTCTCAGGGGATACACACGGGGTTGTTCATGGGGTACACACGGGGTTGTTCAAGGGGTACACACGAAATTTTGGTATGGGCATACCATGAGGTTGTTCAAGTGGTACACACGGGGTTGTTCACGCGGTACACACGGGGTTGTTCAAGGGGTACACACGTGGTATTCATGAGGTACATACGAGGTTGTTCAGAATGTGCACATGACGTTTTTCAGGGGGTACACACGGGGTTGTTCATGGGATACACATGAGGCTGTTCAGGGGGGTACACAATGTTGTTTAAGAGGTGCACACGAGGTTGTTGAGGAAGTACATGATATACCATCTAAGTGGTAGGTTAGAGATTATCCAGGGAGAGAGGTTATTTATGGGGTACACAACAGGCTGTTTAGGTGGCACACGACAGGGTATCCAGGAGATGGGGAGAGTCTTGTTACAACCAAGGTCAAATGCGTGCGATTGTATGAAAGAGAACAATTAGTTCAATACTCGTCTAGTCTCGTGACCATTTGATTATTCCTACAACATGAGCAAGAATTATCGATATTGTTCGGTCGCATTTCTAACCACATCGTACGCAAAACATCGGAACTTCCAAGTACAAACAGTTTACACCGCATTGACAGTCTGGGTTTAACCATGCAAACGCATCTCTCATGTTGAATTCTTCGAATACAGGTTGGCCAACAGGAAGACTCATTCGAGTATGATGATCTTTTACTGTCTCTACAGTTGAGGCACCAGGCCGACCATATGACTCTCAAGACACGTGGGGAGAAACTGGATGGGAACTCCCTGGCAGACAATGTTAACTTGGAAATAATGTTGTGGAAATTACATGCTTTGTTTTCTGTTTCGATAAACGCAAACATACCTCAAAATGAGTGTCTCCAGTGAAGCAGGCGACATTCCCGTCTCGTCCCGAGACTTTATCGAGGGACACCCCTTCGCCGTACTGAGTGGCGATGGCTTGGTGACATGTGACGTCATTGAAGTGATCCTCGTAGGGGAAGTGGAGCAACAGATCGTCGGCACAAGTCGGGTTCACTGCAAATTACACACGCTAAGTGTTATTATATATTATGTCTAAAAATGTCGAGTATTACATGGTGAACTAGTTAGAACACGTTACGTATTAAATTGCGTTGATGTTGTTGCTTAGCAGACTTAGCAAATACGGTGCAACCAGCAGGTCTAGAGAGCTGACTGTAGTATAGCGCTTACACGTGTTCCCGTCGCTGTCTACAGTGTTTGCAATGTCTGCCGTTCGTGCATTGTATTTTGGCAATACACACATAAAGCAAAGTTACGTTCCCATATACAGCGCAGTATCCTGTATTAGGAATGCTCAAAGCGCTTTACATTTTACTCCCTGACAGACCAATCAAACGCTGGGAAGCATTCAGCCATGCTGCAACTGTTGCGTGAAGACTATTCGTACACAGTTATACACCATTATCTATAGCCATGTACTCAAACGTACAGCTGAGTGAACCAGTGCAACGTAGAGTGAACGAACTAGTCCAAGGTTCGACCGGCAGCACATGGTTCGAATCCGGCTTCTCTCTATTGAGAGTCCGATGCTCTAGGCACTGAGCCATTGTACTCATGCACGCACGCACGCACGCACATACACACGCACACGCACACACATACACACACACTCACAAACATGCATTTTTCTCTATCTGTTGACAACCTAAACATAGTATTATTGCCAGTCATTTACTGTGGGGGACATCGGAACTCAAACAGAGCGTCAATGATCTGCGCTGTAGCAGGCATCCTGCGGCCTCGAAAGACTATGGATCTGTGCCCTGGTGTCGAAGATCAGTTGTTGGCTGGGCAGCGTCTGTTGTAGCTGTAGAGGTCAATTCTTGAGTGGCCGTCTTTATTGCATATGCTGCACTTGAAGGTGTTCTCGGCTCTGTTCTCAGCCTGGGTGTTTTTTCTACGGTTGCGTTTTTCTTCTGCTAGTCTCCTCTCCTCTTTTGAGACCTGCCTCCATGTGGATCGGTCTCCAGCAAGATCCTCCCAGTCGTCATCATCTATGTCTAATGCCTTCAAGTCTCGCTTGCATACGTCCTTGAAGCGCAGTAGCCAGCTCTCCGTAGAGGATGTCTTTTGAAAGTGTCCCATCTTCCATCCGAGCCAGCAGAGGCGGCGTTGTCTGAGCAGGGTCACCAGGCTCAGAGACTTGGCACGTGAGAGGACCTCTGTATTGGGGAATCGGTCAGGATATCCCGAGGATGCGCCGCAGGCAGCGCATGTGAAATGAGTTCTGAGTGGAGTACAGCGTCCAGGACTCCCTGCCGTTGAGAAATGTACTCAGCACGCAGGCGTTGTACACTGTCACCTTTGTGTACTCTGTCAACATTTTGTTAGTCCACACTTTCTTTGTAAGCCGGGCAAGTGTTGAGGCCGCTCTCCCAATCCTTCTGCTGATTTCTGCTTCTAAGGAGAGGTTGTCGGCAATAATGGACCCGAAGTAGGTGAAGAGGTGGACGGCCTCTAGCTCATAATTAGTTATGGTGATGGCTGGGGAAGTGATCACATCCTGCCCCATGATGTTAGTCTTTCTCAAGCTGATTGTCAGTCCGAAATCCATGCATGCCTTTGCAAAGCAGTTCATGAGGTTTTGTAGCTCGTCCTCAGTATGCGTGATGACTCCTGCATCATCCGCAAACAGTAAATATCTGACGAGGGCCAGGCGCACCTTGATCTTCGCTTTTAGGCTAGACAAGTTGAATAGTTTTCCGTCAGATCTGTCGAAGATCCAAAGGCGTGCTTCAACATAACGGCAAAGAATATCCCAAAGAGGGTTGGAACGAGGACGCATCCCTGTTTGACGCCACTGGTAACGTTAAAAGTCTCGGGAGTAGAACCGTCATACAGCATTGTACCGCTCATATCATCATGAAATAACCTCATTACTCTGCAGAGCTTTGCGGAGGCATCCTATCTTCGGTGGGATCTTGAATAGACCATCCCTGCTCACAAGGTCGAAGGCTTTGGTACGATCGATGAAGGCAATATACAGCGGCTTCTTCTGTTCCATGCATTTCTCCTGTAACTGTCGAAGCGAAAAGATCATGTCACTAGTTGATATATTTGCTCTGAAGCCACACTGGGATTCGGGGTAGACTCTGTCAGCGAGTATGTGTAGTCTGTTCAAGATGGCACGAGCAAACAACTTGCCAACTACGCTCAGGAGTGAGATGCCTCTGTAATTGTTACAGTCATTCCTGTCTCCTTTGTTCTTGTATAGCGTAACGGTGTTGACATCCCTCATATATTGAGGCATGGCCCCTTTACTCCAGCACTGACAAAGAAGGACGTATATGGGTTCGAGTAGAGTGCTCTTGCCGGGTGGAATTCCATCGCTTCCATGTGCTTTTCCACTGGGGAGGTTGTCAATAGCCTTGCTGGGTTCGTCAATGTATGGTTCCTCATCCAGCTCTGTTAGAATGGGCAGACATTCTATGCCATTCATGGCTGAGCTGGTGACAGCACTCTCTCTGGAGTATAGTTCTGAGTAGTACTCTACCCACCTCTCCATTAGCTTTTTCCTGTCATGGATGGGCTCGCCTGTGGAGGACCTCAAAGGCGCTGTCTTGCTCTGAGTAGGGCGCATGGCTTTCTTAATGCCGTCATAGATGGCCCCAGTGTTGCATGTATCAGCTGACCTGTCCTTGCATGTCTAGCGCCAGTATCCGTTCGCACAGCGCCTAGCACTCTGCTGGACCTTGCTTCTGGCTGTTCAGAGTACCTAGAGGGTTGCTTGGCTGGGTGAGTGCTTGTGTTCTTCAAGGACTGCTGCTTGGCCTCGATAACTGGAGTCATCTCACTGAAGTTAGCCTCGAACTAATCATTTGTCTTCCTTGACTTCTTCTTTCCAAAGACTGTGATGGCAGCATTTTGTACTGTGTCGCGTACATGGTCCCATGTCTGAGTGGCAGTATCAAGTGGTAGACTATTGTTCAGTGCATCCTCTAGTACCTCTTTAAACAATGCTGCCTTTTCGGGATGTGTTGTCTTGCTCACATCAATGCGAGGTTTCCTTCGCGTTTAGAGCGATGTCACTTCTTCGGCTGCTACCTAATCCTGCAGCACACCAAGGAGTGGTCTGTGTCGCAGTCAGCGCTGTGGTAGGATCGGGTGATCAGAACATTCTGGAGGCAAGAGCGTCTAGTGTTGGTCAAGTCCAGCTGATGCTAATAGTAAACATATTTTCCAGAAAATAACCCATATGAAATTTTTTCAGGTAAAAACAGGGTCCTCCAGGCATGCGTGTACACCTTGCGCGCTGATCTAATGTCCCCACGATTCAACATTCTAGCGAACAAATCAAAAAGCCAAAGTATACTTACACGGGCCAACAGGCAGACAGTCACATAGATCACCGTCGTTGAAGAAATGCATTCCCTCAAGACAGTCGATGATCGTTAGTGGATCACCTTGGATCCAGAACTTGGATGCATCGCCAGGGTAAGGCTCATACGGACAGTAAGCTATGGAAAGATAGAAAGTTGAAGCGCATTGTTTATTAGGCACTTCCCCAACATCAATCAAACATGTGCATTTCGGTATAGAAATAGTGTAGTATATGTGTTAGTAATTCAAGAATATGCTACTGGTAAGTGACACCATTACATTCTTACTTCCGTATATTTTCCTATTCGTTACAATAAACAATTTAATTATATATCAAATCTCTCTGATATAATTTGTGTTTCAATCATGTTGGTCGTTGCACGTTTAGAAGTGTTTATGTTCGCTCATGACAATTTACCTTTCCTTTTTTGATCTCCATAAAGTACAACTGGTTGTTCCAACATAGCAAGTGCGTTTACCTTTAGTAGTCGACAGCGGGTTGTAGGGAGAAACAGGCCCCACGTCGCATTTGGCCTCCGCCGGCTTGACGGGCACACACGTATGGTAGTCTTGGTTCCAGAAGAGTTCCCCGCACGTGGCATGGTGCACGCGGAATTCCCCGATACCAAGCGGCTCACATATGTAGTACAGGTGACAGTTACTGTGGTCCGGCTTCCATATCTGTCCCATCGTATAGTTGCAGCGAGAGCACATGTCGCCCGCTGGACGGAACATGGAAGGAACAACACCCTCTGTTATTGTATTGGCATTATTATGACAACTCATAACAGCCGTAGATACCTGGAGTATTCATCTATCTGTTGACAGCCTTAGAGCTGCGTGTTTATTTTGAGATTGACCAACATTTGACTTGATGCGCCTGTCAGATTGTATTCCGCGGACAGAGGTGCAAACACGTTATATGTTTACTACGACTACTAATACTCCTACTACTACTACGACGACTATTACTACTACTATCACTACTACTACACTACTACTACTACTAATGCTACTACTACTACTACTACTACCACTACTACTACTACTACTAATATTAATACTACTACTACCACTACTACTAATACTGATGCCACTGTTGCTACTGTTGATGCTGCTGCTGCTGCGACTACTACTACTAATTCTACTATTATTGCTACTACCATTACTACTACTACTACTACTATTACTACTACTAATACTAGTACTACTACTACTATTACTACTAATACTATTACTACTACTGCTACTACTACTACTACCACTACTACTAATAATAATAATAAAACTGATGCTACTGCTGCAACTGCTGATGCCGATGCTGCTGCTGCGACTACTACTACTAATTATACTATTACTACTACTACCACTATTACTACTACTACTATTACTACTAGCACCACCACCACTACTACTATTACTACTACTACTACTACTATTACTACTACAAATACTTGTACTACTACTACTACTACTACGACTACTACTACTACTACTATTACTACTACTACTACTACTACTACTATTACTACTACTACTACTACTATTATTATTACTACTACTACTACTAATAATAATAATAATAATGTTACTGCTGCTACTGCTGATGCCGATGCTGCTGCTGCGACTACTATTACTAATTATACTATTATAACTACTACTACTACTATAACTACTATTACTACTGCTACTGTTACTATTAGCAGCACCACCACTACTACTATTACTACTACTAATACTAGTACTACCACTACTATTATTACTACTACTACTACTACTACTACTACTATTGCTACAACTACTACTACTACTAATAATAATAATAATATTGATGCTGCTGCTGCTACTACTACTATTTCGTCTAGTACTACTACTACCGCCACTACTACTTTTACAATACTACTACTACTACCACCACTACTACTACTAATAATAATAATAATAATACCACTACTACTACCAATACTACTATTACTACTACTATTACTACTACTATCACTACTACTACTAATAATAATAATAATAATATTTTTACTACTAATACTAATAATACCACCACTACTACTAATACTAATACTACTACTGCTACTACTACTACTACTACTACTAATAATAATAATATTACTACTAATAATACTATTACTAATACCACTACTACTACTATTGCTACTACCACTACTACCACTAATACTCTTACTACTACTACTACTATTATTAATAATATTAATAATACTAATACTAATACCATTACTACTACCACTACTACTATTACTACTAATACTAATACTACTACCACTACTACTACAAATACTAATACTACTAATACTACTGCTGTTACTACTACTACTACTACTACTATTACTACTACTACTACTACTACTACTACTACTACTACTACTACTACTACTACTGTAACTTCATTTACCGACGAAGCAGATTCTTTCGGCAATTTGCGTCGTCAGATCCTGCACGCTGTCGTAATCTGCGGCGTGGTATACGTAACTCTCGTTCGTTGCAATCGCTTTGATTACGTCCATGTCTATGTCGTCGCCGATTGCTGCAATACACAATCATTACCACATAGGGTATAGATTTATACCTGAATGCATCGCTGCCGCACATCTTTTCGCTGTCATGGTTTCATTTTTTTACCGATCACTTCATTTAAATTTGGGACTCCTGTTAACTTTCACAAAGCTAAAAACACAGTGAAATGAATTATTGACATGTAGAGTTATTTTCAGTATAAATTACTACAGATATATTTTTCATTTTAGAATGCATTGTGCTACTTTGTTAATAATACATAACATGCAATGACAATAACTCTAATTGTCATAAAGTGCTATCAAGACATAAATGTGATTTTGAAATGTTACATTACATAACATACTTCTACTAAAACTTATCTTATAAAACAGTTTACTAGTTTTATTACCGACAACAAAGATCTCAATTCCGTCGTCTTTCGCCGCAGTCGCTTCAGGCTCCGTGCGTCCAGCATCAACGGTGGGCACCCCGTCGGTAATAATAACAGCAATCGGGGTCGCGTCTTCGGGGTCGCGACCTTCGGCCGTAATTAGTTCGTGCATCGCTTTGATGGCGTCCGCCGTGTTCGTTACGCCGGCCATGTACGGGAGGTCGAAGACGACCACCTCGATGTCGGACATGGAGTAGTAAACGTTGAGACCGAAGCTAACTTCAACAGTCGTGGAGAAGGTTATGACGCTTACGTGGGTTCCTTCCGTGGATACCTTCAAACCTTTCATGACGTCAATGACAAACTGGACGGCTGTCTTCCAGTTCTTGCTACCTAGCATGGACATAATGTAAGCATAGGGTAAGTCCTTAGGTTTTGTACCAGCTTGCAAATCGTACCTCTACATTTATCAACATGCTTTAATGTTTCATGTGCTTACTCTACTTAAATGATTATGTATAACATCAGTTTATGACTTATGATGATGAATAAAAATAACATCTCAACATAAACACGAGTATTAAATCAAAGCTGCTTCCTGGACAGTCTTAACAAAAAAGAAGTGCGAACTTTTGTCTAAAAATTATTGGTAGTTATAATTATATCGTAGTTTACCCAAGCTAATTGGCAGGCCGACATTTAATCTTCAACCAACTAAATGTTTCGGCGTTTTTGAGAAAGTGAAGAAATCAACAACCTCAAAACAGAAACAAGAGTATAACCTGTCGCGCATTAACGTGGCGATTCCAATGTTGGTCAATACGTGGAAGTAGTACCATAACTGCATTCAAATTGTTACGCAAACGAAATAGCATGTATTTATAGATGCACAACAGGTATACCTATGTTTTTTTTTCGCGAAATGATTTAAACATGAGAGTAGCTTCAAACTGAACTGAGGACGCACATTTACGAATGGTAGAAAGGAAATGTCCAGTACCTATGCTCCCGGACGAATCAACCACGAAAACGACGTCACCGATGCAATCGCCTTTGGCTGTGAATGAAACCGACCAATTACAAGTTACATGTATATTATTAAACAACTGATAATACAGGGCAATATCAAGATTAATGCACATGCATCTAATGTTACCTAGTTGCCATATCATATTTGTACGACTTTGATCACTTGTCACATAACATTACTAATTTTTAGATATTTTAATTGTTAATGATTAATTTACTGTTATACCATCTGAAATTACACTGACACTGTGTCTCTATCACAGCAAATATTCAAATATAATGTGATAGACTTTATTTTGTCTTGTTGTTAATGACACTTAACAACAGGTTTTTAAAAAAGCATGCGAATGCCTGTTATTATATATATATTTTCATTTACTAATAATAAATATTCCTGTACACTTTATATGATATATTATCTACACACTATTTCACAACATATATTAATATATTAGTGTGTACACACACACGCACCCACACACATACAATAACACTCACACACACACAGACACACACACACAAACGCACTAATACACACATACACACAGACGCATAGACACAGACACACAGACACACACACACACACACACACACACACACACACACACACACACACACACACACACACACACACACACACACACACAAACACACACACACGCACACGCGCTCACACGCACACACGCACACACGCACACACGCACACACGCACACACGCACACACGCACACAGAACACACACACAGACACACACACGCGCGCGCGCACACACACACGCATTACGATAAGTTTATATGTATGTATATCTCACATATCACGCACACACATTCATGCATGCACGCACGCATGCACGCACACAAGCACAACCTCGCCCCCACACACACACGCGCTCACACGCGCACACGCACACACGCACACACGCACACACGCACACACGCACAACCTCCCACACACACACACACACACACACACACACACACATATATATACATATATTTATGAGTGTGTGTGGGAAGTGTGTGTGAGCGTGTGAGCGTGTGTGTGTGTGAGTGTGTGTGTGTGTGTGTGTGTTTGTCCGTGCGTGTGTGCGTGTGTGCGTGCGCACATGTGAGTGTGTTTGTGCGTATGGGTGTGTGTGTGCGTGCGCGTGCGCGTTCATGTGCGTGTGCGTGTGCGTGTGCGTGTGCGTGTGCGTGTGCGTGTGCGTGTGTGTGTAACAGTCATGGACGTGTTCTTACTTGGAGTGCAGGATTGAGTGTTACAACGGATGGGGAGACGGGTCTCTCCGTCGTTGCTGACGACAGAACGCCTTCCTCCGTTACACCGCCTCGAACAGCCCGACCACTGCTTTGCCACGTAAGGATCTATCGACAGCGTAACTGCGTCATTACTTCAAACATAGCATCATGGGTGCACCAATTATTAACACAACCTTATGTTCATCTGCCGTGCCGTATTTATTTCGCGAATTGTTTCAAATACTATTTTCTAATACATTATCTGACTCATAACGCACCCTCGCAGGCACGCATGCATTCACGCATCCACGCACTCACACAACGCATGCACAAAAGCAGGTAAGATCGCACACATACACGCACACGCATGCACGCACGCACGCACGCACGCACGCAAGCACACGCACACATACACACACACGCACACACGCACACGCACATACGCACACGCACACACACACACACACACGAGCACGCATACGTTTACTAGTCAATAAATCTAAATAACTATAATTATTATATACACTAGAGGAGGCCAATGGTAAGATAGAAGTAGAAGGTGGTCACGCAACACACCGCTTAATTTCCAGCTGCTAATCACGATCGCGCGAGGAGTGGCCTGAAAGACTCTGTAAGACTTTGTTTGCCGAACTGCAAATGCGTCCACCCTAATGGATATATCCATATTCATTCGTGTGAAATGATGGCGGGAATTGTGTTGACAGAACACGAGAACGACACGAATTGCTACATGATATTTAACAGAGCAGGGCCGGTGAACGCTATCGTGCTCCTGGCTTGAATACTATAATACGCATAATCAGTTATTCAAAATACGTATGCCTGGTACCATTGTACTGACTTACCATTGCAAGTCATTAGATGACATGTTGCTTCAACCTTGTCGCATAAATTTGTACCACAAATCTTTTCTCTTGACTGTATACCACCACCGCATTCTTCCGTGCATTCTGTCCATGGTCCCCATTCACCTGAAACGCAGTAACATATTTTCTACACTCAACAAAATATATAATCCCAGGGAAACCAGCTCAGTAGCGCATCAAATACGTATAGTTATAAATGTATGCTCTACAATTAGCGTACGGTTTTAAGTCGTCAAACGGAACCTAATTACGAATATGGCTTGCACGAAGACCATGTCTTTAAAACACATTATAGACAGCCGCCAGTTTTGTTCGTGTACCTAACGTTAACTTTGTCGTTCAATATTTTTAAAAAGATGCAAACTGTATCTCATATCGCCAGTGTATTCATGTCTTTGACATTCATTAACTTCGTCGTTCACTCTGTAAAAATAACGTTACATTTGTTCTAAAATGTGATTGTTTATTAATAGCACTTTGCTGCACATAGAAAGAGATTGGCATGCCTAAAGCGGAATAGTAATTTCACGATGATACATTGGTCCTACCTACCGGTAAAGCTTATGCCGTCTTCGCCGTTAATGGCCAATACGAAGAACATCACTGAAACAGAAACAAGTTCAATATGTGTAACTGATAACGCGAAAGTAAATACTACATTGTTTTCGTTACGTGTACAGCTACATGTAATCTTCGTCAAACGAACGCACGCAGTCCCTATATGTTCCGTTAATTTGCGAGCATATTGTAGCCGTAAAAGAATGCACGCTATGTATGACTTAATGAAAACGGCCTATAACCATTTCTACGACCAAAGAAATTACATTTTTGCAAATTATGTAAACCGTTCCCAACTGATTAATGGACGGTTTGTGTCGCTTTGAGTAATCCTAGAAATTACGCGTAACGTTGTAAACAACTGTAAACAGCTACGCACGCAGACCCTATAATATTATGTTCCGTCATTTTGAGAGCTTATTGTTGTCGTAATTGAACTGCATGTTTACAAATATAAAAAGTGTAAATGTACATTCATAATTAGAATAACTAATTTTCCGTATTACGACAGGAATAACAAATGATGGTTAGCCCGGGATAACATCCTCTAGTTGCTGTTATCCCGCGCTTATGCGCTCGTAACGTAGAAATACTGTGCAATGGTCCCCTAACAATAGATCCAGCGTATGTGTTTGTATGTATGTTAATGTTTTCAACCTAGAAAGCTTGTACCTTGGGTGCGAAACCTTCGGCGATTACTATACGACTTCTAGGAAGACACACAACGCCTTCATAGTGTCGAAACTCCACGTTGCTTAAGGGTTTTTAGAGGTTTTCAGGGTCGTACCTGATGTTAGACGAACGTTAATCGATTGCTCATAAGGTTACGGTTTATTATCTAGCTACCAAACGGGTCGCTTTTCATTTGAAATGTACAACCGGTCAGCCTTCACGATGCGTTTAGTGCAATCACAGTCAACCTGCTGTACGAACTGTTGGCATCATCGACGTCTTTTATGATATCATCAGCTACTGACTCACCAATTATGATAATAGTATTTGAGGTACAATAACCTCAGGCTATGTTCAGTTCTTGAGTTTGGGTTCATCCATGAAGTACATCATGCTACTTGTGAACATTTTTGAGACACTTCCACCTGTCAGGCTTGTAACACTGACATTTACATCCCCTACAATTACGTGCGATTTGACCAATGCATATGCATATTTATAAAAAAAATTACAAGGCTGCATTGATTCCTTCTTTAGACATAAAATAAAAGTATGGGAAATGAATACAATACAAATACAATGCAGGTTCTTCGTTGGAATGATGTTGAAATCTGCCATAGGAACTGGCTGAACAATTAATGTTATGTCTGACTGCTCGACGGGTCAACATTTTAAACAATGTTACGGTTCCCACAGAACCCCACCCCAATGTCACGCGTCGTCACGCTTGCCTATGGAACGAAGCGTGACGTTCTTTTTGAATGACCCATTTGGTTATAACATGAAAGTACAAAAAGACAACAACAAATGTTTGACATTATGATTTCTCAAGTAGATCCATAAATATATTGTATTGTGTCAACGAGGAAGATGTACTACTCGAGTCTACCCGTCACGGTACAAATCATTATGATAGCCGCGGCTAGATGTGGACACGCACTCGTGATTGCCTCAGTGACTTAGCCATCCTCAGCATAGAGAGGGCGACTGTAAGAACATGTAAGCGTCAACTAGCAAAGGGTTGACCAGTTAATTACAACTAAAGCACGAAAAACGGTCTCGGTGGGAAGTTTCTCTTTGGTGCGCGTACCTACTTGTGTTTGTAGATGCGTTCTTTGTTTAGAATTTGTGATTCAATATTTGTTTTACCGTGAACAATTAACAGTTCAGATCGAGAAAAAGGTGCGCTGTACTTTTTGTATTCACCTAGGCTAAGCAGGTATATTTGCAATAGAACAAAGTTTAAATGTTCTGGTATATATTTTATACGCACTAAATTGTCAAATTGCACGGTTGAATTACTAGTTAAGTTTGCTCGGAGAAGAAACATGTAAATTATGTGTCGGGCGAGGGGATTGTATTATGTTTTGCACCCGGGCGCCGATAACCCGACCCGCACCACTGAATTGTCCGCAAGCTTGCTTTGCCTAAACGGATTGTTATAAAGCACGATTCATTTATGGTGCATTGACGTCTATATCATGCTTAGCGGAAGTGCAACGTGAAAGCACTGATAAAAGTCGAACATTAACACTTTTCACGTGAACGTGCACATTTTGCGAGGAATACTGCGTAACAATAGTGAAAGCAATATGGCGGGCCGTGCTTCACGTCGAGTGGACCTTATACCGTTTGGCTTCCTGTCTATGTATATAGATCAGTGTGTACAGTACATAAAAGCTGTGCGGGTGGCGTCTGACAGTAGTTACTCTATATACATATGTTGTGTTGAGCCATCCACCCAACAAGGAAAGCCTAGCAACAAAGATATACTCACAAAGAAAGCTACCCAGCAGACAACTGGGGATTTCCATCGTTGAAAACTGGTATTCTGAAATGGTCGATAGAACTCATAATGAAAGCGATATACGCAAATATTTAATTTGTTGTCTGTCGTGATTTACTTGCGCAGTCAACTACTAAAATTAGCTTTATAAAAGCACACATTTAATAACATTTCGTAGTAAATTATTGTGTGTACGTTACATACACAGTTTGAGTGCATCACACCATGTGTAAGTATACCTTCGTACGTACAAATTGGTTAGAGCTAAATGTGTTGTAAAGGTCATAGCATCAATAGGGACCTACGTTTCGTACTGAAAACGCATTTATATTGAAACTTGCATTAGCAGACACTTGTTCGTAACGAAGAACTGTCTACAAGGGACACGTTTGAAAATCCCGAATTATCACGTTATAGTGACCATTATCTGTCCATAGCAGTTACATGGTCATAAATCACTACTACGTATTCCCGGCAATGTCCAATATGGACAGGGTTTACAGTAAAAACATCTACTCAAAATTGTAATGGACAATCAATTTTATATCATTCAGTCTAAGTAATGTTCTGTTCAGACAACGCATCGGTAAGCATATTACTGGACTTACTTGTCATAAAACGATATTACAAAACAAATATAATATATATAATTATATATATATATATATATATATATATATATACACATATATATATGTATATATATATATATATATATATACACATACATATATATATATATATTTCGCCAATAAGTTTGCAAAAGTTCCCAACAATCAGGCAAACACAGATTCACTGGAAATAACAAGTTTCTACAATCATGTGTCGGTTACAATTCCTCATTTGCTACTTTCAACAATACATCCTACCGTCTTTACAATATTACAATATATTAATTTAACAAAACTATGCCACTCTCATACCCTTTCTAAGAAACAAGTTAGTTTCTAACCTTAAAACTTAATGTCTTCCGTTGGCTTGGTGAACGAATGTAGACCGGTGTCACATGAACTATTAGCAGTGAACATCATTTGCGTCTCACTTAAATGCTCTCGCTTATGGTCATGTCCAGTATTTTTTCCAAAAACGATTGTTGTTATAAGATAAAGGAAACAGGATACTTCATTAAACAACTCGCGTAATATTTCGGTGACAACCCAATAACTAACATCTAATGACACCGACGTCACAAGTAAGTTAGTTTTTTGGTTAAACAATATTTTGTTGTACGAGTTACATAAAATGTATTGCTATGTACACATACACACACATACAGACGCATGCACGCGCACACGTAAACATATACATACATTCACAAGCAAACACACATGCACACGCACATACCGGCGCAAAAGCACGCACGCAAACACCCATGCACGAACACGCACACACATCACCTTTGCTCATCGCGTTATGTCTCCCCATCCCGCAGTCACTGTCTTTCCTTATATATATATACATATATATATATATCTATAA
This sequence comes from Paraescarpia echinospica, assembly GCA_020002185.1. Classification (NCBI taxonomy): domain Eukaryota; kingdom Metazoa; phylum Annelida; class Polychaeta; order Sabellida; family Siboglinidae; genus Paraescarpia; species Paraescarpia echinospica. Next base: position 49,510,546 of record CM034542.1, read on the forward strand.
TAATAATTACTAATGGGTGAGAGAGAGAGTGTGTGTATGTGAGAGAATGAGAGAGAAAGATAGAAGAGAGGGATAGAAAGATAAATATAATATATATATAATATATATATATTATATGTATATATATATATATTATATATATACACAATACATATATATATATATATATATATATTATATATTATACATATATATATTATATATATATTATATATTGATCTTTCTATCCCTCTCTTCTCTCTTTCTCTCTCATTCTCTCACGTACACTTTTATATTTATTTTTCTATCCCTCTCTTCTTTCTCTCTCTCTCTCTCTCTCACCCTTTATTTTGTCTCTATTTTTATCTCTCTCTTTTTTCTCACTCTCTCTCTTTTCTCTGTTTCTGTTTGCTTGTCTGACTGTCTATCTCTCTCTATCTTCTCTCTTCCCCCCCCCCCCTCTCTCTCTCTCTCTCTTTATTTTGTCTCTATTTTCATCTCTCTCTTTTTTTTCTCACTCTCTCTTTTCTCTGTTTCTGTTTGTTTGTCTGGCTGTCTATCTCTCTCTATCTTCTCACTCTCTGTTTGTCTGTATGTTTTCTCTCTCTTTCTTCTGTCTCTCTAACATACTCTCGTATCTCTCTCTCTCTCTCTCTCTCTCTCAACAGTTTTTGCGTGCATGTGGCACTCTAAATCATCGACCAATTGGTAGCATTTCAAATGCAGAATTGAGTGGCCGAGTGAGTTCATGGTGAATTGAGTGGCCGAGTGTGTTCATGGTGAATCAACAAGAACAGCTTTCCTTCTCAATATCTTCTGATAAAGGTCGCACAGCTGCAGTTTTTTTATACCAACAATCTTACTCAAAGGTTTGACCACCCGAGCAACGAAGCTTTAATCTTGACAGTCAATACGCCATACCATAACAAATAGGTTAAAAGAAAGCACAGTTTTAATTGACGATCAGTCCGCCTACAGACATTAAAACACCTTTATTTCTGGATAAAAAACATACAATGCTGTGCCATTTGTACATGTAGCCGACATCATCAAAGTAGGTAAAGTTCTCATTAAAAACGGTAACAAGATGTTTAAAAGTGAACACTGTTGCCATGCCCTTTGACCATCAGTAGTTGAGAAAATGGATTTGATGCTTCCTTAACTCGCGCACTTCCGAGGGGGTTCTGCTCTGTATTATGGACATTGACCTCAAGAGACGTGTTATTGTTAGGTACAGAGGAAGCGAATGCCAGTTCGTGTGTATGTGTGTGCGTGCGTGTGTGTGCGTGTTCGTGTGTGCGAGTTTGTGTTATTAAATGTAGCATCATGTAGTTTAATGAACTGTAGGCTTCGGTAGTATGTTGGATAAGGAATAGATATAATTTACTTTCATAAATAAGTGTTTACGTGAAATACACATTTAATCACTAGATATTTAGTAGCATACATTTGCGAACACTATTTCCGGTAATGTATTAATAAATGCGGTAAACAACAATGCTTATGGCTATGCTGTCCATATTTCAAGAGGCATAAATAAAAAACATCTTCACGAAGTTTATTGCGCTACACTGCTGCGTCTTCATCTATGGATGACAAAGTTCGGAAAACTAACATCTTGTGTATGCGCGCACGCACGCACGTACGCACGCACGCACGTACGCACGCACGCTCGCACGCACGCACATTTACTCACTCGCATACACGCATACATGCATCAACATCATCAACATCAACAACGTCACCAACATCATCAACATTATCACCATGCACATGAACACACGCACGCACACACACGCACACACACGCACACACACGCACACACACGCACACACACGCACACACACGCACACACACGCGCACACACACGCACACACACACACGCCCACACGCACACACGCACACACGCACACACACACACACACACACGCACACACACGCACACACACGCACACACACGCACACACGCACACACGCACACACGCACACACGCACACACGCACACACGCACACACGCACACACGCACACACGCACACACGCACACACGCACACACGCACACACGCACACACGCACACACGCACACACGCACACACGCACACACGCACACACGCACACACGCACACACACGAACACACACACGCACACAGAGTTTGGGCTTGAGGCTGAGGTCAACGCGACACAAACAAAGTAAGACGCAACTACTTGTACAGTGTAGCCTTCAAGTGACGTTCTAATAGAAACGTCAGAAAAATGATTGCTGTTCGACTTCATTTTATGGACTGCCGTTATAAGCTTGTGCAATTACGGTCATTCCCAATTGCCTCAGTTTCCTCATCTTCGTGGGTGGGTACCTGGCAGCGATGACAATATTGCTAAAAGCGGCTTTCACTCACCATTTGCAGCGTGGTCACACACATACGCACACGCACGCACGCACACACACACACACACACACACACACACACACACACACACACACACCAACACCAGTCTATGCTGAAAACCTGTCTAAGATGAACAATTTTGAAATCCCGGATGACTAGTTTGTATTGTTAACTACCTGTCCATAGCGGTAACCTGGTTATAACGGACATAGTGCTCTCTCCCGACAATGTCCACTGTGGACAGTTTGTGTTGTAACACACTTGTTCACGCAGACGCCATTTGATACATAGTAAAACAGATAGACCTGATCAGTAACTATTTTGATTCATACATTTGTGTTTCTTCTTATTTTAGGCAAACTTTTAACTTGTCTTAGCCTGCTACAAAACACTACAGTGCAAAGTGTTTTACGTTACTTAGAACAGACACGTGTATCGTCAAGTGTTACATGTTATTACATGTATAACCATACAGTGTATATGCGTAAAGTGATATTTTTCGCTCAGATATATGTGACTATATATTTGACATATGTTCAAAAAGACGATTGCCCATTACATGTACATTGTATCATGCGTGTCGTAAATTTGTTGGACTATTTTGAATGCACTGTATGTTGCAATACACGACAACGACAACTGCGCTTTTCCAATGTATTATTTTCATAGACACACCCAGTCCAAAGTTTTTATCGGATACACAATACAGCAATATCACGTTTCTGTTATTGTTCTTCATAATCAGTCATATTTATCTGCGTAAGCATTCGCTTTTATTGTATCAGCATTTAAACGAGGTGAATATGTTGGTGAAAATGAACGTCAAGTTGAACGAAATACATCGGTTCAGCGTTCTAGTATCGTTGTCGGTTCGGTCACACATGACATCGGAAGACGGGGAGGGGACGTGGGCTCCGGGGCGGGGGCTGCTGTTGGGGATTTTTTGCATTGATTTCTAAAATTTTCATTTGCCTCCCACTCAAGACTTCGGACACTGCCAGGTATGACACTGGAAGACGGATGGTTGTTGGAGATTTTTCGCAGTGGGGTTCTCAATTTGGTTGCATAGCCTTTCCCCGAACACCTTCTGCACTGTCGGACGTGACATCAGAAGACGATGGGTGAGGGGTAGATGGATGTTGTCGAACTTTTCACGAAAACATACGATATTTTATTGTATTATTCGAATTTTTTTTAATTTTACTCCGAAGTGCCAACTGGAATGGTGATAACCAACATTGAAAAAAAACGATATTGGGGGCTAATCTCCTCTCTCTCAACATTGGGGGCGCAGCCTCATTACACCCGGTTGCGACGCCGATTATCTAACTTCAACGTTTCCACTACCATCGCTAGCCTTCACCAGGAAGTGAACTGTGGGATATTTAAAAAAAAAGTGTTTCCACCGCTCGCCAGGCGATGTGGCTAGCAAGCCTATACACGCATGGCTGACCCGGAATCCCCCTCAATTCGGCACATTGTTGGTGTCGTCTTCCTATCATACATAGCAAAAACTACAGTGAAAGAATCACGTACGTCTTTTCCAAACAAGGAACTGCACGTTCTCCCCAACCAAGCATACCCCAGGATAGATAGAGACTTAATATTATATTACACTTTTAGATTGTATACTGCCCACCAAACTGCGTTTAATACTCCCGAAAACGTGTTGACAATTTGAATGTTTCGCCCGCAAAAAATATATAAACCACTCAATTAGGAAACATAGCTGTTAGAACGACAGGCGATGGCAACCGCAACGTCCTGCATTTGTACGCGATCGGTCTGGTTTGAGATAACTTAAACACAAATGAGCATAAACTAACACGCAATTTGTCGGGCGTTGTAAGTGAATGTCCTCACATGATGTGTGTGTGTGTGTGTGTGTGTATGTGTGTGTGTGTGTGTGTGTGTGTGTGTTTGTGTGTGTGTGTTTGTGTGTGTGTGTTTGTTTATTTATGTGTGTGTTCGCGCGCGCGTGTGTGTGCGTGTGTGTGCGTGTGTGTGCGTGTGTGTGCGCGTGTGTGTGCGTGTATGTGCGTGTGTGTGTACGTGCGTGCGTGTACGTGCGCGTGCGTGCGTGCGTGCGTGCGTGCGTGCGTGCGTGCGTGCGTGCGTGCGTGCATATGTGTGTGTGCGTGTGTGTTCAGCACTCTCGTTGTCATTGGATATACCAAAGCGAAATAATATCCCTACTGAATTAAGCAAACTGCCAAGACGCTCAAATACCACATTAAAACGAGGTAGACTGTTTTGCCTGGAATCAACAATGGCCAGTAATGATTAGCAGGAAGTTCGCTGAGTTACTTTTAGCAGGTTTTTTGCTGAATGTGTTTAACGTGGGAATCTTCTAAACGCAATGAACATCAAAATGGCCTTGCGATTGACTAGTCAGCACGTTCGCGTTGTTCCCACAAACAAGATAACTGATTCAACGAACATCCTGCGAACAGTTACCACTCTTGCTGATACGAGACAACTTCGTTTTAGCTACGCGTCCGCAGAGAAAACACAAGAAATGTAGACATTTCACGCATTCCTGTACTAGTTGAACCGTCTTGATCGTAACTGCGGCGTATGTGATTTCATTTACAATGTATGTGTTTGTACAAAAACAACGAAAACAATGCCTTTGATGAATTCCAATGAAGTTATTGTGTTTCTCAATGCATTTACTCACGGTGTTGTTTCCCTGGTGACGCTCCTTATGCACCAGTTGTTGGACCAAAGGACACCAATCCATCCACGCATGTATGCACAAACACAAACCGCACCTGGACTTCCGGTTGTGGCGATTCGGCAGCGGCTTGTTTATGTCAGAGACTCCGTATAATGTAGTCATTTTTCTTGGTTTTTGTCCAGCTAAGAAAGAGTATTTCACCCCCAGCAGTAACGCATTGCATACTAATTGACCCCCACATGTTGTTATGTTTAAATTACTAGTTGATCAGAGTAAATCGCACCTTTAAATTGTAAAGCAGCAACTAGTTTTTTTCCCGCCAATTTCTAGACCCTCTCATATCCGGCAGAAAACATAAACAAATACTCTAAGTCAATATACTTAGATCTGCACTACCCGTTTCTGTATAATATTACTACTAACAAGCTCATTTCACCAAGGCGTCTATGATACCCAGAGTAGCCCTGGGTTGGAGCAGTTACATTAAGTCTTTTTCCCCAACGACTGCACAAACGCCTTGGAACCCTCAGCACTTACGCACTGTACAAACAGCACGGTAAGAATACCTTTTGAGTTCTTGTGATAGGTAGATCTAACTGGGAACAAGCTCGAATTGTACTGTTAAGAAGTTAGAGTTTATTACCATAGGGTTAGATTTAAATTATTGCATATATAGATTATATTAATAAAAATTAGACAAAGACTATAACAATCAGGAACTTAATACAAAAATGAGTGACATTCAAGATAGCGGAGGATATGCCCAAGCAGTAGCCACGAAGCTCACGAATAACAATAAGGGTGCCAGGAGGGGTAGCAATAACAATAAGGGTGCCAGGAGGGGTAGCAATAACAATAAGGGAGCCAGGAGGGGCAGCAAGAACTCAGAATCAGGTGAGGCATGGAAATGTGAGGATTGTGGAAAAATCTTCAAAAGTAAAAAAGACAAAGTACTAGAGTGAGACTACTGTGAACAGCATTACTGCATCAGATGTTTAAAATTCAAAGCAGGAGAGTATGAAGCCATGAGAAAACCAGGATGTATGTGGTTTTGTATCGGATGCAAACCAAAAATAGAAAAAACATACTAAATGAGAAAATAATCCAAGAAAGATGTGAGCTCTACCTTGAAACAATAAATGCAAGACTAGAGACTGTAGAAAAAAAGCTACAGGACAAATGCGACGAACAAGAAGTGAAAGATATTGTAAGGAAGGAATTGATTGCAAATCAACCAACCGAGAATGCCATCCATACTCATACCACCGACAGAGTTAATGACGAAGTGTTACAGGACGCAGTTAAAGGAATAGCTGAAAGAAAATCCAGCTAAGCAAACTTCATCATCTTCAATGCACCAGAACCAGAAACCAACCTAAAAGATCAAAGAATCAAGATAGACATGGAGTTAGTTGAGGGGCTATTCAATGAGGTATGCCACCAATATCTAGATGTACATACAGAGGTAGAGAAAGTGATCAGGTTAGGGAAAAAACAACTGGAGAGAGTAACAACAAACCAAGACCACTTAAGGTAATTATGAAAGACACAGACAAAAAGATGAAGTTATTCCGAAACCTTTCAAACCTTAAGGAGGCTGACCCAAAATATAAATGCCTAAGCATTCAACATGACCAAACGCATAAAGAGAGAGAGGAAGGAAAAAACTACTAGAGGAGGCAAGGGCGAATGAGAGTGGAGACTTGGGGAAATGCATATACAGAGTGAGAGGCCCACCATGGGCCAGGAAAATTGTAAAAATCAAGCCCTCAAAGGGCGAGGAGGAAAGACACTAGAAACGACAAAACAGAAAACAAATGTAAACAACAACAAAAGCAGCACCTACAAAGGGCAGCCAATCAACACCACCCAGAAGAAACAGACAATCAAGAATGGCTTCCACCAGGAGGGGCAGCCAGTCCACAAAACCAGCAAAAAAGTAGGAGTGGAGATGGGAGTGGATAGCACCAGCACTAGTATGTATATAAACACTTACAGCAAAAACCTGCATAAAATTGGTGAAGGGAATAAAAACGAAATAGGGAGCACAGGCCATATTACTGTAAATAAACTCAAAGCCATATCTGTGAATGCCAGAAGCCTCTTAAACAAGCTGGATGAAATGCAGTGTGTTGCAACTAAGGAAAACCCAGACTTGATATGTGTAACCGAAACGTGGGCCCACAAAGATGTATCTGACGCAGAGCTTAACCTCGAGGGATACAGTTTGATCAGAAATGATAGAGAGGGAAAGAAAGGAGGAGGCTGCATTATATATGTAAGAAACACTATAAACTATGTCAAATGTGAGGAGCTTACACAAACACACAATACGGAATCAGTATGGTGTCGCTTAACAACATGCGTCATACTTGTAGGAGTATGCTACCACAGCACATCTGCGGATCTTGACAGCGAACTAGCTCTACATACATTATTACGCGCAGAATGTGCAACGAGCAATAACATTGTAATATTTGGAGATTTCAACCACAGAACCATTGACTGGAGTAGGATGCAGGCAGGAGCCGAGGGGATACGTTTCTAACCCAACATGTATGCGATGCTACTAGAGGTGAGAATATATTGGATCTAGTACTATCCTCTGAACCAAATATGGTTGAGCAAGTTAGGGTAAGTGAACCCTTCAGTCACCACAACATGGTGATATGTAATACTATAGTGTCTATACACATAAAAGAGTGGAGAGAAACTTACTACGACTACAAGAGGGCAAACTATGATGGAATGAAACAATGTTTAGAGAATTATGACTGGAAGCAGGCATTCCAGGATACTAACGTACACACAAAATGGGACATCTTTAAAAGAGTCGTTAATTCGGCAATGAAAATGTTTATCCCCGTGTCAACAAGGAGACAAAAGACCAAACCCAGATGGATGACTAAACGAGCAGACATGGCAAGACGGAAGAAATATCACATGTGGAAGAAATACAGAGAAACAGGAGAATATCATCTGTACGAGGCATACAGACGTCAACTAAATAAAGCCCGGAAGGAAGTGGTTAAGGCTAAACGAAATTTTGAGAAAAGACTTGCCGACAACATAAAAAAAGACCCGAAGTCTTTTTATTCATATACTAGGACGAAAACTAAGACAAAAGACACTGTCGGCCCTCTTTTGGATAGCAATGGGGAGGTGATCATAGACTCGGGCGAGACAGCAAATGTACTAAACGACTACTTCGCCTTAGTGTTCACTGACGAGGTAAAAGAAAATCTTCCTGACGCTGTGAACTTTTTCACCAAGACATTTGAGGAGTCACTCCAGCATACTGAGATAACTACAGCCGTAGTACTAGAAAAACTGTTGCAACTTAAACCATACAAAGCCCCTGGAATAGACGAGTTAAATTCGACAATGCTCCGAGAAGTGGCCACGGCCGTTGTACCACTGCTAAGCGAAATCTTCGCAGACAGCATGGAAACGGGAGAAGTTCCACTAGACTGGAAAAGTGCAAATGTTACCCCCATATATAAGAAAGGTATCAAATCACAACCCAGTAACAACAGACCTGTAAGTCTAACATCACAGATATCTAAGGTAATGGAAGCCATCATCAAGGATAAAATTGTGGGCCATCTTCAAAATCATGTTTTGATTAAACCGTCGCAACATGGGTTTTGGAAGGGACGTTCATGCCTGACGAACCTTTTAGTGTACCTGGATAAGGTTACATCCTATATCGATAAAGGGCTTTCAGTGGACTCTATTTATCTAGATTTTAGTAAAGCTTTCGATCGAGTCCCACACTGCAGGCTGGCGTCGAAACTAAATGCACATGGGATAGGAGGGGCGGTTAATAGATGGATATCGCAGTGGTTAACGGACAGAGTACAGCGTGTCATGAAAGCCTGATTTACGCTTGTATCATAGCTGTGCTTGCATTAGTTCTATCGCACCCAGATTGCCCACGAGATGACTTTCGAAAAGAGACAAATCAAAGCCTTTCAGTTTATGGGGCAAGAACAGAAATGAAATTACCGGTCCAACTGACATATCATTAAAAAGCAGTTTTATTCTGCTAACATACAGAACCAATTTTATGTCGGTATGACATCGTGGAGCCAAGAAATTGTGTTGTAGCAGAAGGGGTGGTAACCGCGAAAAACGCGAAAACGTGAAAATTGACATACATTTGTCTGCCTACATATCGAAACATAATGCGCCATGTTACCAATAATAATTATTATGTTCTTATTTAATTGTTTTACTAATCTTATGTGTTTTACTAATAGTACTGGTAATAATGGTAACAACTAGCTACCCCGTTTAAGCTCATAACATTGACGTCAGTGGTATGAGCTGCAGTGCAGCACAACTTTTGCGGTTCATTCTCAAGTCGGCACGAACATAAATGTTTCATCTAAGTACAAATGCGTCTATACTTCGTGCACAACTATTTATTATTGTGGAGAAGCAGATATGTAATCTTATACATCAACCTCTTAGAAGTGCATACTTGTCAAGAACGATGAGTTTAAAATGTACGCCGACAACTTAGGCGACATTTGGAAAGACAGTACGCCTAGTTTTGCTTGAATGTAGACAGCAGAGTGCACAGTATGACTGAACTTTAGGCTTAATGTTCTCTCCATGTAGGCAATACTCCTTAAAACAACTTATTTGCATAGTTTCCTAAATATTATGTTTTATGCCAAAATAACGGACTTTTATCTAGTGAATGCTGCATATTTTGTTAATGCAAGCGTGTTTTGTTTATAGTTTTTTTCCAATGTACATGTTGACCAGTAGAACGCGACTTTCACAACATGGACTTGAATCATGCATCTTGGTGATAATACGACCGATAGTGTTAAGTCATTTGACTAGAATCATTGGGGAAGTTAGAGATAGCAACAATACAAGACAGCTTATGCGAGACGTTCAAGTATTTTGCCATAAAACTATCACAGTATGATTTTACCATGGGCTACCATACACAGTCTCCCAACAGAAAGCTGAGGAAGATGGTCTTCGTACTTCTACAAAACCAAACTTACGGTTCTCTGTCGACTTCCGCAAAGCAGCTCTACCTGCGCATTTGCAAAAGAATGTGTGTTCTGTAACCCTACATATAAAACTCTAGGAAAGGCCCAACGAGAATATCTTGGAAGCTGTGAGACGGAAATACCAGAGGACAGCAAGACAGCATCAAGCAAGTGCACTAGTCAAAACCGAGAAACTGTCAAGTAAAATAAACTCACACACTGCAACATCTCTGCACAGCCGATATATGGAAAACACGACAACGCTTGAAACTACAAATCCAGCCAAAACGTTGTAAGATAACATTATATCCTACTCCGGTAAGAACATTAACAAATAGCAGAAAGCAGGGACTGGTCGTATATAACGCAACTCTAAGCGAGGAACGTGCCATAAGGCGGGCTACTTTCGATGAGAATTCGGTAGAAGAGGCTGCAGTTTATCTCAGATCACTGTTCGTGGCACTGCAGAATACACAGCAAGACTTACCACATGCTATAACAGCTGAGGCCGTGACATTAGGACAAGGAGAGACACCACCAGAGCTGCTGCATTTCTTCAGTGAGTCGTATTCTAGCGAGCGAATTTAAGAACATGTAAAGTCAACGTCAGATGATGTCGTGTTTGCAACTAAAAGCGTCCAAACACCTATGTATTGAACTGGAAATCGGGAATATGGCATGTAGCAGAACATTACTGGAAGTAATTAACTGATTCGGTCATTCCATCAGTTATAACGTACTGAAAGCATCTGAAACTGACTTGGCTACAAATATCTCAGACAGGAAGTGTGCCTCGCCAGTTGGTACACACCATGTCGCTCGTATATGCACATGATTGGCATTGGATAAATACGATGAGAATAACCAGCCATTGTCTGGCGGTGGTAGTCCTCATGATAATGTAGGTATATATTACCAAAGCATCGAAGACGAAACCTATTTTCAATCAAAATATATGATGGAGATACAAATGTTGACCCTTCTCCCCAAGACTCTGGTAGCCAACATGAAAACAACCAAACGTTGATTCTGTGTGAAAGAGACCACTTTGGTGCCTTATTGGAAGAAACCAAACATCACAGAGTATTCCAGTTTGAACAAAAAGTAAAAAAGTAAGTTCTTACATAGCGCAGTATCCAGTCCACAGAACTGCTCAAACCGCTTTACACTTTACTCCCTGGCAGATCTGTTCAATCGAACACCGTCTCGACTTCTCTGGGAAGCATCCACACCTTGATATGTAAACTTGATATGTCAAGACCACTGCAAATCACCTACGTGTACCGGGACACATTATGGTTGAGGAGTGTTGCTCTGGGTGAAACGCCTATGTGGACAGGTTGGAACTCGTCGGTATCGCATTGCCAACACAGAGAATGACCTGCGTGGACTATCCCAACCTATCCACGTCCCCGACGAGGCTGAAATTTGTGGCAGAGACCCTTAGAATTTCACAAACGTTAACACATGTACACTTGTTGACATGACGTTGGAACAGACTGTTAACGCCAATGCTACTTCTAAGTTGATATCAGTCAACCAGCAATACACAGCCAGAAGTCGATCGGTACGAAGTTGCCAAGTAGGCAGTCTCTTACACAAGCCACTAGTGAAGACCAATGACGCTGTTTAAAAGACTCTCAAACCATACTGAATCACCAAATATAACTGTGATCTCCAGAAGGTAGTTGAATGCATAGAGAACATGACGAATCCTTTCTCCATGGAGTCTGATGAAATCCTATAGTGCTTCACAACAGGAGTGAAACTAAATGACGACATCAAAGCAAATTTGCCAGGGTGCTTAGTGAAGGGAAAACGATTTATTGACTGGTTGTTTCCATGATGAAGCTCCATTTAAAAAAACTCCCTTAAGGAGGGTGCGAAATTTTGCATCAAAGTTTCCGTAAGAGCCGTAAAGCTTGTCGAGTGATAAGGTACGCGAGACCTACTTCGCAGATTGCTGTATATAAGTATTGTAGAGAATGTTGACTCGGAGAGGGTCTTAAAATTTCCCATGACACTCGTGTCCCTCTCTCTAGCTCACGGGTATCAATGGAAACTTGAAAACCTTCTCCGAGTCAACATTCTCCACAGTATGTTAGAGGAAACGGAAAGGTTTGTATTTTTAACGTCTTCTCTTGCGCAATTAGAGTATGGCCACGTACAGCTTCATAGTTCATGATATAATGTAGACAGAACTAATTCAAACACTCCTACAGAACCAGCATATGTCAGGCTTTCGTGTGATTTGGGGGACGTCCTTACCTTGTTGTATGAATGTATATGGCAACCCATGGTTACGTTTTATGGCAAAATACGTGGACGTCACATATATGCTGTCTTGTGTTGTTACTATATCTAACTTCCCCGATGACTTCTCGTCAACCAGCTTAACACTATCAGTTATTTCACCACTAAGTTGTAAAATTCAAGACCGCTTTGTACAAGTCATGTTTTATTGGTCAACATATATTTAAAAATATAAAAACAAAACATACATTGTATTAACAAACCGCATTGGTTACATAGTATGCAGCATTCGTTAGATAAAAGTTCGTTATTGTGGTATAAACTGTATTTAGCAAACAAGCAAACAAGTTGTTCTAAGGAGCAGTGCCTACCTAGAGAAAACATTATGAATAAAGTTCAGTCATATTGTGCCCTCGGCTGTCTGCATACAAGTTAATCTAGGCCTATTGCCTTTTCAAAATGTCGCCTGCATTGTCGGCGTACCTGTTAAACTCATCGTTATTGCCATGTATGTATTTCTAAGAAGTTTATGTATTAGATTACATAACTGCTTTTTTACGCATTGTTCTTACGTGAAATATCTTTGTTCTTGCCGACTTGATAATGATCCGCAAAAGTTGTGCTGTAGCACACAATACTGACGTCAATAGTATGAGCTTAAACTGGGTAACTGGTTGTAACTATTACCATTATTAGTGGTGAAACACTTCAGATTAGTGAAACAATTAAATAAGAACATAATAATTATTATTCGTAACATGGCGATTAATGTTTCGATATGTAGGCACTCAAATTGGTGAACGATCGGTGTGTCAATTTTCACGTTTTCGCGTTTTTCGCGGTTACCACTCCTTCTGTTAAAACAAAATTTCTAGGCTCATGATGACATTCCTACACGAAATTGGTTCCATATGTTAGCAGAATAAACTGCTTTTTAATGGTATGTCAATTGGACCAGTAGTTTCATATCTGTTCTTGCCACTTAAACTGAAAGGCATTGACTTGGTTTTTTTGAAAGTCTTCTCGTGCGCAATTTGGGTATGGTTACATATAGCTTCGTAGGTCGTGACGTGATGCAGATAAAGTCAAGCACAACTTCAGAACAAGCATACATCAGGCTTTTATTTGATACCTCACTTGTATGTATCAGTGATGGCTGCGGGCTATTTTACCCGTAAAATTAAAACTGTTGACTACGACGCGCCGGGAAACAACGTAGGCGTAATTTGAGGGTGCCCCACTTCCGGTGCACATTCTGAGTACAATTTTGTAAGAGATAGATATTCGGATTGTACGGTAATTGTTACCCAAGAAACCACCTTCAGACCTTCTGGGAGATAAAACATCAATAAACCCTCTTGGCTCTTGGACCATTAATACGGCTTACCAATTATGAGATGTCCTTTTGTAATGATGCGCCTCTGAGCTTGGTTTCCAAGGATTTAGCCGCAAAAGAAGTTACCTAATTAGTAATATTATGATTATGATAATCATGATAATAATAATAATTATTATTATTATCATCATTAGTAGTAGTAGTATTATTGTCATTATTATCATCATCGTCATTATTATTATTATATATATTTGTGTTGTTGTTGTTGGTGGTGGTGGTGGTGGTGCTGGTGGTGCTGGTGGTGGTTCTGGTGTAGGTGGTGGTGTTGATGGAGGTGGTGATGGTGGTGGTGGTGGTGGTAATGTTGGTGGTGTTAGTAGTGATGGTGGTGGTGTTGTTTTTGTTGTTATTGGTGGTGTTAGTGATGGTGCTGGTGGTGTTGGTGGTGGTGGTGTTGGTGTTGGTATTGGTGGTGTTGGTGTTAGTGGTGTTGGTGGTTGTGTTGGTGTTGGTGGTGGTGGTGGTGTTAGTATTGGTGTTGGTGGTGTTAGTGGTGGTGGTGGTTTTGTTGGTGTTGGTGGTGTTGGTGGTGTTGGTGGTGGTGATGGTGGTGGTGTTGCTGATGGTCGTCGTCGTCGTCGCAGTTGTTGTGTCTGCTGCTGTGACAAATATTGTTGTGTCTGCTGCTATCACGAGTGTTTTTCTGTCTTCTGCTGTCACGAGTGTTGTTGTGTCTGCTGCTGTCACGAGTTCTGCTTGCGTTCCTGCTGCTGGTGATGGTGGTCGTGGTGGTTGTGGTGGTGGTGGTGATGATGGTCGTGGTGGTTGTGGTGTTGGTGTTGGTGATAGTGGTGTTCGTGTTGTTGTTGTTGGTGTTGTTGTTGTTGGTGTTGTTGGTGTTGTTGCTGTTGGTGGTGATGGTTGTGGTGGTGGTGGTGGTGGTGGTGGTGGTGGTGTTGTTGGTGGTGTTAGTGGTGATGGTGGTGGTCGTCGTCGTCGTCTTCGTCGTGCTGCTTCTGCTGCTGCTGCTGCTGCTGCTGCTGCTGCTACTACTACTGCTGCTGCTCGTATTACTAATGATGATGATGGTTTCATTGGGTCCGCTGCCGCAGCAGTTGTTGTGTCTGCTGCTGTCACGAACGTTGTTGTGTCTGCTACTGTCATGAGTGTTGTTGTGTCTGCTGCTGTCACGAATGTTGTTGTGTCTGCTGCTGTCACGAATGTTGTTGTGTCTGCTGCTGTCACGAATGTTGTTGTGTCTGCTGCTGTCACGAGTGTTGTTGTGTCTGCTGCTGTCACGAGTGTTGTTGTGTATGCTGCTGTCACGAGTTCTGCTGTCGTTCCTGCTGCTGCCGCGCCTTTATTTCTTGTCATGGTTACTGCTCGCGATTCGTGGCTACCGTTATTCAAATAGCCTGTGGTATCATATATAGTGTCGCCTGTTTCTACATAAATCGACAAGTGAAACGATTGATGTATATTAACAGTTATAATAATAATAATAATAATAAATCAATAATGGTAATGTAGCTTCGTTTGCGTTTATATAATCGGAAACAAAAAGCTCACAGGCACATCAAAACAAAAGGGTGAGTCAATTTCAAAATTGATCAGCAGTATTAACGTCAAATATATAAGGATGGATACGCCAGGGAGATACGGTTACAAAGATATTTTTTTTAATGACAGCGGAATTGTGTCATATTTTTAAATTCACTTAGAGGGATCAAATTCTAAACGGATCGGCGCAGCAACAGAGAAAATTCAGCTTCCAATGTTGGAATTGACTCTACGAACAAAATGTAAACAAAAACTAGATGATCGAAGCTGGATAGGCTTTCTTACTGGAGAAAGCAATGAATATATATTACATACCGGTTACTAACATAACGTCAGCAAGTAAAGTGGAGGGGGGATGATATTATCAACAGAATACAAAAAGCAAGGACATTATTCATGAACCTCATGGTTATATGGAGTTCAAATGTATACACATTAAGAACTAAACTCAGATTATACAATACTTTGGTCAAATCAGTGTTATTGTATGGATGTGAAACACGGAAAGTAAACAAAAGCGACAACAAAAGAAATTTTTCAATTCAACTGTCTCAGACGATTTAAAAAAATGTGATGGTCAGTAGTAATTTCGACCAAAGAATGAGAATAGAATTTATTATTTGTTCTCTCTGTCTTTGTGTGTCAATAATACGAATCTCGGCTTTTATCAACATTTAACTTTATTAATGTATAATTAGTATTGGGAATAGATAAAGAAATGTAAATGTATGCAGCACGTGCATAAAGGTGGTGACTAAAAGTAGACTTAATAACTGAGCTCAGTCGGTGTATACAGAGTGGAATGTAGTGGTCCAAGGGCACCACATGATTTGGGGAGTGCTGATGAGAAACAATCCCCATTATTCACTCTCTTGTGTCTGTCTGTCCGATGTAACAAAAACACATCAAACGTATGCCATATACACTATGCCAATGATCAATGAGGATGGCGTGATCAGCGGTATCAAAGACGGCTGATAGATCAAGCGAGATAAGTGCAATTAGTTTACCTTTGTCAAAGTTTAGCGTTACTTCATTATGCAATTTTAAGAAATCCCAGATTTATGTTCAGTCGCAGGGTTAAAACTTATATCTGCTACTAATAGAAGCAATATTTTTGTCAATGTGATCATAGGGATAGTATTACAAACTGGCAACAGCGTGTGACCAAAACAAAAGATATTAATAAAAGTGACGGATATATTAAAATATTGTCAACTCCGAGAAAAACTGCAGGAAATACAACGTCTCAGGAAAGCCATATCAGTAAATAGTTTTAGGATGTTATACATCGATCCAAATCTTTGTCAACCCAGACGACGCTGTAATTCAACTAGATAATTAAAAACAACGCCAGAGTCACATAGATCAATTTTTGACTTTGGTATAACGTTCTGCAGGTCATTAGGCCAGGCAAACTTCTCAACTGAAGTACACATATATACGTTTGGCCACATAATCCAGCTCTAATTAAATATATACTGAACTACTTATTGTGCATATGTTAGCAGAGTTACACAAATAATCGCACAATATTCGACAAAATGGGACAATACACAGAAAACATTATAGGTCTGTCAAAAGAGTGATTATGATAAATTAACGTCTAGTAACACATTAAAACAAACTAGACAACTTAGATTTAGGCTACTTATCTTGCAATGTAAGTCACCATAAAATACTAACGAACAACATAAAGAAATATTCCATAAGTCATATATAACCAAATCAATACTGTGCAAATTGCAACAGTGTAGTAGTTTTAATATTAAAGTAACGCCACATAGCGGATAACATTATCAGGGTGATTCAACGCTTCCGTGTTCATGCGTACTGAGACCCCACCCTCCCTACACACGCAGGAAGCACATATGTGCCATGAAATACCAACATCCAACCCATACTCATCTTGAACCCATACATGAGTCGAGCACCACTCTAAAGGCATCATTTGTCACCATTACAGTTTACTTGTGGCGCCACCTAGGGAATGGGTGACAATCCAATTTGTCCGCTTAAAAATCCTGACCCGGTCACCTGGGTGGAGACACACTGCTTCCATGTTAGCGTGTTACTGTATTACTGTACACAGTTACTTCTCAAGATACTTGTTTTTGATTATCTGTATATCACCTCGCGCGGCCTTCTTCAAAACTCCAAGGTTCTTGACAGGTAACTAAGCACAGCAGTAACTATATAGTGGGAATTCATTTAGATGTGTGTAGTTGTGCTTCGTATTCTTCATTTTCATATCTGTTCCAACAAATGCAACCATTATCATTCAGTTCTGTTCGGTTGTTGAAAGGGGATGACAGACAAGCAGTTTCTAGAACAGTTCAACAACCGCTGTGTAATACGACGGCACTCATCCACTCATCCTCTCGTTTCCATATTCATATTTTTAGACGCCGCCAAATGCGACTAAGGAGCAGAGCCGGAATGTAAAGGAGTATAGTCACCTACTCGGTTTCTGCCCTATTTGAGTTTCTGCTTCATTACAGTTATATAGCTGGATCTCATATTAAATACACCTTTAGTCTGATATATCGGACAAAATGAACAAAGGACGTCTACAAACTTGCAACAAAGTGATTTGTCTCAAATTAAAACGAGGCAAACAGATTTTTGACAGATATTTTGATAGCGAACGCAGACCACGTGACTACAGTGCACCATATCGGTGACGGTGATGTAAACAACCGTAATATTAACATTTATCGGACGACATTGTAAGCAACTATTCTCCCTAATCACCACAGGAAAGTTAACGAACAGCCCGTGGAATTTATACAGTGAATGCATTGCAATTTGTCGCACAGTGATGATTTGAACACGGTGAGGCAGAAACCGAGTGTTTCCGTTTGGCGCGTGAAGTGATTATCGTCTTACGAATATTTCACTAAAAACAACTTATTTGACGCTTCGTTTGCATGCCATTGATTAAATAAATCTGATTAATAATATTGATACGTTGCTGAACGATTTCAAAAATAGTTGGTGAAAATTGCATATTACGCATGCGTAAGGCAGAAACCGAGTGGTCCAGTATACTTTTATTTCGTCATTTTATTTAAGTTGAAAAGTTTACTTTTCTTGAGTAACAAAGTACATTTTAGTACTTTTACTTGTAACGAAGTAAAATTAAGGTATACGTTTCTTAGTGTAATGATGTATCCATAATTTATGTGTTAAAATTTTGGAACTTTTAAATATTCCAAACAAATGATCTGTGCCGGAACCCAGAACGGTTTCTTTGCAGTGGGAACTACAATTGGTAATATTTTTATTGGCTGATTTGTTACCATTAGTCGGCATTATTACCCGGTGGCATACAAGTCGCAAAACAAAATGTCAAACCAATAACTTACAAAAGTACTTTTATGTTTATTTCAAGTACAGTTGTTTACTTTTACTTGTACATCAAGTACATTCTTTAAAAGGCGACACTTTTACATGTGTAGCTTTTTTCCTTGTTACTTGTACTTACATACAAAATAAATGTACTTCCACCAGCTCATCTCAGCGGCCACAACAGTTGAAACAATGTCCATGTTGTGTATTTATTTTATTTCAAGCAGAACACATGTGTCGTCAATACATGAAATGCCAGATGTTCGTCATACAGGTACCTGCATTAACACTATCTATATGTGTGTGACCAGCCGCAGCGAACCGGGTATTAAGTTGCACGGGCCTATTCTGTAAACCAGGTAAAATCTCTGTCTCGGTCACGTTCCGTCAACTTTGTGATTTTGGCAGAAATGCATAACTTTTCATCTCATCTTTCCAAGTCCAGTTTATTTTCCTCGATAAACAATCCAAAACTATTAACTTAAATGCATTTACGAATCCGCATATTAAAAAACAATAAACAAGTCAAAATGACCTCGTTTCTTAAAAAGTTGTTTTGAACGTTTGCTTCAATTTTAGCAATAAATAAAAAAATACTGAAGGTATTTCAACAAATGGGGTATCACATGATATGTAGAATCCACAAAGTACACAATTCAGTTTCACACTGTTGCGACTTAATCCCCCCTTTGCTTTGGCAAGTCACGTATGTGTATTCCAATAACGTTGTTTCTGGTTTCATTTTGTGATAAACTGACAGGTTATAGAAACGCGTTCCGATTCGCTAGTCAATCTTCTGTAGCTGTGCGGTTTTACCACGTTCCAGCGTTTACTTCTTGAATTCGACTTCGGCGTTTTATGGAAGGTCCTTTATGTCGTCCAGGGTCAAAGCTCTCTCGTAGACACGCAACTGGAAAACCAACGACTGCTTTGTTAATCCGTGTCGATTAAAAATGACTAAAATTCGCCTGTAGTAATAATTATTGTTCAGAGAATATATACAAATGCAGTATTATTAAACGTGTTCACACATGCAACAATTTTTTAATCGCTTAACTTACTGTCCAAAAATGTGTGTGTTGGGTGTGCGGGTGGGGATGGGGGTGTACGCGTTCGTGCGTGGGCGTTCATGCGTGCGCGAGTATATGTGTGGGTGTGCGTGTGTGTGAGCGCGCTAAGTGTACATGTGTGCGTGCGTGTGTGTGCGTGTATGTGTGTGTGCGTGCGTGCGTGCGGCGTGCAACCGGCTGAAGTGATGTGGCGTGACGTGACGTGAGGAGGGCTGACATGATGTAACGTTGCCTGGCCTAGCCAAACGTTGCCTGGCGTGGTCTACCGCGTGTTCGTTACTGATGTTGTATGATGACATTTGTATAAGTGTGGATTTTGGCTTAGTATTAGAACGTGTGTCGGACAGACCGGCAGTTCCTTCTGACTCTACCGTAGACACCTTACGTATATAGCTACTACGTAGGTTTCCCTCTCACCTCGTCCAGACATCCGACGAAGAAGTCTTCTCCGCAGCAGTTTGCGATGTACATTGGCACGTCATTGTTCTTCATGTAACCTAGCGACCAAAATGACAAATTGAAACCATAAACAACAACAACAACGACGACAACAACAACAACAACGACCACAACAACAACAACATTACTGCGTCAGAGCAACCGGGTGAATGTGTCATAATATACTAGAATTTGTCTTAGGCAATCTCTCTGGTGGGAATCTACTACTTGTCTTGGGCGACCACATTCCTAGGACTTTTTCTGACAATAGTGTCCCACTGACAAGCGACCACCTGGCAAACGCGACCAACTGCCACGTCAACTGATTACGAGATCGCCGTCGTGCAGGTGTACATCATATCATGAGCCGCCATGCCACGCTGACAACCAACATCTGATCATTGCAGGCCTCGAACTAATCGATGCACATATGTAAATTGAGTCAACATACAGCAAGTACACATGGAATAGCGTAACAAGTGCTAAAGAAAAACGAACGGGGGATTGTTCCACGAAACAGTTTTCTTTATTTTCATTAGCAAAAACTCCCATCCGTCGAATGGCGCCACCTATGTACACATACACAGAAGACGGTTTCCAGGGTACTGCTCCACTAACATTGTTACGATCTCATAGGCCCGATTGCGATCTCTAATATTGTTTTCTCTCCACAACAGTTATCTCGTATACTGAAAACGGTCGATTGTATTTACAACAATATTAATTACGTGTTGGTAAGGTAAGGTAAGGTAAGGTAAGGTAAGTTAAGGTAAGGTAAGGGGTTTTATTTCGGAATTGTATAATACAGAAGATAAATTAAAGCCAAAGCGTATACCATCTATACAATTTCTGGTTGGCAACAGAGCCAAGGCTGTTACCAGTAGATATGGGTATACAATGTTATAACAGAAACAATATAACTTGAATCACTGATCGCTGCCAACCACTGATAACAGTAAACTGAATTGTTGTAGATACAACGTGCAATTAATAACTATAAGCAGACAGTTAATATACTACCATAAATAATAAGTAGCAGTAGTGACGTGGTTTTTTCCACATATATACAACATTAATGGTAGATTGCAGAAGAACAATCCAGTTATAAGAATGTGAATATGTAGTAATATTTTCATAAACCGTTTACAACTAATCAAATAATAAAAAACAACAGTGATAAAACATTTAATATGGTGTAATATCTTCATAGACATAGTGTTTTAACACATATGACTTTAGAGAATATAAGCTGGTAATAGTAGGTTTATTTTGAATAGCAGGCGAAATATTATTCCATACCGTCGGCCCATTGCCTAATAAACTATTTGATGGTCGTATCGTAGACCTGCTGATTAGACGAATATGTCTAAGTTGTCTTGTGTCATGATTGTGAATATCACAGGTTAGTGTACAAATATTAGATAACGACACTTGCAGGTTGTTATGACAATAATTATACATAAATTTCGCAATTTCTGTTTCATAAATATCCTTCAATTTTAATACATTTAAACATGTGAACAGGGGATGAGTATGCTCGTGGAAATCAGTTCGAGGAATACTACGAAAAAAAATGTTCTGCATAATGAATATTTTGTGTGTGTAGCTTTTATGTGTAGATCCCCAGAGGATTATTCCATATGTCAAATATGAATATACTAATCCATAGTAAATTGTCTTTATGGATTCTACAGGAAGAAAGCGATTCACTTTATTTATAACATATAAAGCACTTGAAAGTTTTTTCTGCAGACATTTATGTGGTCATGCCAGTCACGTTTATCATCAATAAGAAGGCCTAGAAAATTTACACAGTGGGTAGGCTAAATTATCTGATCTGACATATTTAACGTGATTTGTTCACTAAGTAGATGTCGTGACCTAGAAAACACTTATAGTTTGATTTGGATACATTTAATGAGAGCTTATTAGTATGAAACCAGTCGGCTAATACTTGACGTTCTTTATTCATGTCATTGTACAGTTTAGTAATATGATTTCCATTCCTATATACCGTAGTATCATCAGCAAATAATATTGCTTTACTTTGCTTCAGACAAAAGTGGAGATCATTTATGTATAAAATAAATAAAAAATGCACCAAGAATAGAGCCCTGCGGCACACCGAATGTAATATTTTGTGGAAGCGAAGCACTGTTGCTACAACTTACATATTGTGTTATATTTGTAAGATAGCTCCTGAACCAATTAAGAGCGGTACCTCTTATTCCGTAGTAATCTAACTTATGTCATAAAATATGATGGTCTATGGAATCGAATGCCTTACTTCAATCAAGAAATTCATTGATGACTGAATCTTTTTTTTCAAACGCATTTACACACCAATGTAGATGCCGCATTAATGGTGGAATGTTTCCATTAGAAACCATATTGATTATTATTTAAGATGTTGTTATTGTTTAAAAAAAGCATAGGTCCTTTTGTATACAACCTTTCGTAATATATTTGAAATAGCGGGAAGTAAAGATATAGGTCTATAGTTACAAAATTAATTTTTAGCTTTTGATTTGTAGACTGGTATAATTTTTGCAATTTTTAATTTGTCTGGTACAATTCCCTCACTTAAACACTTGTTTATTAGAATAGTTATTGGTAGAGACACTCCTTCACCAATTTGTTTTATAAAGTAAGGACTAAAATTGTCAGACCCACAATTTTCCTTGGCTTGAAGATACTATTTTTTGGCTGACTTCACTTCCATCAGTGGGATTCATAAACATGATTAATTCTTTCACCGTGGCTTTTGTTTAGGTAAGCGGTAACATTGATTTGGGGCTTAGGGACTGCTTTAGCGTAACTCCGTCCAATGTTTGTAAAGAAATTACAAAATGTATTCGAAATTTGATCAGGGTCATTAATTAAGTCAGTGTTGAGCTTGAAATGTGTAGGAATACTTGCTTTATTATTTTCTTTCCCGATTATTGTTCGAAGTATCTACCATGTCTTTTTAGAATCATTCTTGAATTTGTGTAATAGGTTAGAATAGTAAGTTGTTTTAGCAATATGCTTTAGTTTATTATAAAGATTTATGTACGTAGTATAACGAACGTAAGTGGAATGTGTCTTTGATTTACCAATACATTTTCGATAAAGCTCACTGGATGTTGTAGAAGATTTCAATAGACCTTTGGTCATCCATTGATTCCTGATTACATATTTTGATTTGATCTTAATAATTTGATCTGGGGCAAAGGAATCAACAACATTGTGGAGTTGTGTCATAAAATGTTAACACCAAAACATATCTAGCAAGACACTTAAGGGTTTATGCGAGTCCAATTTTAGTAGTCGACATTTTGATTTGTTCCAATTATAATTTGGTGAGTTGAGTTTTTATTTTTTATTTACTCAATGTTTAATTATGTTCTGTATTGGGAATGCGGTACATCTCTCCAACAATGGAAGTACAACATTTATCATTGGACTGAATAAAAATGGACTCGAATTCACCCTCTGCAAAAATGCCAAGATCATCAAGAATATGATATATCATCACGCACGTATATAGCAACACCACCTTTAGTTTTTGTATACCAATTTTTATAAACCATGTTATAATTTGGCAGTTTATATAGATATGTATTGTCATCATTTAAGAAGGTTTCACAAAGTAGGATATAATTAAATGCAACATGTGCTTCCAATAAATGAGATAATACATTTTTTTATGGATGGATGTTGCAATGTTCTGGATTGAGTCCTCGTCTTTTAGAAGCCCTGACAACGCATTATTCAATGTGTGTCTCTCTAAAGGCTGCGTACGCTCAGTGCTGGTGTCAACTCCACGGTCATCCGAGGACGTCTTGGCGCTTGATTTTCGGGGCATTGTGTTCAGCAAAGCGTAACGATTGGAGTCGTGTGCACTGTGGTGTAGTGACACCAGGGGGTCCAATTTCTCGCATATTCGGATCAGGTTGAGCGATATTGCGATATAAAGTTCGTGTATTGCTCTCACAAGCGTGCAAATGTTTATATAAATGCGTAGTTTGACAACGACGGCTTCACACTGCACTACACATCACATACAGACAAGAATCATCAGCCATTTATCGAATTATTCAGTTCCTTATGGCAAATTGCTGGCAGTTGACTACCAATTCTGCTTGCACTTCTATCAGGGCCGTAGCTGACAGAAGTGCACCGGTATCCGCCACATAAGGTACTTATAGTGCCTCACTCAGAAGACACGTAATATGTCCAACTCCCTTCCTATACGACATGATGCAATGCGTGACACATGCTCCGATGTTTCTTTCAATATTAATATGATGATTATTATGTTGAAGATAGACCGAGTGGCTTTTGAATAAGTTAGATCCAGATAATCATGTTCATATCAGTGTACATACCAATTCAAAATACTACAATGATGAACAGTTTGTATGCAATGTCACAGCAGAGAGTGACCTATCATTTATACATTTTAATACTCGAAGTTTAAATAAGAATTTTTGAGAAAATTAGGATTTAATCGATGACCTTAAACTATCTGTTGACATCATAACCATTTCAGAGACCTGGACTGATTCTAGCACAATTGATGATTACCCGTTAAATGGATATGAAGTTTTCCACATTGTAAGATATATCAAAAAGGGAGGGGGGTGGCATTGTATGTTAATGAAATTCACATGGGAACTTCGAGCAGTAAATCAAAGGTGATAGACAATATATTTGAATGTGTCACTGTGGAGTTGGACATGAAAAAACACAAAAATATAATTGTGAGTTGTGTCTACAGAACCCCGGGTTCAGACATAAACCTATTTTGCGAGAGTATGGAGCAGTTGTTTACTGATGTCAAACCAAGTAAATCTATTTTTGTATGTGGTGATTTTAATATCGATCTCCTAAAACAAGATACACACAACGGGACAAAGAGTTTTTTTGGATTGTATGTATGGTTTAGGTTTGTTTCCGTTAATAAATAGACCGAGTCGAATTGCAACAAACTCGTGTACTCTGATAGACAACACATTTACTAATCAAATGAATTACTCAGTTAGAACTGGGTTATTAATCAATGACATCAGTGATCATTTGCCGATATTTGCTTTATGTAATTATGACTTCAGACTTTGAAGACATAAGTATGGACATTGTCACGAAGGTCATTCATGTAATAAGCAAACCTCTCACTTATATGTGTAATCATTCATTTAGAACTGGTGTATTTCCAACACGTATACAAATTGCCAAAGTTACACCCATCTTTAAACGTGGTACGAAAACCGACGTTACAAATTATAGGCAAATTTCTCTATTGCCGCAATTTTCAAAAATCCTGGAAAAACTGTTCCTTGCCAGAACAGACAGCTTTTCAAATGCAAATAACATACTAAGTTCAAATCATTACGTGTTCCGTGCTAATATATCCACGTCACTTGCTGTATTGGAACTGATTGAGGAAATCACAAATGCTAAGGGCAGTAAAAAGCATGCCGTCAGTGTATTTATTGATCTTAAAAAGGCGTTCGATACAGTAGACCATGAGATACTTATTATGAGGTGTGTGGAATAGCAAATGATTGGATTAAAAGCTACCTTTCGAACACGAAGCAATTTGTATATATTGACGGGTGTGTTTCGGAGCCATTAGATGTCACATGTGGAGTTCCGCAAGGGGGTATTTTAGGTCCACGTTTATTTGTCCGTTACGTTAATGACATCTGTAACGTATCTGTAACATGTTAAATAAAGAACTTGCCAAATAGTGCAAATGGTTTGCTGCAAATAAATTATCACTCAACTTGTCAAAAACCAATTATATGTTATTCGTGAACCGTCCACCAGATGTTCACATTAATCTGTGTGTAAATAACACACATAATAATGTGTAAATAACGTTCGATTAACCGGAGTACGTGTAACCAAATTTAGTTCGTCTGATCTGTGGCGTAAAGCGTATGGAGCATAACAGCACTCTCTTTGAACAACTGTGCACTTTGAAGTTTGTAGACTTAGTTAAATTTAAGGCAGCGATTATATTGTATAAGGCACAACACAATGAACTACCAAATAGTTTGCAAACAATGTTTAAACGGTATGTCTCAACACGTGGTAAGCGACAGAAAGACACCTTTCGAAGTCATCGTGTACGTAGCAATAAAAATGTGGAATACCCTACATGAAAGCATCACCAGCAGTAGAAGCATAAAGGCTAGATCTAAGAAAAACAGCAAAATAATTCTAACAAGACATTACATAGTTTAGACATCGTATATTATTTGTGAAATTTAAATATTTTGTAATATGTTGTAATAGTATAATAAGTAACCATAATGTTTTGGGGTGAACCAAACATAAGTATTACACTTCTGTTCACCCCCATTCCACCAACACTTATGAGTATTTTCTGTTCACATGTTGAAAATGTTGTGTTTTGGAATAACGGGATGTGCAATTGTTTTATGTTGTTGTTGGAAATAAATTACTTACTTACGTACTTACTTACTTACATGCACTCAACAGTTATGTCTAGGGATTTTTCTCCATGAATGTATATCATGTTATTTTGTGGGATGAGGTGGACTTGTGACTAGACAATTGGACTCTCGATCGGGAGAATCCTGTTTAGAATGTTCTTGCTACCGTTGCGAAGCGGGAGCATTTCTGTTTACTGCACTTTGCTTCTATTCACTCAGCTGCATGAATGAGTACTTGGCACTAGTGGTTGATATATGTGAATTACAAGTCTTCTGCTTCCCCTGTAAGTCATGATGTTGATCGAATGGACAGGTCTGCTTTGAGTAGTTCAAATGACAGGATACCGCGCTTTATAACAATGGTTTACAGTTATCCCTTTAAGTAGCGATTACCTGTTACTGGTACGGACTTCGAAAGTTTTCGGTCCACGAACAGATTCAGCGAGTTCCCGTCGTACACCCAGGCTGCGTGATGCCACTCACCACTCGAAACCTGAAACAACAAGGACATCGTGACCATGGGCGGATCTAGGATTTCATATGATGCAGCCACCTTTAACCCTTCCGAGTCTAATCAAAAACATCCAACTGTACCCTCCGCTTTAAGGTTCACCAAAAACGTCCATCTGACCCCCATATTGGATGCAATATATTTTGTGAGCCTGAATTCAGGCTCACGAAAAATTCAACAGCACCCCTCCAGGCCAAAACGAGGAGGCATACACATCCGACACACCCCTGGATACTCAAACTATTCACGCTCGTTATGGCTAAACGGGGGTCGTAGGCCAGCCATTCTCTTTCATCCGCACCGACGTCAAACGCGTCATTAGCTTGCGCACATCGCTTAAGAAAGACATATGGGTGGTCCTGCTTGTTCCTTGTTTTGTTAAGGGGTGTTCTCATAAGTTCAAAATATGATGTGGAACTGATGATTTTGAGTGATGGCTTGAATTTGTTTCGGCTTCCAACACCACAGCCAATACCAAAGCATTTTAATCAGAAAGCAGATTCACTCCGCAATATATGCCAAACTGAAATAAAACCGGTAGCGCCGTCTCTTGCTTGATTAATTCTTACGCTGTGTTTGGGATGAGAATTCCCGTCTTGGGGGCAACAGTCACCTCTCAAAAACCACTCAGAAGCAGGTTTACTGTCAGAATGAATCGGTGAGGTAAAGTGATGCGACACTACTGTGCATTTGAATAGTAAGGATATCAACTAAATTCTCGTAATAAAAAAATGCTATATCAGTTAAACAGATGGCGCTACCCGAGCAAAGACATATTGATATAATTCTCAATACGTCTTTGTCCCGAGTGACTCTGCTTCCTCAGTCAAATGTTCTGCCAATACACGCAGGATTGAACGTGCCAAGACAATACTCACAACGTTACCCGATTCCGATATCCACAAATGAATTAATGTGCACCAATATACCATGCTTCAGGTGGCGCCACTACTGCAATTTATTTACCAAGTCATATCATGGGAACAACCAAACAAACACTCAATCATTATGGGAACATCGCAAACGCATGAGTTCACCAATAAACGTCATCTCTTTTCTCGTATCGTCGTGAAAGAAGACCTGATTCTGGACGTTTTCTCGTTCCAACTGTGGTGACTAAATTAATTGTCCTTCCTGTTGCATTGTCATCGTGATCCATTCGAGCGACGTACATTAAATAAACAAAACATAATTAGGCTGTACTTGAGTAAATGTGTGTGCTGTTTGTATATATGATTATTTGGGCGGATTAGCACACGGAATAGGCAAGGTTGTGCTCTTCGACATAGGCTACGATTGTGACATTTTCGTACACACTGCGCAGTGCCAAATGAACAGCGCCGTATTAGTACTCTACCCGTATTACAGTTGTTGGCCAGAGCATCAACAATTTTTTTACAAACATCCTCGTGACAGCCTCGTTCTCATGGATCACTGACCATTTATGCAACCAACAACCGAGGAGCGTGTATGTCTTGCCATTGCCTTTCAGTGAAGACTTTAAAGGACACAGAGGAAGGTCACGGAAGAGGTGGAGGGGTTTGACATCCAGGAGGATAGCGAGAGGTCAAATTGGCTTCGGCATTTAAGTCAAGTCATTGCAGTTGCATGTTCATTTCATTTACCTGTCCATACGAGAGTTGGTCGTTTGCGCTCTCGGTCGTGATATTGGCAACAACATCGCCCGAGCCCTGTCCAATGAGGAAGCCAGCCGTGTCAACGCAATCACCGTTGTTCACAATACCCTGAGGACTCTGAACTCCTCCGAGCAGCTTGAACCATACGGCCACGCTAAACTTGTTAACTTGGTTGTTGGCGAACCACGTGCGAAGGAAGCTAACCTGGAAACAACGTGATAACTAGAGGTAGTAATGGTTTTAGCTGCATATATCATGCTAGTACATCGGTGTGTGTGCGTGCGTGCGTGCGTACGTACGTGTGTGTGTAGTCGTGCGCCTGCGGTGCGTGTGTATGTGCGTGCGCGCGTGCGTACGTGAATGTGTGTGTTTGTATGTGTGTGTCTGTGTAAGTGCGTGCGTGTGTGTGTGTGTATAGTCGCGTGCGTACGCGTGCGGTGTATGTGTGTGTATGTATGTACAAGCGGCGTGTCTCTGTGTGTGTGTGTGTGTGTGTGTGTGTGTGTGTGTGTGTGTGTGTGTGTGTGTGTGTGTGTGTGTGTGTGTGTGTGTGTGTGTGTGTGTGTGTGTGCATGCGGCGTGTGTGTATGTGCGTGTGTGTGTGTGTGTGCATGCGGCGTGTGTGTGTGTGTGCGCGCGCGGCGTGTGTGCGTGCGTGCATTGAAGAAGCCAGTATAACAAAAACTTACCTCAATGTGAGAACCTCCGGTGAAGCAGGCGACATTTCCGTTGCGTTCCCCGTCATAATTGAGGGACACTTGGTTGCCGTACAGTGTGGCAATGGCTTGGTGACATGTGATGTCATTGTAGTGATCATCGTAGGGGAAGTAGAGCAATAAATCGTCAGCACAAGTCGGGTTCACTGAAATATAAATGAGATGTATAATGTTTGCCCATCACGCAACCAGAACACAGCTTCAAATCCATAACTAATATTTTATGTCTACCATGATATAGTGGGTCAACGTAGGAGTCGCATTTTGACGAGTCGTTTGATCTGACTCGCCAGACCGTGAACACATAAAACACAACTATAGCGAGCACACAACTTATTATATCAAATTGCACCTTTGCAAATTGCTTGCAGCTGTAACTGTGCGTGACGGTGGCTTAGTAATACATGTAGTCGAACTGAAGTGAAGTGAAGTTTATTTGCTTAGACTTAAATGACAGTTTGTGCACATATTGCATGGTCTTGATGATCCAGGGAGGCCCGCACTAAGACCTGAGAGATCCCTATCGTTCAAGCCTCCCTATGAATGCATATGGTGCAGTAGTCGTTATTGGTGCTGTTTGACTAGAGTTTACCTACTATGAGTGCATATAGTGCAGTAGTCGTTGTTGGTGCTGTTTGACTAGAGTTTACCTACTATGAGTGCATATGGTGCAGTAGTTGTTATTGGTGCTGTTTGACTAGAGTTTACCTACTATGAGTGCATATGGTGCAGTAGTTGTTGTTGGTGCTGTTTGACTAGAGTTTACCTACTATGAGTGCATATGGTGCAGTAGTCGTTATTGGTGCTGTTTGACTAGAGTTTACCTACTATGAGTGCATATGGTGCAGTAGTCGTTATTGGTGCTGTTTGACTAGAGTTTACCTACTATGAGTGCATATGGTGCAGTAGTTGTTATTGGTGCTGTTTGACTAGAGTTTACCTACTATGAGTGCATATGGTGCAGTAGTCGTTGTTGGTGCTGTTTGACTAGAGTTTACCTACTATGAGTGCATATGGTGCAGTAGTCGTTGTTGGTGCTGTTTGACTAGAGTTTACCTACTATGAGTGCATATGGTGCAGTAGTCGTTGTTGGTGCTGTTTGACTAGAGTTTACCTACTATGAGTGCATATGGTGCAGTAGTTGTTATTGGTGCTGTTTGAATAGAGTTTACCTACTATGAGTGCATATGGTGCAGTAGTCGTTATTGGTGCTGTTTGACTAGAGTTTACCTACTATGAGTGCATATGGTGCAGTAGTTGTTATTGGTGCTGTTTGACTAGAGTTTACCTACAATGAGTGCATATGGTGCAGTAGTTGTTGTTGGTGCTGTTTGACTAGAGTTTACCTACTATGAGTGCATATGGTGCAGTAGTTGTTGTTGGTGCTGTTTGACTACAGTTTACCTACTATGAGTGCATATGGTGCAGTAGTTGTTGTTGGTGCTGTTTGACTAGAGTTTACCTACTATGAGTGCATATGGTGCAGTAGTTGTTGTTGGTGCTGTTTGACTAGAGTTTACCTACTATGAGTGCATATGGTGCAGTAGTTGTTGTTGGTGCTGTTTGACTACAGTTTACCTACTATGAGTGCATATGGTGCAGTAGTCGTTATTGGTGCTGTTTGACTAGATTTTACCTACTATGAGTGCATATGGTGCAGTAGTTGTTATTGGTGCTGTTTGACTAGAGTTTACCTACTATGAGTGCATATGGTGCAGTAGTCGTTGTTGGTGCTGTTTGACTAGAGTTTACCTACTATGGGTGCATATGGTGCAGTAGTCGTTGTTGGTGCTGTTTGACTAGAGTTTACCTACTATGAGTGCATATGGTGCAGTAGTTGTTATTGGTGCTGTTTGGCTAGAGTTTACCTACTATGAGTGCATATGGTGCAGTAGTCGTTATTGGTGCTGTTTGACTAGAGTTTACCTACTATGAGTGCATATGGTGCAGTAGTTGTTATTGGTGCTGTTTGACTAGAGTTTACCTACTATGAGTGCATATGGTGCAGTAGTCGTTGTTGGTGCTGTTTGACTAGAGTTTACCTACTATGGGTGCATATGGTGCAGTAGTCGTTGTTGGTGCTGTTTGACTAGAGTTTACCTACTATGAGTGCATATGGTGCAGTAGTTGTTATTGGTGCTGTTTGGCTAGAGTTTACCTACTATGAGTGCATATGGTGCAGTAGTCGTTATTGGTGCTGTTTGACTAGAGTTTACCTACTATGAGTGCATATGGTGCAGTAGTTGTTATTGGTGCTGTTTGACTAGAGTTTACCTACTATGAGTGCATATGGTGCAGTAGTCGTTGTTGGTGCTGTTTGACTAGAGTTTACCTACTACGAGTGCATATGGTGCAGTAGTTGTTATTGGTGCTGTTTGACTAGAGTTTACCTACTACGAGTGCATATGGTGCAGTAGTCGTTATTGGTGCTGTTTGACTAGAGTTTACCTACTATGAGTGCATATGGTGCAGTAGTTGTTATTGGTGCTGTTTGACTAGAGTTTACCTACTATGAGTGCATATGGTGCAGTAGTCGTTATTGGTGCTGTTTGACTAGAGTTTACCTACTATGAGTGCATATGGTGCAGTAGTCGTTATTGGTGCTGTTTGACTAGAGTTTACCTACTATGAGTGCATATGGTGCAGTAGTCGTTATTGGTGCTGTTTGACTAGAGTTTACCTACTATGAGTGCATATGGTGCAGTAGTCGTTATTGGTGCTGTTTGACTAGAGTTTACCTACTATGAGTGCATATGGTGCAGTAGTCGTTATTGGTGCTGTTTGACTAGAGTTTACCTACTATGAGTGCATATGGTGCAGTAGTTGTTGCTGGTGCTGTTTGACTAGAGTTTACCTACTATGAGTGCATATGGTACAGTAGTCGTTATTGGTGCTGTTTGACTAGAGTTTACCTACTATGAGTGCATATGGTGCAGTAGTTGTTGTTGGTGCTGTTTGACTAGAGTTTACTTACTATGAGTGCATATGGTGCAGTAGTTGTTATTGGTGCTGTTTGACTAGAGTTTACCTATTATGAGTGCATATGGTGCAGTAGTTGTTGTTGGAGCTGTTTGACTAGAGTTTACCTACTATGAGTGCATATGGTGCAGTAGTTGTTATTGGTGCTGTTTGACTAGAGTTTACCTACTATGAGTGCATATGGTGCAGTAGTTGTTATTGGTGCTGTTTGACTAGAGTTTACCTACTATGAGTGCATATGGTGCAGTAGTCGTTGTTGGTGCTGTTTGACTAGAGTTTACCTACTATGAGTGCGTATGGTGCAGTAGTCGTTGTTGGTGCTGTTTGACTTCGAGTTTACCTACTGAGTGCATATGGTGCAGTAGTTGTTATTGGTGCTGTTTGGCTAGAGTTTACCTACTATGAGTGCATATGGTGCAGTAGTCGTTATTGGTGCTTTGTTTGACTAGAGTTTACCTACTATGAGTATATGAATGCAGTAGTTGTTATTGGTGCTGTTTGACTAGAGTTTACCTACTATGAGTGCATATGGTGCAGTAGTTGTTATTGGTGCTGTCTGACTAGAGTTTACCTACTATGAGTGCATATGGTGCAGTAGTTGTTGTTGGTGCTGTCTGACTAGAGTTTACCTACTATGAGTGCATACGGTGCAGTAGTTGTTATTGGTGCTGTTTGACTAGAGTTTACCTACTATGAGTGCATACGGTGCAATAGTTGTTGTTGGTGCTGTTTGACTAGAGTTTACCTACTATGAGTGCATACGGTGCAGTAGTCGTTATTGGTGCTGTTTGACTAGAGTTTACCTACTATGAGTGCATATGGTGCAGTAGTCGTTGTTGGTGCTGTTTGACTAGAGTTTACCTACTATGAGTGCATATGGTGCAGTAGTCGTTGTTGGTGCTGTTTGACTAGAGTTTACCTACTATGAGTGCATATGGTGCAGTAGTTGTTATTGGTGCTGTTTGACTAGAGTTTACCTACTATGAGTGCATATGGTGCAGTAGTCGTTATTGGTGCTGTTTGACTAGAGTTTACCTACTATGAGTGCATATGGTGCAGTAGTTGTTATTGGTGCTGTTTGACTAGAGTTTACCTACAATGAGTGCATATGGTGCAGTAGTTGTTGTTGGTGCTGTTTGACTAGAGTTTACCTACTATGAGTGCATATGGTGCAGTAGTTGTTGTTGGTGCTGTTTGACTACAGTTTACCTACTATGATTGCATATGGTGCAGTAGTCATTATTGGTGCTGTTTGACTGGAACACTATGAGTGCATATGGTGCAGTAGTCGTTATTGGTGCTGTTTGACTAGAGTTTACTACTATGAGTGCATACATGGTGCAGTAGTTGTTGCTGGTGCTGTTTGACTGGGGGTTTACACACCTACATGAGTGCATATGAATTTTAGTAGTCGTTATTGTGGTGCTGTTTGACTGAAGTTTTTACCTACTATGAGTGCATATGGTGCAGTAGTTGTTGTTGGTGCTGTTTTGACTAGAGAGTTTACTTACTATGCATATGGTTGCAGTAAGAAGTTGTTATTGGTGCTGTTTGACTAGAGTTTACCTACTATGATTGCATATGGTGCAGTAGTTGTTATTGGTGCTGTTTACATTTAGAGTTTACCTGTGGTGCATATGGTGCAGTAGTCGTTATTGGTGCTGTTTGACTAGAGTTTACCTACTATGAGTGCATATGGTGCAGTAGTTGTTATTGGTGCTGTTTGACTAGAGTTTACCTACTATGAGTGCATATGGTGCAGTAGTTGTTGTTGGTGCTGTTTGACTAGAGTTTACTTACTATGAGTGCATATGGTGCAGTAGTTGTTATTGGTGCTGTTTGACTAGAGTTTACCTACTATGAGTGCATATGGTGCAATAGTTGTTATTGGTGCTGTTTGACTAGAGTTTACCTACTATGAGTGCATATGGTGCAGTAGTTGTTGTTGGAGCTGTTTGACTAGAGTTTACCTACTATGAGTGCATATGGTGCAGTAGTTGTTATTGGTGCTGTTTGACTAGAGTTTACCTACTATGAGTGCATATGGTGCAGTAGTTGTTATTGGTGCTGTTTGACTAGAGTTTACTTGCTATGAGTGCATATGGTGCAGTAGTTGTTATTGGTGCTGTTTGACTAGAGTTTACCTACAGTATATACAAATGATGAGATGCAATTTGTGTCAACAGATATAACCAGTGCGTTGTACAGTGCAGTTGTACCAACACAACTAATTCTACACGTAGGGCAGATAATGTGAATACATTTTTTTACATGAGAATAAGTGTTAAACAAAATTAAATCAAAATAATTATCATTATTATAATAAAATAATTACAAAAGAGTAAATAAATAATCATAAATAATAGTAATAGTACAATTAAAATCTAGATAGGAAAAATAATACATTAGTTTAAGATTGATCATTTCCCGACTGTATTGTGAGGAACTCCAATACCGACTGTTTTGATAATGTGTTGGTTGGTTGCATGTGTGCAGCTGTGGTTTTTAAAAGAGAGGTTGCGCAGTAACATAAGTAATAGGACGCGGCTATAAACATGTCGAATTACTTGAGTTAATAATTTAATTTTGAACGTGATAACTGCGTCGTAACATAACAGAATAGAATCTATCATTATTAATTGAGTATTGCGACCGCGTTTATCGGTATTGGCCGAGTTCACCAAGATCGATAAATTATGATTAAATTACATACTTTCAAACTCCATCACGCCGCGTCTACACATACATGCCATTGTTTCAGCGCACAAGAAATAACCTAGGGAATTTATAGTCACGTGATTGCAGTTCGAAATGTCCAAAGTCGGTCAGAGAGTGAATTTAACGTCCACATACACTCGTGATAATGTACAAAAATGGTTAATCAATAAAAATATGAATTGATCATATTCATATTTCCCCAGTATTGGCCTCGGACAATGCAGCGGAAACTACGCAATATTGTCGTATACTTGCCAACTCTCTCGAATTTTCCGGGAGTGTCCTGGATTTCTCCCGGTCTCACAGAATATACGCAAATCTTCCGGATTCTCGCTTCAAATATCTAACAGAGCCCCTCGCTCTTCCGAAGTCATCATCCGAGATGTGTTGACATGTGCTGACCCACTGTTCCGGCGAGAAGTTTCCATCAGCACCTCCCACCCGTCTTCCGATGTCAAGATCCGAGACAGCGCGACAAGGGAAATGTGCTGAACCGTTGATTAATCTCCAATAATTCAAAAAAGGTGGTCAGGTATATTGTCGGAAATATTTTGTTACGTCATATACGGTCTGCATTTTTTGGGTGGTGCCACTCATAAATGACAGTTTGAGACTTCGATGCTTTCACGATAACTGTCAAACTATCTCAGGAGTATGGCAATAATGATGCAGCTATTGCCA